>JADLSH010000249.1:3310000-3816186 GCA_016169945.1 Trachythela sp. YZ-2020 | reverse complement strand
TTTATTGACTTGTTATGTTTAGCTTCTAATGATGAAATATAAGTCTTTGTAAGTATCTCAATTTTCAAATTTTCAAATAATCGTTGTTTATTGATTTGACATCCACGGCGTAAATGTAAATGTTTGTTTGGGGAATATGCATTAACGTTGTGCCTGGCACATGCTGCTAACAGTAATATATATAATGGTTAATTTGGTTACATTCTCGAGGTTGTGAATAAATCGAGGTTGGGAATTTTAAAGTCTGTGTGAACATCGCCTGGGAGTATTAAAATGTAAAAATAACTTTCTTTTACTTCCCCTATGCCCCACGAAAAATAAATTAGCCGACCCGCTCCTCATAATGACAACTAAAATTTTGACTAACATACGAAAATTTCTGGATCCGCCCTCGATTGGCACCATGAAATAGCGACAGTTTTTTGGCTACTTTATAAGACTTTATAGACTTTTGCTATTATGTCTAAAAATATGTATAAAATTTTCGCTGAAATTTCATCTACAAACACCTTCAACATTCAGTTCTGCAACTTACCCCACGTTCGTCTGTATTCATTTGTGTAATTCTATATGTTGTATTCGGTGCTAGTGTATAGATCTCAACAGCTTCTCTTTTTCTTCGTTGGTTGCCTTCAGACGTTCGAAGTGATATTTCTATAGTATCACTTTGGAACTCGTTTATATTATACTCTTTAGCAATAAAGGCGACATTATCTGCCTTCTTGTCTGAGGAAGGTGAACTTTCTAGCTTGACATCTTCTGGCGGGCGAGGTAATACTTGAACTCGACTGAAGCTGAAGCATTACTAAGGCGACATTTCTAAGAAAAGAAAAGTCTATTTTTATAAAATTCAGAAGTGTATTGGGGGGTTGTGGCAAAGTGGTTAGTCCATGTCCCTATCATCTATGAGGCACTGCTGGAAAATGTTTTCAATATAGTCGACTTTTCGAGCAAAGACCCTTTGTTGGGAAATATAAGTAGTCTACAACTGGCTACAACTTCCAAGATGGATGACTCATGAAGCCGATGAAAGGTTGAAGTGAAAGGCTTAGCACACTATGCGACATAGGCGTACGGGCGCAACTTCGTTTGGGGGCATCAAAATTTTGCCCGAATTTTAAAGCTTACCCAAAATGCCGAATTTGGATAATAACATATTGATAACAATAATAACCATTTTACAAATAAATATGCTGAATTTTCACTTGTGCATTGCTTCTGTGAACTCAAAATGAACGTTTATAAATTAAGCTGTCTATGAGTAGGAATTGTTGTTGACCAAAAGTGTCAATTATTTTCAGGTTAATCATGTCGTTCTTAACAGTTTTGTTGGCATGTGCTCGTCAGGGCCGTAGCCACGATGTTAACATTGGCGCAACTAATTTTTTCGAGGCCAAATGTCCGAGAATCTGTAGAGGGTCCGGGGTCATTGAAAATACGAGGGTTCTAAAAGGGTATTTCGTGCATTCTGAGACCACTCTGATACCCAGATAATATACATTCAAAATCGCGTACACTCATTGCCATGGTTCAATAATAATACTAATGGTTCAGAATATAAGTTACTAAATAATCATTCAGTCTAATTCTTAAAGAAAAAAAATATTTTCTGTGAAATAATTGATGCGACATGCAAATGCCACTCGCATTTTCTCCGTTCACCGCTCTGGCTACGGCCCTGCTTGTCAATGTTAATGAGAGCGATAGAATTAAAGCGTTCTTGTTCTATTGATGTGCGAAGATAAGTTTTCATGCGCCGTTCTCGTTATAGCCATTACAACTAGAGCCAATTCTTCTTCGGTCAGGCAAAGGTATGCAACTGAATTACAGAAATGTTCAAATTATACTATTGTTTTCCAACAACCCCATGCACGCAAACCAGATAAATATACAGTACTTTAAATTATATAATTCTGTTTTTGTTTAAGTTCTGACTACATAATTCTATTTGCCCGAATATTCGTGAACCATTTGCCCGGATGACTTAATCTCCAAATTTTTTGGGGGCAGGTGCTCCCCCCCTGACCCGTACGCCTATGCTGTGCGATAACCAGCAGTGGCGGCTAGCTGGCAGTCCTGCTCGTAGCTAGCAGTCCCCTAAAAATAAAATGATTTTCAAAATCCAACTAAAACATTTCTTTTGTTTATCTGAAGCTTTAAAAATTCATCATTGTCATTTTCTGGACTTTTTATTATTATTTTTGAAATTTTCCGCTTTCCTATTACATTTACGCAATTTTACAACCTGCCGTGTCTGTTACCCTAGCAGCTGCTGTATCTACAAGAGCTCGTTTCCGGGAACATATTCATTCCGTGGCACGCGGACTCGTGTTTCACTCCTGCTATTTTCAGAAGGCAGCGAGTTGGTGCATAATATTTGTACAAAAATCCTGAATAATTGGCCCTGGGCATGCTCGAAACGGCTGTTTACAAAGAGTCGAACTCCTGCAATCCTGCTATCTCGAGAAGGCGGGGTTGTTGTATTTCTAGCGAGCTTTCTGCGCAGTGCCTTTTTAAGGAATTTTCATAAGGGGCAAAACAGGAAAAAAAGGCAGAACGAAAATCCATATTCATAGACATAGCCAAATTTCGCGGGAAATATTCAAAGTGAATATAATATCATTTATCAACAAATCTACGAAAAGGCGAAAAGCCAGAAATTGCCGCGAAAACGTCGCGAAAAAAATATCGTATCAACAAACCGTCGAGTGCAACGCTAGAAAATAGTCGCAAGGCTTGGAAAGGCTAGCATTTTATCAGATTTTTTGTATGAAATATATCGCTATTATGAAATATTAGGTGAAGAATAATATGAATTACACACAAGATGCCTGTGGAGGAGGCTATGGAAAGGCATAATCTCATCATCAAATTAATCAACTGCAATTCTGACAGCAATCATGAGCAATTCTGCTTCGCACTTCGGGGGCAGAAATGGCTAATTTACTGGGGGGAATCCTTTCCTTGGGGGGCAATTGCACCCCCAGGTATATGGTTAAAAAAGGCACTGTTTCTGCGTGACTAGACACACGCTGTGTGACGTGAGTAATTGTCATATTTGATATTGTCTTTGCGTGTTTATAAATGGCTTCAGCTTGGCCGGCGACGATGGCGAATCCAGCTTCTATTGAACCCGATATCATAAGCGATTTGTTGAAAAATCATTTTCTGTTCGACCAACTGCCGAACAAAATGTTATTGTTTAATAAGCAGCGACCAACTCCGAATTTAACAGTAACAACGAAGGGGAGAACCTTTCACGATCAGAAGACTTTTAAGACCTGGAAAACGTATGGAGCCGGTGTGTGAGTGGATTCCTGTTCATACTGCATTGAATTTTTATTCATGTATGATCAGTCCTTAGTGTGCTCTTGCATTTAGAAAACATGTAATATCTGAATATACTGTATTCTAGGCCCTGGGGGAAATATCCACGTGGATGTGGATATAGATGTGGTGACCCTCTCCACCTATACAAATACAAATACAACAGTCAACAAGTACATTTGAAAATTAACTCCCTATTCAATATGTGTGATTGTGTATTTGTGTGAACTACGTGATGAGCTTCCTTGCTGCAAATAGCGTTTCCGAGCTTAAAAAATAAAAAAACTGGTGGAGCATGCCCCCAGACCTCCCTAAAAAAACTCGCGCCTTCGGCGCTCGGCCACGCTAACGCCTTCGGCACAAGCGTGATTCTATAGCAGGACCGTTCATTTCAGGCTATCTACGTAACTGCCAGTGCTTTACCACTTGTTGCAAGACCTACTTTATATTTTCATAATCTTTTGGTTTTCTTAGTATTACTGTGTAACTGTCGTTCGTTTCCTTTTGGAGCGTAAAAGGCTCTAAAAATGAAATACACACATATATCATTATTATAATTTATACTCAACGTTCGGAATTACAGAAGTGAATCATTAAATCATTTTAGCCAAATGCGATTAGCGCGCTGCATTTTAGCGCGTTGAGTTAAGCTTATAATCTGCTAATGTAGGCGAGAGTAGGGTTTTCTAATGTACAGGGAAGCTTTTCTCCTCACCGATATTTCGGTTTTACTTCCTCACCAACAACTAACCCTTAGACCTTAGTTATCGAGCACATATATATCGGACCGCCTATGCGTAAATATCGACATTAAATTAGGAACTTTAGGCCTACTCGATCTGGCTCCAATGTCGTCGAGATTAATGGCAATATTAGGCGATATTTATATAGGCGATATGTAGAAAATTTTTTAAATTTCAGCCGATAGTTCATGGGCGATTTTAGGCGACATTTTGCGATATTATGCGATATCAGGCGATATTGGAGGACATTCTGCGATATTATGCGATATTGAGCGATTTTATGCGACATTGAGACCCAAAGGCTAACGACGCTTAACGGGCGCTTGGCGGGGTTTTTAAAATTTCGGGAAAAAGCTAATTTCAAAAACTAAGAATCGATTCCGAAGAAAAAGGTTATATTGAATTATTAACAGTCTTAGCTCCAAAAACTCCTCTTGTTTAGTTCGAGATTTACTTCATAATTATATTAAATTTTAAGATGACCCTTTTTTTTCGCAATCCTTTTTTATTTAACAAATTGCGTGCAATACTAGGCCTACTGTATTTACCTGCTGCATTGGTCTTGAATTTTATATTTTTGATTGTGCTGTACTGTGAACTACCATCTCCAGCTTCAATTCCAACAGTATAATCAGTGTACGGCTGAAGATTATTAATATCGAACTGATAAAGACTTCCTCGATACACAGTCTGGTAATATCTGTTGTTGAGATATATAACGAGCTTTGTTATATAACTGGAGGCTGAGGCGAAGGTCTGTATTTTCAACGTCACACGTGCTGAATTTTTGAGTGGTGTAATTTGAACATCGTGTACAGGAGCTGGCGTTTGAACTACGAATAGAAACAACACAAAGTTTATGAGCAAGAATTACACATGTATATAATTTAATGTTACAATATTTCTGTAATTCGCATCAATAATTCACGAAGAAAACACAAAAGAAATCATGACCGTCAAGGAGCTTGTATATCTGATGAATAGACATTTCTCTCAACAAACACCATTCATGTCTTTAAAATTATAATAATAATAATAATAAATAATAATTTATTCATTTAGATAGAGCGCATATGTTATATAAGATACTCAAAGCGCTTTACATAGTAATAGCTCGAGATATACTAAAGCGTAATAAAATTTAAAATGTAGACTAGAATATAGTAGAAATCTATGATAAAAATATTAAAACCCTATGCAGTCCTAACCTATGAAAAGTGAAAAGCCTCCTTAAAAAAAATGTTTTCAAATGTTTCTTGAATACTAAAATTCTTGCGTGATTGCGTGCGCTTGCGCGCACGCACGTAAAGAGCTCTACGCTAATCTGTTAAAATTTAACCGTAAAAACCTTAAATCTAAAGTATATTTCACTACAAATTAGCGGATAAAGACTTATTCTTTGGATTTGTGGAGTTTATTTGCGAAACGTTTGTGTACAGCTGGAGAAATCAGAGGTAAATTGTTGTAATATTGTGTTTTTTCAATTTCTGGAGACGGAAATTCGTTGAAATTCTGCACGCGCGCGTGGTACGTCATACTGTGTGCTGAAGACGTTTGTATCCTGAACGTTTTCGCCTGACGATTTTTAAACAAATTTTGGAACACAAATTTCGCGCGTAAATTATCCATTTAAAATGGTTCTAAATAATCACGGAACTCTTGGAATTTTGAACACAATTGCTATCAGGCTTTTACTCTTATCGTTGTTGTTTGGTTATCCACAAGATCAAAACCACACCTTATTCTTTTGGACGAGAAACATATTGTAAAGGCGTTTTTATCACTTCCGAACTGACAAATTTATCTGATAAACTCTTTATCTGTTTTATTTGGACGTCAAAACACGAGACAATATTTTACGAAAATCCAGCTACCCTTGTAAACATCGATATGGGTTGGAGTTTGATATAAAACATAAAAGCCTGCATTTCATCTTGTGTATTCTTCTTGCTGGTGACATTGCAACCAATCCTGGTCCCACATCTAAACAACTTCCCAACAAATGCGCTACAATAAACGCCAGAAGTTTGAAAAGTGTCCACAAAGATTGGATGTCGTATGTGTAAACGAGACATGGCTTAATGAGAACGTAAGTAACTCTGAGATTTTAAACTCTGACTACAACATCTTCAGAAAAGACAGAGTTGGACGAAATGGCGGCGGGGTGTTGGTTGCAATCAAATCGAGTTCGTTTAGTTCGGTCAAGGAATTCGTCTCAAACCTGGATGACATACAAGAATTAGAAATTGTTTCAGCAATAGTAAAAACTGCTTCAAATCAAAACATCCTCTTCCTTCATGCTACAGGCCACCAGACGCTGAACGAACTTGGACGAGCAAACTCAACACATTCCTGGACCAAGTTTGTGACCAGTATAAAAACGTAGTGATATCTGGTGATTTTAATCTACCCAGCATCTCATGGGATGCAAAATCGAACGGATCTGGTGCAAATGAGATGAACTTTGTTGACATTCTTGATGACCACTATTTGACCCAAGTGAACACCACCCTACTCGTGCCAACAAAATATTAGATCTTGTTATCACAACTGTTCCAAAATTAGTCACTGTGTCTGAAGTACTTCGCCCAGAGACAACTGAAATAATGACAGATCATTCCACAGTTCTTCAAGAATTTTCTGAGAATATTAAAGCAAGACCAAAAGTTGAGAGATATGTCTACAACTATAACGCTGGTGACTTTGGAGGTCTGCGGATTGCATTGAACGCAATAAATTTGACGTCTCTCGTTGAACATGCCACTGATATCAATATCGTCTGGCAACAATGGAAAGATGCGTTTTTAACAACTGTCTCGCATCAATGGAATGGAAACTGGTTAATATTGTACCCTATTTCCTTATTGTGCATAACATCAAAAGTTTTAGAACGCTGTTTCTTAAACAACATCACTTTTCGATTACATGATGCTGTGAATATCTGTGAACATGGGTTCATGGCTGAACGATCTTCACGACACCCTCGACTACATTGGATCGTGTCTGGACAGTGGAGGACATATAGACATGATTTACATGGATATGTCAAAAGCGTTCGATAAGATTGATCACAAAATCCTGTTGCAAAAGCTGCAGAAAGACTATGGTTTTGGAGGTAATCTCCTCAGATGGTTCCGTTGTTATCTTGAAAATCGTAGACAACGTGTTACAGTGTTAGGAGCAACGTCAGACCCTCTTCCTGTCACATCTGGTGTTCCGCAAGGTTCCATACTTGGCTCAGCATTATCTATCCTCTACGTCAATGATCTCCCAAGCAATGTGAAGTCAAGTCGGGTTGCAATGTTTGCGGACGATACCAAAGTCTTCAAGGCAATACAATCACCTAATGATGCAGTTAAGTTACAGGAAGATATTAATAACTTGGAAAACTGGTCATCTGAATCTAGCTTACAATTCAACGAAACCAAATGCAAAGTACAATCAATTACCCGTAAAACCAATCCAATCCCTACCACTTATTCTATGAAAAACTCTCCGCTAGCATCAATTAAGCACGAACGTGATCTTGGTGTCTGGATATCCTCGGATTTAACTTTTAACAAACACGTTAACGAACAGTGTGCACAAGCAAATAAAATGCTCAGCTACATCCGACGAAAAACACGAACAATTAACAGTATTACAACAAGAAGAGCCATATACTTGACACTAGTACGATCACATCTTGGTTACGCGACGCAAGTCTGGGCACCTCAATGTATCGAACTTATGCTCAAACTGGAAAAGCCTCAAAGACGTGCTACAAAATACATTCTTAACCTTCCATTCATCAGTTCAGTGTGTTACAAATCCAGATTGCAGACTCTCCATCTACTGCGAATATGTTACTGGCATGAATACCTTGACATGGTACATTTCTTTAAAGTAATTCATGGCCTTACCAGCACATCCTTTGCCTTGCACGCGAAGACAACAAGACCATTAAGATCGTCCACTAGTACAAAAGGTTTAAAGTACGAAATCCCGCGGAGTAAAACAACAACGTACCAAAGATCGTTTTGGATAAGAGCCATAAGAACATGGAATACATTGACAGACGTATTAGACTTGAGTAATGCAGTCCGAGAACTTCAACTCGTTCAAGTCAATAATGCGAGAGTACTACTACACCGCATTAAAGATCACATATGATTGTGAGGATGCACGAACTTTCAAAACTATTTGCCCGAGATGCAATAGAGCAAGGACTTTAACCATCTCGATAAACTGTTGTTTTTAGTTGTTTAATTTGTGTTATTGTTCATTTGTCTCTAGCTATTTTGGGCCCGCAGTAATTGGTTTAAGGCTGTTGCGGTTACCCAACCATCAACTTAGTTTATTGAATTGTATTATGTATGTTTTTATATGTATGTTTGTGTACAGTATCGTACTTGATGGAAAAGCAATTAAATTAAATTAAAATGTTTTCACAGTTCCTCACATCCAGAGGCAGTGAATTCCACAGGCCCGATCTCCTAAATCTTACAGTTTGTTTTCGGGATATGCATGTAACAGACTTTGGTCATCTGATATTAATGTCCAGCGATCACTTGATGGTTTGGGGGTAAGCAGTTCAGAAATGTAGATAGCAGCCATGTTGTTAAGAGCCTTGTAAACTAACAGGGCAATTTTGAATTCGACCCGAAATTTTACTGGTAATTATAGAAGAATACGAACATTTTCAATGAGTTTATTATATTCAATTATCTATTCACACGTCTCCAAACAAATTCTTTCCGTTCTTTTCTTGAAATATTTTCTTCAATATAATTATGTACCGTATTAATTGCTCGTTTAAGCGCCGCGGCGTAATTTAAATTTTTAGTGCCTCGGATGCGGCACTTATTTGAGGGCGGCGCTCTTTAAGCTCGTTTTCCACTTTTCGGCGATGACTGGTTGGCGAAAAATTTGCCGCGAAATATCTTTTCGCTAGCCGAAATTTAATTTTCGCTTCGCTTCGCTCGAAAAATTCGCCTAGTGGAAAACCGGCTTTACTTAATCTATTTGTAAATAATAGTCACTGGAAAGAGGAAGAGAGAAGTTAGGCAAAGTTATCTTCCTCGCAACCGAAATGCGCATTTCCAAAGTTAAAAAAGAGAGCGTTGAAACAGGTCTCACTTTGAACTTCAAAACAGTGTAATGCAGCAAAGATTAAAGATTGAGGTGCAGTGTACCGTGTTTCGTTTAAGCGCTGCGTTGTTGTGAACTGCGGTGGCGCTTAAACGTGTAAACACTGTCAGTGTGTGCGGATTTAGCATCAACCATTTGAGGAAGAGCGCTTTTAGCATAATGAAAAATTTAGCATAATTTTAGCATAAATTTACAGAATTACCATTTGTGTATTATAATGATCCCTACCTTCTCCACAGAGTTCTATTCTAAGACAAAAGTCCTGACACCAAATTGATTGTATCCTTATAAATCTCACATTATAAAAATTTACGGACGTTGTCGATGCTTGGTAGCCGTTTGAGTTTCCTGTTATCTAAAAGATAATAAGAATTGAGTTTTTCCTTACTTGTACGGAGCGGGTAAGTTTCTAATCTCTAGTCCAAAACTTAGTTGTAAAGTCAAATAGGATGGATATTATTTATTATGTTTGGATAAATAGTCAAAATCTTGGGCATTCCGCTCGATAAAACCGACTGATAAAGAGCTTTTGCCGGTGGAAAACCTTTCTACATATTTTAGACCCAACCAGGAGAATTAAGTTGAGAAAAAATGCAACTAAATGCTCTTCGTCCCTGCGACTCCGGCGCATATCTATGACCACTGAACTACAGAGTCCGTTTCCATGCCATAGATTTCGCTTGAGATCTCCACCTTCCAGAAAGCTTCAACATTATTTATGATACTTACCTATGCACTCGCCTTTGCAATAATACTTTCAGTACCCACGCGATAAAACAGTAAATGCAAATCACCACGTAAATCTTATATTAAGGCCCCTCTCTAAAATAAGTACCCGTCAGGAAATTTATGATACCTGTTCATGGTACGGCTACTCAATAAGCTCCCCTCTATATTAAGGCTTACCTCCTCCACAGGCCAGACACATGGCCTTCGGAATCTATATAGCGTGCCCGTACGTACTATAAAAATCATGCTGCACGTACTATAAAAATCAATTTATTAAACTTACTCTATCGGTAATATCATTGATTAGCAACCTCGTTATTCGATCGGATAAGAATTTTGGAAATCATTTTGTTTGTAATTTAGATAAAGTACAAAAATTTTGGGCTAGAAACTTGGAACGCGGACGCAAAATATTTGTACTTCATGTAAATTCAATTAATTAAGTCATTTCTTAAATTTTTTCGCTAATCAATCATACCCCACAGATAGAGTAAGTTTAATAATTTCATTTTTTATAGTGATATTACAACACTTCTAAGACGGGCACCCTATTGCGCAATCATAAGTACCTTTTCGCTGTTTTTATAAGTTTGATCATGGCTGTATTTCAACGAATATGACCCACACCACTTTGTCTGATCTTTATTACCCATAGTTACAACACGTGTTATGTGATATTCTTTTTCAAGATCAATCAATAGATATGAGCTAGAGTTCGAAGCACACCAACCAGTTTTAGTAAACCTTGCTCTTTCATAATTATAAGAATCACCGCCAGAAAATATTGAGTCAGCGAAGATGTCTTTGTCTACGAGTAACTGTTTATCGCATATCTTACCTACAGTAAAATATAGAAAATCTCTTAGGGTATTTTTAAATATAAACTGGGGAAGTAAGGCCTCTCAGCCTCTATGTTGGCTTTCCAGTAAACTATTTTTCCCCCCTGTAAAGGTCCATTTTGTCTATAATATAAGTAAAAAGGGGAAGAATGACTTAGTTTAGAAGAGTGTTATATATATAACAAAACCTTAAGTAAAATATTGCTTAAATGCTGAAACCTCAGTCTGTCGAGATGAGACACGTATAAAAAGATAAAAATGATGCAATATGATAGCAAATTTTGTGACGAGGGAGAATTCCTTGGACAAGAAAATCATCTATATTATTTTTTAGTAACATTGTGCTACTGCATGTTGTCCATATTCAAACCATTATCGGAGAAACATGAGAAATTGTAATTATTAAGTTAGTCCTTAACCCATAGTTAATCTCAGCTGATTTTTATTCCAGCTACTCATAGGCCATACTCACAATTTGCATATGGCAGGGTGACTCTTGTAGTGGTTGTAGAAGGTTGAAGATAGACACAACAAGAAGTGTCACTTGGCTGTGTGTTATAACATACCAAATCACCAGTCGCAATATTATTCTGATTTTGCGCAGTCTCTTTGGTACTAATATCTTTCCCATCTGTCTCGCTAAATCCCAAATGCTGACACAGCATTTCCTGACAGTCTTTATTCCAATTTTCTTCATCAACTTTTCTCCAAATTGAGCCATCGTATACATTAATTGAACCTTGGTTTTGCATGTGATAATCTAATTTTGGGCGCTAAAACAGAAAGATTACGAATGAACGAGGCATTTCACTCCAGTAACGAGCAAAAATGCGTACTGTTAAAAGATGAGGTCAGAATTGGGTCCAGTGATCGCACGTTACCAAATGTGCTTGATATTTCCACAGTCCTTCAAATTCGCTCCGAAAATAATTCGCACAAAAATTCGTGGGAATGCTCTAACAAAACCCACAAACGTTTCATTTCCATCATTTTGCGTGAGATGAGCGACTGGGGACAAGTGGTTCAGGGGTTGAAAACCGATGCGCCGTTATTGTCGTTTTCTATCTTATATTAAATTCATAAGTAATTGATAAGGCGACGACCCATTGAAAACGCCCCATTCAGGTCACATGTATACAGTTTGTACATCCCGATAAATAAACTTTTCGCTAAACTGAACCTTAACAAAAGTTAAGAATATTGATTAGCCATGTACAAAGATGAATTTTAACGAAAGTTTATAAAGCTAATAAGCTTTATCCTTATATGATCTTAAAAGTAGCGCGCATTACCTGTTGTTATAGGGCTAGTATATCTACCGGTATCCACACAATTGTACTCAGCATAAAGTTCTTTTGTAGTATCAGAACACAGGTGTGACAGTAGTACATTATTGTCAATTGTCAATTCACAAGATCTGTTTCCACCACAAAGAGATTTCACCTTACAACTTGTTACTGCACTACATTGCGTATCACTGGCTCCACTGCCATCAAATGCCCCGCTATTATTGAAATCTCCATAATAAGCTTTCTTAATCACCATACGTTGTTTTGGAGAACAATGAACATCTTTCATTATGGTGCCGTACTGTGTTACTGAACCTAAAATAGAGTAAACAGTGGAGTATAAATCTTCCGTTCTCAATCCAAATAACTAGAACAAAAACTGCTGTTTGCGGTTTCCTCTTACAGTACCTTTACGAAATGTGGTATGACATGACCTACATTCTGGATCAACTTATCAAAATACCTGGTTATCTAAACAGGAAATCCCTCTTTTTCTTTAAAAGAGCAATTGGAGTTATCTTTAATACTTTACTTACCAAAAGTAAATTTTTGATCTGCTCTGTCGCAATATGTTTCTCTATTCACATAAGTTCCAGAAGACTCAGCACATATGCCATTTACTCCCTGTTTGTAAAAACTTAAAGATCCAGCGTCTGTTTGTTTAAAACTTTGTGTATCGCTATTTTGGCTTTCCATTGAACGTGATGATACGGCTTTATATATAGTCAAACGATTCTTATATGAATTAGCGTCGGTTGAATGAAACGCTCCTGCCGTCTTGATATGCCATAACAGTTCGGTATCGAGGTAACGCAACTGTGCTTTATCATCAAGCAGTTGTCAGTCATTACAACCCAGTAACGAAACGCATGATCGTATATGAGCTCTCCCTCTTTAATACACTTTCTAGTTTTACTATGCCTGAGAAAAAAACTTTGACAATCTGAAAACAGAAAATAGGTAATCTATGTTAACAAAACACCCTCACTTCGCAGAACTACAATTGTCTGTATGATCTTAGTATAACGATATTAACTATAATAAAGAAAATGCAATATTTACGAGCACAAATGCATTTCGAGTTTATATTTATTTATTATTATAATTTATAATTAACAAGCCCATTTTATCGGCTTTACTATAGTCTATGCCACCTACCAGAGACGATAAAAGAGCAAGAGGAGGGGACAACTGATTCCAGTCAGAAGGCACTTAATTCATTTGATATCTAGCTATCTATTCGTACACTATAAAACTGCACACTAATTTGTAAGGTTATCCAACTCTTTCAAATATATTAGGCGACACACATTTGACTTATTTTAGAATTTGTTCACTTGTTCAGTTTCATACACACATACAGTAGTGTATAACTTATAATTATGCATGGAAGTTGTTATTCTAAATATGAATGATAAATCAAGGGGCAAATCACTCATTTAAATCTCGTATACCTTTTGAAAAATCGCAAAAAAATCACACACAAAAAATTAAAAATCACAAAAAATCCCGAAAAAAGTCAACAAAAAAATCACAAAAATAGACAAATCATAACAATATACATTTTGTGTATGCTTGAGCGGGTGATTTTGTTTGAGATACTCAATTTAAATGCGTTTTGTTAATTATGCTAATTTTTAACGTAAAGTTATCCCAGGTTATTATTTTTCGGTAATAACCTGGTACTAGGTTATTATTTTTCCGCAATAACCTTCAACGCCGCATTTCCACGGGAGAAATCAAATACCACCGATTGCTCTTAAATTGGAGGTTATTACGGAGAAGTTAAAAACCGACGAAAAACAAATAATAGGATGTGGCAACGATACGTACACAGGGGCGACAATAAGAATTGCAAAATTTAAGTAGTCGCATGTGAAAACTAGTATACATGGTATATAAAACTAGTATACGGTATCCCTTACTTGTATTTAAATTCGCCTGGCACTAATATTCGCTCAGTTCTAAATTCGTGCGATTTAATTTCGCGCGCCCTAAATGTGATATTTTCGAACAGTTTTAATTTTGCGCACCTTCAACCGGTACAAAACTAGAAATCACACTTAAAAAATGGGTTTTCCGTCCTTGCCCTTATAGGAGAAGTGAACAATATACCACACTTTCAAAAAATACGTGCACTTAATACGCAAGGAAGTTGAGTGAAATCTCTTTCAATTTAAAGCCTTGCCAATATTTGAGATGTTCTAGAATGTTAATATTGGTACACTCGCATTTTGCCATCATCTTGACGGCTTTAAGGCTTAGCCGATTGGTTGTAGGGTTCTATTTTTCGGATCGTAAAAGGTATAGCCGGTAGGGTTAGGTTTTGGCTTGACGTTAGGTTTAGTAAAGTTAAGGTCAGGTTTATGGTTCGGATTAGGTTTAGAGTTAGGTGGAGGGTTAATTTGAGGTTTAGGTTGAGGAAAAGGCCCATAGCGTCTTAATCATCTTAACCCAGGCCAGTTCGGGTTCGTCGAAACGTCAGAGATTTTCGGGTCAAGTTTCAACGCACCAGCGGTCTCGTGTTACATGATTTTCTCAGAACCACCAAGAGGTGATAAAAGGAATAAACACAGGTCAAACACCAAGCTTATTTACCGGAACGAACCGTATATATTTCTATAGAAATAGACTAATATACAGTGTTCAAAACATTGGCATTAAGTAATGCCGTGCTTGATTTGTAATTTCTGAATACTCTTAGACATAGCACCCACAAAATTTCGGCATTGTTTGACTTTTATAAACTGGATAAGCAAAGACAAAGGGCACAAAGCCAATATACAATCTGGCAACAGTTTTGTCTTTTGAGCCGGACTATTTTGACCATCACTATTACCCGAACGTAAGCAATTAGCGTATGAATTCACCAAAATCCCAATTATAACTATCTGAAACTATCGTCTACAGCCTATAGGTTATTTACAAACTTCGTTGACGGATCGAACTACCTGAAAAATTTCGAAACACCAAAGCAAAGCACTTCAACCAAACTCAAACATAATATTGTTCGTCGCTACGTGACTGGAATCACGCCAACACTCAATTCAAAGATACCGTATAGATTAGTTTCGATACATGAACACAGTATACGTTGTAAACATCAACAATAATTATGCTCTTATTAGCCTTAGGTCTTGAATTTATCGACAATTATTTTGGTTTTAAAGTAAAATGGCTGATTGTCGTCACTATATACTACATTAGGATATTGTAATTAATCCTAATTGAGACACTCTTTGTATACGACAGCTGGGGTTAATGATATCATCGCCCTTGCGTCGGGTAGCTCATTATATTCGAATTGCCCTTAAAAATAGATTTAATTGGGTAGACTTTTTCAGATTGGAGACCTAAAGATTTAGCAATGATGACGCCAGAGCAACGAGAAGGTTACAAACAAAGACTACTTCACGAGAGACCAAAATATATTCCTATGAAAGCTGAAAATATTGCAAGATTATCACCTGAAGAGAGACAAGAATATGATAACTCTTTAAAGATATAAGCTCTTAGGAGTAGACCTTACTAACGCTGTAAAATAAATTTTAATCAATAAATGTGTTTTAAAAATGAATTCTGTGTGTGCTTTATGTATATTGTACAATATTTCCCGTCCTATAAGTATATATTCTCAATTTATTCAAATCGCCGTTAACGATTTACAAATGACTTACAAACCTACGCATATAATTGTGTTTACATACAATGTTTGTATATGCTCGTAAATCTCGCTTAAAAATCACTGCTTTTCATCCTCTGCTACATCTAAAACGATTGAAACTTTGTAAGGTTTAAATCCCTTTAAGAACTATGTTTATACATTCGCTTGGCAAACATATATTTGTATTTCTCTATAAGACCTTAGCTATGTCGATTAAACCTTAAGATCTTCTCGTTTTAGAAAGCTATATTTCTGCTTGTTATTACTTCGCATAAGGCAATAATATTTTACTAGGTTAAGCGTCGCTATATTAGTTGTCTAAGCCGTTTCGTATAAGGTGATATTAGATACGAGAATATATTTACTCGTTGTCGAAACGGTTGTGTTTGGAACACGACGCTTGGCAAACTTTATACGGACGCTTAGCTATTGTGACGGTTCAGCTTAATGATTGTTTCGCCCAAACAAGCCTTTTGACTTAATCCCTTAAAGACTTAAGCTATTGTGTCTATAGTTTATATTAGCAACAAATGCATCAAAATATTTATGTTTCTAATGCCAAAACGACAATGTTTGTAAATCTCGCTTGTATAGGCTTTACTAAAGAAACGCTTGAAAACTTTGTAGCAGAGGTATATTTCTAATATAAGCATTCGATAGATTGGTATAAAGTATGTTTATGGAATTATCAAGTTTGGGAAAAACGAAAAACGCTGAACTCAGCGAAATATGAGTTGTATAATTAATGTTTATGCTAATTGGGTAATGCTCACCTCTACATTATGTTAATGATGTTGCACACTCTCATATTATGTGAATGAATTTTAATCAGTGATGTTGCTCCTCCCTACATTATGTTAGTGTCCCATATGCTAATGATGTTTGAATTTTTAATGATGTTCTACCCCCTTGCTCCACCCTGCTGCACCCTGCTCCACCTTGCTCCACCCTGCTCCACCCTGCTCCACCCCAAAAATGAGGGTTTATCGGCCCCTATATTATGTTAAAGATGTTGCGCCCTCATATAATGTAAATGTTGTTTGAATATTTAATGATGCGCCCCCTTGCGCCCCCTCAAAAATCCGGGTCGAAAACTACCTACACTACCACTCTCCCTTTTACTAATTTTTACATAAAATGAAATCTTGATGATAGGGATCACAAATAATCAGTTGTACAGATTATAGGTAGGTGTTCCCTTATTCAATACTTTTAAAAGTATTCAATACTTTTAAACTAATTTCCATAATTTGGACGGGTTGCAAAATTGGTGTCGCCACCTTAAGTGATTCTAGAAGGCAAACGGTGGGTTATTTTGATCAGTCATATATCATTTTTTGGCATGCAAAGCTAACATAGTGATTGGGACACCCTGTAGATGACAGATTTTGAATTTGTTTCCGAACAAAAAGAATCAAAATGCGACAGAGTCTGGACTTAACAATACGTTTTATCCGAGGGAATAGCTTTGAAAAACGTACAAATCAATGTCACAGCGTGTAAATCAAACTTGTCAGCATGTTGCCGAGCTCTAAATTCCTTTCAAATTCCCTTCACTGAAATTGTATAGAAACATGCGATATTTTTGACTGTTTTAATATATGAAAAACGGTAAACGAGTTCATCTGATTGGGAGTCGCATGTGAGAACTTGGAAAAGTGCGTGACTCTACCAAACATCGTAGGTTTTCTCCTGCTGTTGCGGTTTCTTCTTGCCCCAACACTGTACGAAGAGATGGGCCTTACTGATCCACCAGGAAGGAAAGTTTAGAACTGATAGAGCTTGTCAGTATGAAGTTTCTTCCTGTAGCAACACTGGACCAACAAGAGATGACCCATAGTGGATCTCTACAGAGAGAATTCCTTAGAAGTTAGAACTGATAGAACTACCCAATAAAGATATATAGTTAGTTTAGTTTGAATCGCACTGCGTTGCCAGAGTCGCGTCCGGTGTGTCTGACAGCTCGCGCAGTTCTACAGTCACTTTCCTCCGCAATGTTTCCTCCGCCGAAGCCAGTCGTGATGTTGTGGGTACCATGCCCTCTTAGCTCTACACGCCCCTGCATGTAAAAGCAGCAAGCTCCTACGGGGAAGAGTGGGAGTCGTATATTTAATTAAGTTTATACGTATTGGTCACGAAATGTCGGACAGTGGTCTAATCCGTAAAGATAGATCAAATAGATAATAGGTTGGCTTACCTCAAAATATTCACTACGGTCGGTTGTAGATTTTGAGGGTTAGCCAACCAATATACAATCTAGTTATATATTACAGGAGAATGCAGTCAGTTGGTTTAACCATGACTGTCGTCATAAGAATTTCCATATATATTAGGCAAATTTTGAAACAACAAACATGGCATTACTCCATTACGGTATTAGGACTGGTTTAAACGTGTTAATCCTTGATTAAACAGTACGTGAGAGGTCATAAACACACAGTTTGTAGTCACGAAATTGGCGTCAAGACTTTGCCGCTACAGCAGGGGATTAATATACACTTTCCAAAAACTTTGTATATGACTTTAACCCATGCCAATATCTCATGTAATTCGTCATTATTGGTTAATTGCTGATTGTCGTCATTAGGACAGAAAGATTGTACTTGAGCCTAATTCATTGAGACACTATTTGTATGCGACAGGGGATATGTCATCGCAATAGCCACTAGCTCGATAGTATAATCATTTTTAACCAAACTTCAATGTGAAAAATACAAACACGTTGTTGACATTGATGTTTTAACAATGTATACATACAATCTATATGCTATCCTATGGAATCAAAGCAATGCCATCGCTCATACTAATCGAAACTAACCGACCTGCTGATTAAATCTACTTGAATTTTGACAGTATCTTCTGCGCGGGGTATTTTAAACTCTCGCCTTCACTGAATAACAACGTATAAAACCTTACCTTTAAACACCATCAACGACATACCATATAAGATTAACCAACGATGAACTGGCCACGACATTCTGGCGTTGATATCCGAAAATGATAGAGAGAAGGCGAGAGCATAAATCATGAATGCTTGTTATACTTCCGCATTTCACATCCTAAAGAAAACAAGAAATGAATTAATATACGTTAATTAAACTGATTAAATTTCAGTCACAGAAACGAGGCTGATAAGGCTTATTAAGATGCATATAAAAGAATATTTAAACTCATCTGAATTATGAAAGTGGTCTATAGCCATAATATCCTTTGCCGGATAACACTTAGCATAACAATAGCGCCATCCATGAGTCACGATGTTATGTATTCTTTTCATTCAAAACAGTGGAAAGACAATGTTATGGTACATTCCGATAACTGGATCGTAACTAGTTAATTAATTGCGCTACACACGTAAAAACGAACAAGTTGTAACAAACTTTTAGCAGACTTCTACCAATGCTGTTTCAACAACTTGCTATCAGGATGTGTTCGCACTGCTTGTTCCCAACGCTTGTTCCCAACGGCTTGCTGCAAGGCTGTTGACTCAACAGACTTAAATATTACAACCTGTTATCTTCGGCTGCAATTCAACAACTTGTCACAAGTTATAAGTGACAGCCTTGTATTGTAGTAATGACAACATTGCTACAACTTGTTGACAAGATTGCTATACAGGTCTGTTGCGAACACATCTTGTCGACAAGATGTGAGATTTTTACGTGTGTAGTTTAGGCTATATAAGTGTTATGGAACTCGAACTAAAAGGATAGTTCGTCTGATAATTCGTCTGCGTATAAAGGCGGCAAATAGACGGATCATCCGTCAAGATGAACTATATTTGCGTAGTTCTTCTACAGAATACACATACTTTTGTGAATGCTTCGAGACTTGTTTTTACTTTTATATATAAGTTCAAAAAAGAATATTACAACAAAAAATATTTAGTATATACAGTTGACTGTTGCAGTTACAATGTCCTAGCTATGTAATTAAAAGGTAATTAATGGATGATAGACTATCTTAAGATGTACATTTTATTAAATACCATTGGAAAATATGTTCGCTTATTAAATATTTTACTATAGTCTATTCCTTTTACATATTAAACCATTTATGATACATATTATTGTGAATTATTTAACTTCTTTATTTCCATTTATAAATTGCATTGCTAAACGAAGAAAATTTACATAATATATATAGATTGAACTGCTTTCCATTCCAGTGTAGTCATGTCAGTTTAGTTGGGTCCTATAAGCTTCTCAATTATATTTTCTTAAGTGTCTACGGTGTACCAATGGTACATCGTTGATCGCGTGCATAATTATACAACAACAATATCCAATTACACAGTTCGCTAATTGAGCACTACACTTCCAGTCAACACCTTGTCCTAACACAATTTAATATGCATGGGTGAGGTATCTTAGCTATATATAATTAATATATATATAAACTATTAAGTATATAATATCTCGCTCTTCAAAATATATCACATGCGTAAATATTATGGCATATAATTCTTAACTGCGTTCATGCAGTACAGACACCAGGAAGCCAGGTGTTATTTCCCTCTGTTAGTCCTGTGGAATTTGATTGCTGAACTTTGGTACATTCCAGTGAGCCATGTGTATTAGGAAACAAGAAATTCGCGTATCAAATAAAGTTCTTGATGCGCTAATTTTGCTAACAATTTTCAACTCTACAGACAATCCTGGACAAAGCATCTGCGACACTTCCAATTATTTGAACAACTTCATCACTATCATGGCATATTTAGACAGCCCGCCCGACCCCACCATTCAATGTTGATTCAGCCCCCAGAACATAGTTAAGCCTCTTGTTGTACGCTCAACATTGTAACGGGGGGAGAGGGGAGATTGTGAAGAATTATTGCAGTGGTATAGTAATTAACGTCAAATAAGAAGAGTGTCGCCGATGGTTTTGGCCAGGATTGTAAATATTATTGCACTCTCGAGCAAAGCAACGACCGCGTTGCTTTGAAACGTTGACTGACACAACAACCGATCAGTCGAAGAATGTTGCTCACGGGTGTGGGTAACCCCAACAAGGTTTGCCGTCGTGGACTCATGATTATCCCGTATGGAGGTTTTACCAATGCGCCCAACTAAAAAATAACCCTACCCGGGGCCTCGACTAAGAGATAAGCGGTTCTAGATTAGTTTTTGGCTTAGACTTTTAGTTTCGGAGATATAAAGGCTCAAACAGGCAAATTTTGGCATTTTCTGAAAAAAAGTAGCGCGACCAAAATATCACCAAGGGGCCTGGATCCCAGGAACCCAACTTTGATAAACAACTAAGAAATATATGGCGAAGACATCGATGTATTGTGTTTTTTTGCATATTTTGTCTAAACGATGTTTCGTTTGTGCGTGATATTACACAGAAAGTACCAACAGTAATATATCTAGCTATCTGACACCTTTTTTGGATGATAAATCACCTACTGCGGCTTTAAATCGATAGAAAAGAGGACACCGAAACTCATCGATCTGAGACATTTGGTGGCAAATACAGGCCATATTTATCTACCTATAAACAAAGACAAATGTACCCAGTTGTCCCAACATAGGACAGGAATCAACATACAGGTAAGCTGTGATTTTAACAAATGCAATGATGTCTATTCGCGCGTATGAACTTTGGATATTTAACGTTGAATCATGCCACCTAAATGTGCATATTATTTGCTTAGTATACAACGGTGTACAACGGTGTTTGTTGGCACACAAATAGATTGAAGTGCTTCTACCTCTGAGAGATTACATACTGCTGTTATAGAATAATATATCATATATGTTTCAATGTGAAAATTATCACAACTTATGGTATTTAACTAATATAAATTAATAGGCCATTCTACTTTTAGATTTCAACCTACTTTATATGTGGACTTTCAGTGTCTTGTATTATCCTACACATGTGGTCAATGTCAAATGTTTTATATGACAGCGAGATACTGATGCTATATGTTTGATTGATACATGTATTTGGCACAAAGTTGATCACCAAGTGCTGCACTTTTGCCACTAGTGGAACCACCTTGACCTGAGTATCAGACATTTCTGCGGTTAGGCCTTGGTTTGTTAGCCACCTATGTTGAAAAACCCTAGGAGGCTAAGAAAAATTCCTGAATAGAGATATACACTTCAAAATTGTATAGCCCATTAAGCTATTTGTTTGTCATTTCATCTAGATTATCAGTGAAGTAAACTGGAACCATCAGTGAAAGATGAATTAACATTTTTAATTAAATATTTATAAACACATCTTTATCAATATATGTTGTATTGTGACTCTACTGTGTCTTGGGGCAAGTGCACTTTTAATAGCTCAGCCCCTTGATTGGATCGATTGGCTTAACCCATTAATTGGCAAATTTTACTCATCAGTGGTAGAGTACTGCCAATTAATGGGTTAACTGCGCTTGATTGGATCGGCTAAACCTTATCTGCTTTTTGGGTAATGGGTTACCTAGAAAAGAGCCAGACTCCCACTATGGAGGAACTTTACCCATCTGGAAGGAGATTCCACTTATAAAATGTGCAAGGACATCTGGTAGGGGAGGGGGTCAACATCCATTTCCCTCCATGGAGAGAAAGTCATTTTACTTGCACAGAGAAGCACCTTTCTGAGTCACTTAAATCAGCTATGTGGGCATGCCAAGAAAGTTGGATGTGTGTACACTGTGAGTAAAGCAAACATCATTCTCACACCAGACATCTAATGTGAAAGTTGAAGCATGTTTGCTCTGCCCACACAGGCAAAGCTACTGTAATAGAAAGTATGATGTTTTACAGATCACATATACTGGCCTTATGGCTTATTTATTAAATTAGATATGTTTCCCCACTAAAACATTCTCAAAAGATGAATATTATTCTAAGCCTATTTATGTGGCAATTAATGTTTAGTGTTGTCACAATAATTCCATATATCTATATATCCAGTTTATGATATCTGTGTATTGATCATCTTTCATTTACATGGACAAAGATGAAAATCTGTCAACCAATCTTCCTATGAAAGGTTCTGTGAGAATATACATGGGGCCAATTTGGATGTAAAATTTGTAGGAAACAAGCTTCCTTGCTAAAGTGAGAACTAACTTTAAAGCAGGTGTAGAAATCAGAAATGAAATGCAACCGATTCCCATGTCCATGAAGGCATGAAGACTATACAATGCAGTAAAAGGTTCAAGTTCCTTAGTTCCATTCCAACAAACTTTTAACCCTTGCATTCGTTCATTTATTTCTTCTTTCTTTATTTGATACTATACGAATGAATTTTATAAGCAATTGGTTCGCCAGAAGAGGCATCTATGTCCCAGAATTTATAGACATAAGTTACTGCAAGTGTCATGGTCGTCTCCAAGATCGACTTTGAAATCGCATTTAAATCCATTCCTTCGTCTATATTCCACGATTGACGATGCAAACCACTAGAAGGGTTACTTTACACACTCAAAAATGTGTTTGAGTTCAAAAATGTGTTTTTTTCCTCAAGAAATAGTCGACTTTTCAAGATGATTTATCCAAATGTAATAGTTTTTATAGTAAAATTAAATACACACGTTCCTGGGACCCAGTCCTCCGGAAGACGCTACTTTTTTTCCAAAATAGCGACTTTGAGCCTTTATATCTCCGAAACTAAAAGTCTAAGCCAAAAACTAATCTAGAACTTATTAACTAACTTTTTATGTTCTATCCGAATCAGTTTGGGTTTATAAGCACTTTAAACTCCATCACTCGCTTGGGAGTATACATTGTCCGAATCAACCTCATAGCTTTTTCACCTTTTAACTATAACTTTACATTTCTTTAACCCATACCGAGCAAGCATATCTCTGATATACTTGTTAACTAATCCATTTTCTATGACTTATGACTTATGACTTATGACTTATGACTTATGACTTATGACTTATGACTTATGACTTATGACTTATGACTTATGACTTATGACTTATGACTTATGACTTATGACTTATGACTTATGACTTATGACTTATGACTTATGACTTATGACTTATGACTTATGACTTATGACTTATGACTTATGACTATGACTAAAATTGAATCATTGAATCCTAAGATTGAATCATTGAATCCTAAGATTGAGTCATTGAATCCTAAGATTGAATCATTGAATCCTAAGAGTGAATCATTGAATCCTAAGATTGAATCATGGATCATTGAATCCTAAGATTGAATCATTGAATCCTAAGATTGAATCATTGAATCCTAAGATTGAATCATTGAATCCTAAGATTGAATCATGGATCATTGAATCCTAAGATTGAATCATTGAATCCTAAGATTGAATCATTGAATCTTAAAGAGTGAATCATTGAATCCTAACATATCGAGCGAGCTTAGCTCCATATCGAGCAGCTTAGCTCCAAATCGAGCGAGCTTAGCTCCATATCGAGCAGCTTAGCTCCAAATCGAGCGAGCTTAGCTCCATATCGAGCGAGCTTAGCTCCATATCGAGCAGCTTAGCTCCATTTCGAGCAGCTTATCTCCAAATCGAGCGAGCTTAGCTCCATATCGAGCGAGCGTAGCTCCATATCGAGCAGCTTAGCTCCAAATCGAGCGAGTTAGCTCCAAATCGAGCGAGCTTAGCTCCATATTGAGCGAGCTTAGCTCCATATCGAGCAGCTCAGCTCCAAATCGGGCGAGCTTAGCTTCAAATCGAGCGAGCTATAGTCCATGACTATGACTATAGTCATAGACTATAGTCCATCTAAGCTGCTCGATATGGAGCTAAGCTCGCTCGATATGGAGTTAAGTTGCTCGATATGGAGCTAAGCTCGTTCGATATGGAGCTAAGCTCGCTCGATTTGGAGCTAAGCTCGTTCGATTTGGAGCTAAGCTCGCTCGATTTGGAGCTAAGCTCGCTCGATATGGAGCTAAGCTCGCTCGATATGGAGCTAAGCTGCTCGATATGGAGCTAAGCTGCTCGATATGGAACTAAGCTCGCTCGATATGGAGCTAAGCTCGCTCGATTTGGAGCTAAGCTGCTCGATATGGAGCTAAGCTCGCTCGATTTGGAGCTAAGCTGCTCGATATGGAGCTAAGCTCGCTCGATATGGAGCTAAGCTCGCTCGATATGTTAGGATTCAATGATTCACTCTTTAGGATTCAATTATTCAATCTTAGGATTCAATGATTCAATCTTAGGATTCAATGATCCATGATTCTATCTTAGGATTCAATGATTCAATCTTAGGATTCAATGATCCATGATTCAATCTTAGGATTCAATGATTCAATCTTAGTCATAGTCATACGTCATAAGTCATAAGTCATCAGTCATAAGTCATAAGTCATAAGTCATAAGTCATAAGTCATAAGTCATAAGTCATAAGTCATAAGTCATAAGTCATAAGTCATAAGTCATAAGTCATAAGTCATAAGTCATAAGTCATAAGTCATAAGTCATAAGTCATAAGTCATCAGTCATAAGTCATAAGTCATAAGTCATAAGTCATAGAAATTGGATTAGTTAACAAGTATATCAGAGATATGCTTGCTCGGTATGGGTTAAAGAAATGTAAAGTTATGGTTAAAAGGTGAAAAAGCTATGAGGTTGATTCGGACAATGTATACTCCCAAGCGAGTGATGGAGTTTAAGAATAATAGGTTCTTAGAAGCAGACCCAGAGCAGACCTTAGTTAAAAATATATTTAATTGGGTAGACTTTTCAGATTGGAGACCTTAAGATTTAGCAATTGCAAGATTATCCCCCAAACTAGACAAAAATAAAGATACAAAAGACACCTAAACGATATGCTCTTAGGAGCAGACCTTACTAACGCTGTAAAAGAAATTGTAAGCAATAAATATGTTTTTAAACGAATTCTGTGTGTGTTGTATGTACATTGTACAATATTTTCCCGTGCTATAATAATATATTCTAAATTTATTCAAATGTTTAAGCTAGAAAATCTTAATTGCCCGTAATTACCTAACAAACGCTAAATGTTTATACACAATGTTTGTATATGCTTGTAAATCTCGCTTAAAAATCACTGCTTTTCCCACTCTGCTACATCTAAAACGCTTTAACTTTGTAAGGTTTAAATCCCTTTAACAATCTCTTGGTAAACATATATTTGTTTTAGAACGCTATATTTCTACTTGTTATTATTTCGCATAATATTTTACTAGGTTAAGCGTCGCTATATTAGTTGTCTAAGCCGTCTTGTTTAAGGTGATATTAGATACGAGAATATATTTACTCGTTGTCGAAACGGACTGTGTTTGGAACACAACGCTTGGGAATTTTATACGGACGCTATAGCTATTGTGATGCTTCAGTTTAATGATTGTTTCGCCCAAACAAGCCTTTTGACTTAATCCCTTAATGAGTTAAGCTATTGTGTCTTTAGTTTACATTAGCAACAAATGCATCAAAATATTTATGTTTCTAACGCTTTAATGTTTGTAAATCTCACTTGTACAGGCTTTACTAAATAAACGCTTAAAAACTTATTAGTATTGGTCGACTCAGAAAGAAATACTTCACTAGATACGAGATTGAAGGAGTTTATAAATCTCGCGACAACAAACCCATATATTTTTGCACACAAAATATGCTGAACTCAACATAATGACTGTCCAGAGGAGGAATGGTGACTATACCGTGATGCTTTGCGATTAATTATATATTATTCATTTTTCGGACGAGCCCGCTCATTATTCGCTTGGCTGTCGCTATCAACACAACAGAAGTGAGAAATATGGCGGATTTTATAAGCCCAATTCGCGGCCATAAAGCTTCAGTTTTGGAAGGACATGAGCTTCTTTTTGTTCATTGTGTATCGTCGGAGCCTATGCTGCTGGATCCCAATGGGTTATCGTGTGTTCAGTTTGAATGTCGTGAGATTCACATCAGTTTTTGGATAGTTTGGACATCAGAAGAATCGCTATTTGTCCAGCAACTGTTTATAATGGCATAAAAGTTGACGAAATGTTCGCCGATTGGAGTAGTCCCGTACAGATTGAGATACATTCCAGTTGTATTTTTAAGGTAGGTATTTGTTTTAATCGTGAAACGTATTACAAATTACAAAATAATGTCATGTATTAAAATAAAAGCAAATATTTAGCGAAGCAATTATAGGTTACTTTCACTTTGACTTTCAGGCTTCGCCTTCATCAAAGCCCGTTTTTGCTTTATAATTTCAGATTTCTGGGCTTGTATATGATTTATACTCTGATAACCAACGTCTTGAACCAACGTTGGCATAAATATAATATTTGTGCTGTCTATTTTCAAATTTATATGCATTTTTATGGCTGGGAATCCAGTTACTATATTAAAAGTTTATAGAGAAGCTTTATTTTGTTTCTATTTACTACAATTTAGTCTTTACTACACTACCAATATTGTTCTCATATCTTGTAGTTCTCGGACCTCAATGATCCTCGGCGAGATGAAAAAGGACAAAATCTTGTCTGTTATAATGTTATTTTATGGAATTTTGATATTCTGTCAACACCACCTTCTCAAACAGTTCAACCTCGAGATCCGGATACTGTTAATGAAGAGTTAGACAACGTGTTGTCACCAGTAAACTTACAAGGGAAAGTGGATGTAACTGTACCCTACAACCAATAAATCCTGTGTGCTTGGTGGGTATTCCAGTTCATCGGATGTTGAATGATGAGGATGTGATGAGAGAAAGAGAGATGGAGGAAATCAGATAATTAACTCAAACTTTGGATGTGGAAGATTCTGTAACAGAGGAGACTGATGATTCCAGGGAAGACGACGATGGTCTTGATGAAGAGGATGGTGATCTTGGTAGTGATGGTGATCTTGATGGTGTTGGTGATCTTGATGGTGCTGGTGATCTTGATGGTGCTAGTGATCTTGATGGTGCTAGTGATCTTGGTAGTGCTGGTGATCTTGGTGGTGTGGTACAGGTGATGGTAATGATGGTGATCTTGATGGTGGTGATGATGATAACAGGGAGATTTTATAATTTATATGCTGAAAAATTTGTTGTTGGGTCTTGGCATGAACAAAGACACCAAGGTGCTCTTGCAAGCTGCATGTAGAGGAGATCGGCAAGCTTGATTTCCAATTTAATGTGGAATCTGAACCAGACAATGTTAAAGACAAAAATGCTTTGAAATTTTCAATTTTTCACAACAAGTGGCATGTTATTGGTTATTGTGCGGTGAACAAAATACCTAAACTTAAGCGAGCTATACATAGAAACGAAGTACGATCAGTTTCTCTTGAAAGTTTAAAGAGAAGATATGCTCCCAGGGAAGGATATGCTCCCACATTACTCTACTGTGCAGCATTGCTGATTGTGAAAAGTTGACCATGGGACAGAGATGATCCAAGAAACAATTATAACAGTGATATAGATTACTAGAATATTGTAAATTATTGCGTTTTTATCTTTTTGTTTTCTTAATCAACCTAATTCTTCCCATGTGTTTTGGTTGAATGAAAATGGTGCAACATTTCTTAAACATTTTATGCATTTCTTATTTCAGGTCTACTGTAATTATGATATGATTTGTAACTTGAATTCTATGAAAGGAATAAATTGTTTTCATAAACAATTCACTGTGTGTATTTATTATATTGTCTACCTAATTAGTAACAACCTGGTTGAGAAGTGACAACCTCCATAAGTCATAACTGATTTGAAAACAGTTCCTGTCTATATTTTGCTCATAGATGGATTTTCCAATTTTGCTCTGGGGGTGTGCAAAAAATTCAGGAAGGTGTAACAGAATTAAACTTTATTTCAATCATATTACTGTAAATTTCTTGGGGGTTTCTGTGGGTACACACACATGGCCAGAAAATCCGTCTGATGTATATCTACTGTTTCATTGGTTGAGATGTGATATACAGTATCAGAGCCCAGACACACAGAACTGTGTCACGATTTATAAAAGCTGATAAAAATTGGTCATATGATTTAAGCTGGCCAATAGTATTTACTTATTTGTGAAAATTATGTGGGTATGCCATGATATTTGTAAAATTTAAAGTTCTCAATTTTGCAAATGAAAGTGAACTATTTACCTATCTAATTCGTTTTCCTTTTATTATATCAAACAAATATAATTTTTTATATAAAACGAATACATCTAGAGCTTGTAAGTGAATACATGCGTACTATGTGTCTTTATGGCGTCACAAGTACAACAACCAATCACAAAAGCTGTATCTATGTACTCGCCATGACGGCTCGTTAATTAGGTCTTTAAACAATCAGTGGTGCCGAGGGTGGTGGTGGTGCTGAGGGTGGTGGTGGTGCCGATGGTGGTGCAGAGGGTGGTGGGAGTGCTGAGGGTGGTGGTGGTGCCAAGGGTTGTAGTGATGGGGGTGCTGAGGGTGGTGGTGGCCTCTTATCAATCACTAGTTCTGCTAAACTGTCAGATAATGTCAAACCATAATGGATTTCAGCATCTTCCAATGTTGCAAACTTCTTCCTGTACACAACAGTTACTCGTGATTGCAGACGGCAATCTATATAAAAGGCATGAAAACAAGAATGAAGTAACATCATATCTATGATTGAATATTTGATCTTACTCTTTTTATACTAAGGGCTTTCAAAATAAGCCGGCAGCCGCTGGGTTACTTTGAGCTTTACCGCTGGGTTACTATGAGCTTTACCGCTGGCAACTGTGACCTGTCGGTCAAATTTTAGAACAATTTCAATAACAGACAACTTAAAATCCACATTACCACCTGCTAATTTATTATCACAACAGTCTATATTGAACTAATTCTGAAATCCCTGTATATATATATTAATGAATTAGACATCTAACAGTAGCATTAACTTACTTGATAAGAGAATGTTAGAAGAAGTACCACATTTAATATATTTGGCACCATCGTCCCAGAAACTGTTCTTTTACCAAATGCTGGCCACTCTCCAACAGACATTTCTCCATATTTTGGATCTGTTTTGGCAATCACTATGAACTCAACAAATGCCTTGTCTTCCTCAAAGGTCCTCAAAGGTCCATTGATGAAATTTTACTGCCAGGGACTTCTTTGTAGGAGTAAGTTTCCTCTTTCTGGATATCTTTCTACTAGGAAACTACAAATAAAACCGATTCTACATTCAATTATTAAATACGAAATAGCTTTCAGTTGAACAACAGTTGACACACTGTATTTATATTTATCTGTATATATACAGCAAGTGCTATAAATGAAACCTTTGTATAATTTTTACCTTTGGTGACATTCCAGGACTCTGACACAAAGCTCGACTTGATGATGAATTCTCCGTACGTGCAACTCTTCGTGACTTGTTCACAGGTTTTCCCGGCGTATCTCCTTTAGAAATATATGCCCTCTTGGCAAATATATAATTTTCCTCATCAACAATGTCAATAATATTATAAACATCGCTGTCGTCAGATTCCATTTTTTCCAGAATTCTATAATAAAATAGAAAAATACAGTCAGTACAGTTAAATATATATTGCAGGTATTAAACAGGAGAATCAAAATATATAGCAACATATAAGCGTATGCTTCTAAATACAATATAAAATAGTTCATCATACACAAGATTCCCTCGCGCCATAATGATCACAACGCGGTCTATTCCCGCCATCTGCGTTAGAATACAGCAAAATACCCCATTTTCAAACCGCGATTACTCCTCGATTTAGTGGAGCTATTTAAGGTTTTAAAGTACCAATATAAAGAACAAATCTTGCTGAATATGATGACGTGATTTTTTCCCCGTTTCTGTTTAAAAAAGCTAATTAGCTCCAGCATTGTTTCAAGGTCACTTTTGTGGCGTGCCCTCTGACCCGGAACAAGCATAAATACAATGCGTAATTAACATAACTAAAAAGAAATATCTATGCCAAGCAAGTCAAAAATAACTAAATTAGATACCTAAACAAAACAATTATTAAAACATACCTTCCAAAAAATCAGATCTTTAGGGATAAAAATCGCAATATATTTCAACAATTTTTCACCTAACTTTGTTGAAAATCGCAAATGTGAATATTAATGAGATGCAATGCATTGTGGTATACTCACCATTCCTCCTCTGAAGACTGTCTTGCCCAAACGCACCTTGCATATCATTATGACGTCAATACAAAATTAATTATGTTTATGTTAATGATGAGTTGCGTTCATGCCCCTGCGCCCCCTATATGCTAGTGTTTGCGGCTCCCTTGCATACTAATTAGTGTTGTTTGCGCCCCTGCGCCCCCTAAAAATAAGGGTCGATCGGCCTGTATATTACTACTGATAGGGCTGCCAAGAGAGATGGGAAGGGGGCAACTTGCTTCGGGTCACAACCTGATAGGGCCCCAAATTTTGTAGGTTCATAAAAACTTAAGCATGCCCCTCCATAAAAATTAATACCCTTCCTCAGATCGGGGACACGCTGGTAAAGAAGGGACCCCCCTTTTTATAGTGCTATTAAGAGCAGAGTAACCCCCCCCCCCTTTTTGAGCAAGTAAAAATATAGTGACGCACTCCTGGAATCCGGCTCTCCCCTCTCGGACTTGAGCTCGGGCTCGAGCTCTGGACTTGTTTATCTTTCTTTCCTGAAATCCTGATCGTTTTCTATACGCTGTTCGCGCGCTTTTAAACAATAGTTAATGGGAGAGCAAAGGAAAATCACGAACAAACACACAGATGACACTAACAGCTCTATGTTACTGTCGATGCAATGGAAGTGTTGATAAAATATTGCATCAATTCATTTCCTCAAGTTGATCAATACATTTGCTCAAAAATTGCTCAACTTCCTGTGTATGTGAATCGACCAATGGCGTCTCATTTCAGTGATTGATTGACCAATTGGGAACAAGTATGCTAGTAAACAGGAAGTTGAGCAATTTTTGAGCAAATGTATTGATCAACTTGAGGAAAAGAATTGATGAAATATTTTATCAACACTTCCATTGCATCGACTGTAAGATAGTGTAAAAAATGGAATGTTGCCGTCGTGCATGTTTTTATGCGTAGATTTCCTGTCTATAGAAGAGGAGGGACAGCCAATGTCACATTACTATAGGCAAAGTGATTAAAAGAGTCTAGGGTCTAGGTCTATATATTTGCTCAACATGTACAGTTCCCATGGGCATGGTGGAATTTTTATGGGCAGGGACAAAAAGCGTATACGCTATCAAATATATAAATTCTTGGAGAATACTCACAGACAAATTAAACAAATAATTTGCGATCAACATTACAAGCACTCACTTTCACTACGAAACTATAGAATATATCTAAAATTGTCAGCAATGTTGTTCCAAACGCATTGCACGTAACTTTTTATAAAAAAATAGCAAAAATATTTAAACGTGTTTGGCCTAGTTGCAATACGGATATTTGCTGAACAAAGGGAAAATTAAAAATATTTCTGAGCAAGAGATTCTATGAAATCTGCATTTATATATAAAACAATTATACCAACTATATACAATAGGTATTGCTTAATGTTATTTAGTATATATATCTCGAACGTGCGGTGCCAGTGTGTGTAGAGTATGGCAACTACGGCGGTTGACTGTTGTGTAAAACTACCTGAAAAATACAACGAGATCTTCGACGTTTCGAGCGAAGGCCCTTCGTCTGGAAGTTTGTAGAATGGGTCGGGGGGAAACATGTGCTTTTACAGTGAATACAAAAGCGATCACGTGACAAAAAATAAACCAATCAGATGGATTTAATCAAAATAAACTATAAACAAAATATGGAAATCACATCACAAAATATATTAGCATATAAGGAGCATAGAACAAAGACAACAAAGCAAGAAATACAGAAAACAAGGAACGAAATACTAGATAAGGCGAGATGTAGAGTATCTGCTGATGGCAAGCATAAACAGATAGGAGTTAAATGTAAGAGAGACGCTCATTAATGCCGAGAGGATGTATGGTGCCAAGTTGGGAAATGAGACGCATTTCTTGGCTTTTACGGCTATCATTACTACCAGAAATAGGACACAGAGCGCGAATTTTCACATCTGAAATACTTTAATTGCCAGTGTTGAAATGTCTAGCAACAGGTTGTTTAGCATCATTGTTTATGACAGCACGACGATGCTCACCAAACCTTATCCATAAATATCTACCAGTTTCACCAATATAGAGCATCCCACATTTACAGTAGACGAGATGAGAGGATGTGCACGTGGTGCTTAATGGTGTACTTAGATCTTGGTGCCGAAATTATAGTGGAAGAATCTATTTACTTACATGTTTTACACAGCTTCACACCACAAGGAAACGTGCCATTAGGTGACGACGAGTCCTGTGGTAGAGAGCTGTGCACTAGGGTTTCACGGATATTTTTACTATGTCGAAACGAGACTAAGAGGATTATTGGTGAAAATGGAAGATGTTTCAGAGTAACCGAGAACTAGGGGTATTTTGTTGTTGGAAACATTAGACACAGGGTCTCTAAGGGTTTCAGATCGGGGAATATTGGGCGCTTCGAAAAGGCAGTATCTAAGAGAGGAGTTGGATAACCGCGTTGGGCATAAAAATTTCTCATTTCCTGACTTTTGGTATGGAAGTCCTCATCTTAACTGCAAATGCGGCGAAGGCGAAGGAACTGAGAGAAGGGAATAAAACTTTTAGTGTGGTTGGGGTGGGAAGAAGTAAAGAGAAGATAGCTATGGGAGTCAGTCGGCTTGTAGAACACAGAAGTAACAAGTCTATTGCCATTGATAGACACAAGTATATCTAAGAACGATACACTGGTCTCACTGATCTCCCACGTAAACTGGAGTGCTGGGTGGAAGTTATTAACAAGGTAATCAGCGAGTGTACTTTGAATGATAAATTAATCTAAATGTAAAAGTGATAAATTGGTTGAATTAATATGAGGTATTTTAATATCCGTAGTCTTTCCGCTCATACTGATGAGCTAAAAAACCTTTTGGCTATAGATTGTAAATTCTCTGTTCTTGGTATTTCGGAAACTTGGTTATCTGATTGATACACTGATCTTGATGGTTATAATTATATTCAAAACTGTCGTTCGTCATGGTCGGGGTGGTGTGGGTGGTGGGGGTGGTGTGGGACTTTATTTGGACAATGGCACGGTGTTTAAAATACGGGATGACCTCTCTCTTGATGGTCTTGAACACGTGGAATCTTTGTTTGTTGAAATATGTAGAAATAAAGTGAAAGGTATTATTGTCGGAATAATTTACATACCACCTTTACAAAGTGTTGATTATTTTATTCAAGCAGTTAATACGTTAATTGCAAAAATCTCTAAGGAAAACAAAGTCTTGCTACTTAATGGGTGACCTCAACCTGAATTTATTAAATTATCAATCTCACAATCAGACCAGTGAATTTTTGGATATTATGTATTCTAACATGTTTTTTCACTCGCCCAACAAGAATAACTTCTCACACAGCTACACTAATCGACAACATATTTACAAATCATATTGATCACCATTTATTTACTGGTTTATTATTTACAGATATTTCTGATCATCTGCCTGTATTTTGCGTTAGTTATCGCGACTATTTTAAAGAAACAAAAAATGAGTATACAGCATATCGTCTCGAGATAAAAGCAAAACTAACTTGATAAAATTTCAGAATCAGTTAAATGAGACTGCTTGGGGAAATTTTCCGGGCTATGGTGATCCCAAAATGGCTTATGATAGCTTCTTTAATGAACTTTTCTTTTATTTACGATTCTTCTTTCCCAGTGAAGAAGATAAAGTCATCAAAACTTAATTCAAGAAAACCTTGGGTCACTAATGGTCTCCTTAAATCTATTAAAAGAAAAAATAAACTCTATAGGAAATATCTTTCATTTACTACTTCACAAATGAAACACTTTATAAGGCATATAAGAATAAATTAACTAAATTATTAAAAAATGCTAAACAATTTTATTACGAGACTAAGTTTGAATGTGTAAAATGTGATATAAAGAAAGCATGGCGTGTACTTAATGAAGTATTAAATAGGAAAAAAAACACGCTTACTGAAACATTCTCTATTAATAATCAGGACATTTCTGATCCACTGTTGATTGCAAATCATTTTTGTAAGTATTTTTCAGGCATTGGACCAAATTTAGTTGACAAAATATCTTTGCCTTCCCAGTCTCATCAATCGTATTTACATGGAAATTATCCTAACTCTATTTTTTTCGAGTCTGTGTTAGAGGAAGAAATCATTTCCATCGTTGGTTCTCTTCGTCCTGGTACTTCCTCAGATTATGACAATATTTGCATTTGGTCAATTAAAAATTCAATTAATTTAAAATCCAAAACGTTAACTCATATTGTAAATATATCTTTGGAATCCGGTATTGTACCTGATAAGTTAAAAATTGCTAAAGTGATTCCACTGTTCAAGTCGGGAGAGAGAAAAATAATATCTAATTATAGACCTGTTTCAATATTGCCGGTCTTTTCCAAGATTTTGGAAAAGGCTGTCTATTGTCGAATTCGAATAATTAATTATTTGGATGTAAATAAGATATTAGTTGATAATCAATATGGTTTCACAAGAAACCATTCAACTTCTCTCGCACTGCTTCATTTGGTCGATCAAATTTCTGCTGCTATTGATGACAAAAAATATTCTGTAGGTGTTTTTCTCGATCTTTCTAAGGCTTTCGACACGGTTAACCATGGTATTCTATTCGATAAACTTGAATTTTATGGGATCCGTGGCCTGGCCTTAGATTGGATACATGACTATTTTGCAAATAGATTTCAATTTGTTACTTACAAAAGTTCTCGTTCTTCTTATAGCCCAATTACATGTGGCTTGCCACAAGGATCAGTTCTCGGCCCATTATTTTTTTAATATATATAAATGATCTTTGTAATGCCTCCAATATTCTAGAATTTATATTGTTTGCCGATGATACAAATATATTCTATAGTCATCAATATTTGAATATCTTGATGTCTACTGTTAACACGGAAATTGAGAAATTATCTACTTGGCTTCAGTCAAATCGATTATCTATAAATCTAAAGAAGACAAGTGTTATCCTATTTAAGCCAAGGCAGAGGAAATTATCATGTAACTTTGTTCTGGAAATTAACAAGTCACCTGTTGATCGAGTCAATGAAGTAGTGTTTCTTGGTGTTGTACTTGATGAATGCCTATCTTGGAAACCTCATAATTATATCATTAATTTCAAATAAAATACCTAAGTCGGTGGGTATTATTTTTAAAGCAAGCTCTTTGTTTATCCAAAGCTGCTTTACGTATTCTGTACTTTTCTTTGGTGTACCCCTATTTGCAATACAGTGTTATTGTTTGGGGCTCTATATATTCAGCGAATCTTGATCGTGTTGTCAAACTCCAAAAACGAGTAATTCGCTGCATATGCGGACAACCATACGATGCACATACTGATCCGTTATTTAAAGAATTGAAAATTCTGAAATGTGGTGATATATATTTATTTAATTTAGGTATGTTCATGTTTTCTTATTGCAATGACTTACTTCCTGATGCTTTCCGTACTTTTTTTCAACCAGTTAAATCGAATTCGTGAATACAACACCCGAAGGTCCGGATTACTCTATATCCCGTTTTGTAGCCTAGGACTAATTAGTATCAGACGATTTTCCGTGTTTTATCAAGGCCCAAAATTCTTCAATAGCTTAAGTTTAGATATCCGAAGCACTTTTTCAATCACATCTTTCCGAAATAAATTATAAAAATATCTTTTGAGTTTTGTTTAATCTGTTCATTATAAGCGAACTGGATTTAATATTGCAATGTTGTAAACTGTAAACTCTAAATAATTTGACTATTTTGTATCACTGCATGTTAAACATCTAATTGATAAATGTTTTCTAATTCTAAAGTGCCCAACACTTTATAAGCTTTTATAGTTTCTTGTTGGGTTTCCTTACCAAACTTCCTAACACAGGTCATCTCGTATTTAATACTTTTTCCTCTCTCTTAATTGTATTTTTTTTGTATTGTATTTGTATTGTATTTTTTGTTTGGTTAAAATTTAATAAATTGAATTGAAATTAAATTGAAATTGAAATAAATTGATGTATAAACAATAGAACGACGCGTTATGGGTAACACTGTCCCGGATATGCGAGCTGGAAGAATTACCTAACATTACTAATATGCTTAACAATAACATACTCAAGGAAATTGGGAATAGGTCCTTTGCAGTTGGGATAAAACACTTAGCATAACAATAGCTACATCCAGTACGTGGATAGCTCTTTTGCTTCTTACCTTGTTTTGAAAATACCGAAATGTATATTCATGCAGTTTCTTACTCAGTTAATATTTGCCACAAAAGTGCTCTTACTCCCCTAAATTGTTTATATTATGCTTTTGTGGTGTCCATTAAAACAGCTGTAGACAAAATAGTATAGGTACCTATTTTGTAGTAGTTGCCTTTGTATGCTTTTTGTTTTTAATGGAATTTTAAAATTTAGGTCTTTTGGCGATAATTTTTAAAATAAAGTCTCCTGTTTGACAGTACATGCAAAGGAAATGATTCAGGCGTTTCATTTATCATACTTGAAGTACCTTAGACAAATTAGGGTTGATTCGCGTGTGCCTAAAAGATATAAACAAAATCTCGACGTTTCGAGCTAAAGCCCTTCGTCAGGAGAAATTAGTAGACAGATAAACACATTACATCAGCTTTTATAGCAACGCTATAAAAGCTGTCACGTGAACAAAATATTAACCAATGAAAATAAAGTAGTCATAACAATCATAACAAAATAGAATTAATATGTAAAGATATAGACTGCGTGCAGGCTTCGGCCCGATTATAGGGTCGAAGGCCTGCGCACAGGCGTTACACTTATCAAAGCGCTATAAATGTCGTACAAGGGGAGGGAAGAGGGGATATAGAGGAAAGCATATAAGAAGTATTTAAGAGAAAAGAATGAGCTAGATGAAGGAGAGGCGCTCATTGATACCATCAGGATGAATGGTGCCAAATGAGACGCTTTTCTTGCTTCCGACGGGTATCATTGCCACCAATAATGGGATGAATGGCGCATATTTTCATATCAGAAAAGGAGTGGTTGGCACTGTTCAAGTGCCTAGCAACCGGTTTGTTGTGCACATTGTTCTTAACATCACGCAAGTGCTCAGGAAACCTATCGCCTAAACGTCTTCCAGTCTCTCCGATGTAGAGCAAGCCATATTTGTTGCAAGAGATGCAGTAAACGAGGTTGGAGGAGATGCACGTGAAACTGTGCTTGATGACAAACTGAGATTTTGGAGCCGAAATACAGTTGGCGAGGTTTAAATTCTTACAAGTGTAGCACTTAGCGCGACCACAGGAAACAGTGCAAGCTGGTGACACAGAGTCCTGTCGCAGTGAGCTGTGCACTAGGGTTTCCCGGATGTTTTTACGGTGTCGAAAAGAGACTAGTGGGGTCTCGCAGAAAATGGAAGACGTTGCAGGGTCATTTTTAAGTAGATTAAAATTCCGGCAAATGATGTCCCTTACTTTAAAATTGAAGGGATGAAAGGTTAAAACTAAAGGTACTTTTTGATTAGAAATTGCAACCGAAGGTTCTCTTAAGGTGTCTGAACGGGGTATAAGGGAGGCCTTGTTAAGGGCAGTATCTAAAAGGTGGGAAGGATAGCCACGATTCACAAAAAGCTTCTCATTTCTGAACATTTGGCATCGAGTCGTCGTCTTCACTGCAGAGGCGACGAAGACGTAAGAATTGAGAGTAAGGGATAGCAGTTTTAGTGTGCTTAGGATGACAGGATGAGAAGAGAAGATAGCTGTGGGAGTCAGTAGGCTTGTAAAGGACAGATGTGCTCAGCCTATTACCATTGATAGAAATGAGAATGTCTAGGAATGATACACTGGTCTCACTGATATCCCATGTGAACTGAAGTGCTGGATGGAAATCATTAACAAAGTTAATGAAGCAATTCAGATCAGCACGCGAGCATGATGCAGTGCCTAAGCAATCATCAATGAACTGGCGATAGAAGTCAGGTGAGGGACCAGTGTATTGTTCGAAAATTTGTTTTTCCACATAACCAACAAACAAATTGGCATAGTTGGGTCCCATTTTGGTACCCATGGCCACACCACTTATTTGTTGGTAATGCTCACCATTAAACGAGAAATTGTTCAAGGTGAGCACTAACTCTACCAAGGTGGTGGTGGTAGATGGATCCTGAATTACCCTTTGGTAATTCAGGATCCATCTACCATCACCTTGGTACCTTAGTTGAAGTACCTTAGTTGGTTTTTTAAAGCTCGGAAACGCTATTTGCCGCATTCTGAAGGACGTTTCAACCCAAAATTAACCTCATAAAATTATGACAATTTTCAGCATCACCGACTCTCGCAAGGTTCTTCCTGAAATATCAAATAAAGCATTTTTGGATAATTCAAGCGTCACACTGCTTTTTTGCTATTAATATTTCAAACAACTGCAGCTCTGGACTGTAAATAGAATGCAGCCACAGGTCCGCAACTATTTTTTATATGCAAAACACAAATGTGCAATGCCAATGGCTCAGAGAATCGTGCAAGGCAAAAACAATAAAACGCCAAGCACTCTTGCACTCATCACGGCCCAAATGTGCTAGTAAAGCAGTTAGCAGCAAAAAGCCAGAAATGAAGGAAACTTATCACGTAGACTGACGTCGTTCACATAAATACACAATCTCACATGAATATACAGAATGGGGAGTTAATTTTCAGATTTATCATCATGTATAAATGCATTTATTGAGTGTTGTTTGTGTATCTAGGTGGAAACCGTGTAACGACGGGTTCACCACAACTCACAAGTAATATGTTATGCGTGCTAATGTGGTTATTTCCCTAGTTAGAATATTTCTGAGTACGTATTACATGTTTTAGAGCACATTAAGGAGTATGAACAGGGACACCACATATCTATGTGGATATTTCTCCTGGGGCCAAGAATATTACATGTTTTCTAAAATGCAAGAGCACATTAAGGACTGATCATACAAAATGAATAAAAATTCAGTGCAGTATGATCAGGGAGTAATATATCATTAGATGGATAGCCCAAGGTGGATATTGGGGTCACCACATATCTATGTGATTATTTCCCCTAGGGCCAAGAATATTACATGGTTTCTAAAATGCAAGAGCACATTAAGGACTGATCATACAAAATGAATAAAAATTCAGTGCAGTATGACCAGGGAGTAATATATCATTAGATGGATAGCCCAAGATGGATGTTGGACTCACCACATATCTATGTGGATATTTCCCCTAAGGCCAAGAATATTACATGTTTTCTACTAGAAATACATGCTTGCAGTAACCCCTCACCGCAGCCGAACATTGCCATTCAGACACTACATTCCAAAACATTACTATTGCTAATCTTTTTCATCACAAAATCGGCAATGCAAAGGTTGTAGGCGAGTCGGATATCTGCGTTCAAAGCAAATTTTTGGCTTAGAAAACAGAACTGGATCCTTGGCTCACACCCTTCTTCACGACGCAATCAAAGGCTATCGCCATATGAAATGCTTTACTTGGCGTAATCACTGTATTTTCCTTCATTTTAAATGTACCATTAAAATTTTGATCATTGCTCTAATAGTTTGGAAAGAAGAGTGGAAGGAAACAATATTATTTTCAGAAATTTATTTTGAAAGAGTAAAAAATGGAAATTTTGTTTCAAGAAGACGAAGCACAGTAGTCATGGCAACACGATTAATAATATAAATTTCTTTTCTGGAGTACAAAACAGTTAAACAGATTACAAAAACTACAAAAATAATTAAAATATTAGTTGTTTTAGCCATACAAATCTGAGATATATGGTGTAGGTATGTTCTTATGCATTCTATAAGCTTCAAATTAATGTTTAAATGCAACCTTCCGTTCACTCAAACGTTTCCAAAAGTTTATAAAACTAAACTGCCTTTTACTGATAAATTAGTTTTTGAAATCAAATCAGGTGAAAATATACAAATTCTCTCGTGTGAAACGATTTCACTTTCCTCTTAAGTTGGAACTTTTGATGATATATAATATAGGATACTTTAATTGGAAAAAAATGAAAATCTATGTAAATAAACAACATTTTTACGGCTATATTAAAATACATCAACAATTTAATATAAAAAACTTGCCATATATTTTCGACCATCTATCTCTATTTATCCTTTTTTATAAAGTATATAAACGATAAATTTGTTCCGTCCTTTTCCTGAAGTCCCAAAAGCGATTTATAAGTTATAATTCAGACTTACTGATATGACTTACTCATGTTTGTTTATAATTCGCTCATTCCACTCCTAACAAAGATTAGTGAGATGACCACCCATCAAACCCAAGAAACAGAGCCATGCGCCTGCAAAACTTGATGAACTTTGGATTTCCCATTGTTTTCCTTTTTCTCGGGTGTAATAAATAGCCGAGCGGAATTAGTACCCTCGCCCAGGGCTATCGCCCGGAACGGCCATTCGCGCCGTTGGCTCGGGGACAATGCAAGAGCACATGGACTGATCATACAAAATGAATAAAAATTCAGTGCAGTATGATCAGGGAGTAATATATCATTAGATGGATAGCCCAAGATGGATGTTGGGATCACCACATATCTATGTGGATATTTCCCCTAGGGCCAAGAAAAAATTCTGAATAACATATTGTTTCCAAAAATGCAAGAGCGTAACAAAATCAAGGACTGATCATACAAAACTAACTATGATGAATAAAAAACCAATGCAGTAAAAAAGAATTCACACCATAAATGAGAAAATGTCAAGATCCTTACAGATACTTACTCTCATCCAGCCATCCTATATTGCAAGTAAAGATATAACACAAATAAATAGATAAAGTGATGATTGAATAAATTATACAAATTACAATCATCATTTATCTATTTATAAAGAAAGGCAAGTCGTCTAGGTGTTTCAACAAACATTTTGCATAACTTCTTCATGTAACACATGGGCATCTTCCTTCTGTTGCATTATGTCTTTATGGATTGAAATCCTACAAAGAGAACTGAGACGACCTTCATTCATGGTGTTTCTTAAATACGTTTTAACTCTTTTCAAGCATGAAAATGACCTTTCCACTAAAGCACTTGTGACTGACAAGACACTGTTCATTTTCATCAACTTCACAGCTTCTGTTACACTAGATTGGAGATTAAACTTAAATATATACTTTAGTACTTCATCACTAGTGTCTTTATGGAAGTCTTTGTCCCTGTAACTAAAAGAAAGTTGGCTCTCAAGCATTGGCATATCAAATAGGAGACCATACATTTCTTTGAGAAGGTTTATTTTCTCAGGAGGTGCCAACCCATCCAAAGTGGCAAATATCCTTGGATTGACAGGATCTAGAAAGCCAAACTCTTTTACATCCTAAAAACGCTCATTTAACATCCCTACAATAGAATCAAGAATCTCAAAAAATAGTTGTTTATAATTATGCTTCTTGTCAGCCCGGGTTACCGGTGGGCCAACACTTTCTACTGCTTCTTGGTAAAATTCAGCAAATTTTTGATCAGAACGGAGAGAAGAAACAAAGGTCTTGAAACGTTCAACTCTACTTATACCATAACTGAAGTCATTGTCTCTGCCTTGAAGGATTGAGTACAGGATGGATGACTGCTCTAGAATCGTATACACAAAAGAAAAACAAGAAACTATTAAGGAAGTGTAGCAAGCCACTTACCTTTTTCAATGTTTGATCATCCCAGCCAACAGGTTGGTCAACTACTCCTTCAAAAATCCCTAAAAGTTTCTCATAGTTCTTATATAACACACTAATGACTCGAGCTCGATAGTATCATCCGGTATCACCAGGGTTGGGGAACTCGATCTCGCACAGTGCGAGATTAGATACCAGTTCCTCTATGATGAAAAGGGTATCGAGCTGCCTTAACACATATATTTAAAACTACCTTCATCGTACTTAATTTCGCGCGTACTTAATTTCGCGATTTTTTCTAGTCAATATTTCGCGCGATTTTATTCTCGCGATTTTGATAGGCGAAAATAGAAAAAGGGCATTGAATTTCGCGAAAACTTTATGAACAACATTTTATTTCTGCAAAAATCTGAACTACAATTTTATAAACAAGTCAACATAAGGTATATGAATTAATTGATAATTGTCTGCACGGTAGTCCACCGCGAAGAGTTTTTCAGTTTTGGAACGTTATAAGAAACTTGTAAATGAAACCTACAAGGAAACGATTAATAGCAATTTTGAAGATTGCACGAAAGACTTTCTAAGCAATTTACCAGCTCGAAGAGACTGACAGTGACTCAGATGAAGATGTAGTCGTCTAGTCGATGATAGTTAGATTTTCTCCTCCCCATTTTTACTCTCTTTATTGCCGGTAACAAGACAAGATGCAAACTGTGGCTTAATCCTAAGGCAATTGTTAAATAATTTGTTATTTATATCAATATATGAGCTGTACATGTTGTTGTTGATCACATTCATAATTTACAAGAATTTTCTGATTCAAGTTTTTGACTTGGGTATTTAATTTCGCGTGTGTAAATTTCGCGAAGTTTTTTATTCGCGCGACGTTAATTTCGCGATTTTTTCGCAAAAATAGCAACTTGTAAGAAAAAGCTAGCCGTACTACACTTTTTAACAATCAAATAATTATTACAAAGGACAACAGACAGGAAGTGTAAAATGGTGTGTATGGTTCCTTTGCTCAAATAATAGCTAATCAAGATTGTACTAGTGAGTTATAATCCACGGTTATTATTATCCCAATCAAATTGCATATCGTGAACTCCTTACTATATACATGTTCAGAGATTTGAAAACACGGCAGAAGTGGTTAAAAGAAAACTGTCACCTGCACCATCAACATATAATAACTAAAAACCTTGGCAAGAAACTCTTATAAAACACTGCGATAAGTCGGTACTACATGGAAAGGATCTGAGTTTTAACTCCACACGAGGCAGAACACGAGTGAACACGAATGACCACGAGTGAACACGAATGAACACAAGTGAACACGGGTGAACACGAATGAAATACAACTAAAGATGCCATTTAGGTTCTATATATATATATAGGAAACAGGAAATAAAACCCCAATTATCCAGTTATTTATTGGAAAAGGCTTGGAAACGTTAATTTATTGTGTGCTGCCGCTCGGTGTTCTATACTAGCGTTTTCTCTGGGCTAAACGTGAAAGTGGACTACATAACTATTTGCAGTTTGGAAAACGTGGTTGTCAATGTGTGGAATGCTACTTTTGGTACATAAGTATTTCGTTGTTGTTTGGACAATTGTTGTGTATATTTAAATATTTGATTTAATTTAGTTGCTATTTAAACGCGAATATTGTTAATTAATTGTCATATTAATAACGTAGTTGTTAGCCAAACGCAAGCCAATTAAGGAAATATAAAGTACATAATCAGGGGCGGATTTAGGATTTTGGAAACATAAGTCGAACGCCGAAGGCGTGAGACATGCTAAGGGGGTACTGGGGCCGCCGGAAAATTTTGAAATCTAGACTCCCTGAAATGCGATTTCAAGCGTTTTGGGGGTGAGATTTTGCAGAATTCCCAAGATAATGAAGTACATCAAAGACACGATTTTTTATGCTCTCATAAACATACCTTCTCCCAGACATTTATCTTCGGAATTAAATGACTTGGAAAAGTCAATTGAATTGTACATATATCAAGTAGTTTCAATAGGCTTTGAATTAAAATGAATTTGGCTTATACTTAAAATTTAAGCACATAAAATCCTTCACAAGATAGATCGTTGCATGTGAAACAAAATTCTCAAGCAAAATAAAGAGTTATATTTCAATTATACTTTGTAAAATGAATTATCCAATTACAATTACAATTTATGCTATAAATAGACTTTCATCGCAAATGATATTCATCGCAAATCTTTCATGCAATGCAAATTAGCAAAATGACATCGTTTTAACACTCCAATTGCGTTACTCTGATCCTTTATTATAAATTATAAATACAGTAGGAATTAGGAAAGCGGGAAGGTCCGAAAGAACAATGCAAGTTGCTCGATAAAAATGTATTAAAGCGTGTTATATTTCAACTTCGCATCATTTATCATACAAAATATATTGCAGTATATTAATTTCTATTTATTTTGGATATTTTCATACCTTATAGCAGTGCACACTTTATCTTTGGCTTTACCACCCAAATTACCACCACGATCTTTGTGAGGCACGTAGATTTCAGCAGAGAAGTCTCCACTGAGTGCCTTCTCGTTGCTGAATAGCAAAGATAAAAGCTGCTCGCTTGATATCTTCGCTGCCCGACGACAACCTCATTCAAAGACAGTCGACGTTTATTTTAGGCCGTTAAATCGTATCGTGCAATCGCATTTCGAACGTCCGCGTACATATCAATACTCGACATCGTAAAACAATTTTCCTACTATGAAAACCTTGGTCTAGTTTACAATATACGAGATTACAAGTAGAAAGACTGCTTTGCATGAATTTCGCAATTTTCAGGACTGATGCTCCCAGCCGCGAATCAGTCCGAATCAGTTCTCGTATTTGAACTATTACATATATTATATTGTGACATAAGTTGGTATTTAGCCACTATCTAGAATAACAAGGAACGATTTAGAATTTCCCTCAGTTTCTGTGTTGGAATTCAGATCATCATCATCAATGGTACAGCTATCTTCATCAAAGTCTTCATCGTTGTTTTCAGACTTATTTGACATATGTTCCTCAACCAATTCAGAAGAATCCAAATTTTCCACATATACAATCTCACTAACATTTCTCATGTGAAAATTATGTACTTCCACGAGGGGTGCAACGGAATCCGTTTTCTAAGCATATTTTGGATGCTCATCCTACGGCCTACAATAAATTAACGACTTGCATTTTAAGACTCGTACCCGGCCTTAAGGCATTGGCACGAGTAATAATTTCTATCTAGTTATAGAAATGTGTGACAAAACTTAAATCAACAACTATATATGAAAACTTTTGCGAAAGTCTACTATAACGATCAACCTAACAGTATATTATTTTCTTACAAATACTCTAAATCGATGTGCTATACCATGTTTTGTTTCATCATGGTTCAAAAAATGACCAGTAGAGTCTTCACGATAACTTTGACAGCATATCTTATTCAGACAACAACCCGTAATCCTCTGAGCAAAAAATCACTTCATAGTAACTCAACATTACAACAACCAATTAATTTTAAGAATGGATTCGCAACTTCAGTTCACTTCGGGTTTCACACATCAATTCCACAGTATCGACCGTGGCAATAAGATGAAGGGCCCAGTTTCTAGATATAAAATAATCCACAGTTGAGCACTGCAATATTATTCAGCCAGCTACAACAATTGCCGTCCCAATTGTAGCACACCGTACGTGTGACTTTCCCCTCGCTAACAGAAGGATGAGCTCCATTCAACCACGAAACACCATGAGTGGAACCTATTAGATTGTTTCCGTTACCATCTCTTGGAACACATGTCGTCGACATCTGAGTGCCAGCATCACCAACAAATCTGTACCATCCCGTTGAAATACCATTATCACACAATAATGAACCACTGCCATAATTTACGTTGCGATCTTTGTTATCAAGCGATGTATAAGTGCTGCATTCTTGCGGTTTTGTAAATGTGCAATATATAAGAATAAATTGAGATATACAATCATGCATGATGCACAGCTCGAAACGATTGGAATGCCATCATTGTTTTTTTTTGTTTATAGACCAAAATTAGTAAAAATATATAGCTTTACTCACTTACCCAGTAACTTGATCATCTTTTCTTCAAATTCCATAAATTTTAGATCCATCTGAAATATAACAAAACTATTTAATTGCCACATATAAATGCATGGTAGAAATGACAATATAACGTACTTCCGATATGATGGTGTACATATTTAAACTACAAGATGTTTTTATCCTGCATCTCACTCGATTGAAATTAAGGTAGAAGGTGTAGGTGGATGGATATTTCGAGCGAAATAATATATTCAATATTTTAGACCTGAAAGGAAACGGCTGCGAAAAATGCAACTCTAAGTCCTCCGACGTGAATTGAATCTGCGGCCCTGCGATTCCGGCGCAGCGCTCTGTCCACTGTGCTACAGAGTCCAGTTTCCAAGCGTTAACCGCAAGTTCATGTATATATATAGATGCGGGTTGTGATAAGGTAAACTACAAGATTATTCTTTTTCCTGCATCTCACTCGACTGAAATTAAAGTATAGTAGAAGGTTTAGGTGGATGGATATTTTGAGTGAAATAATATATACAATATTTTAGACCTGAACGGGAACGACTGCGAAAAATGCAACTCTAAGTCCTCCGACAGGAATTGAACTGCGGCCCTGCGATTCCGGTGCAGCGCTCTGGCCACTGAGCTACAGAGTCCAGTTACCAAGCGTTAACCGCAAGTTCATGTATATTATATATAGATGCAGGTACTTATAATAATAATAATATAGATGAAAAAAATACTCAATTCTGATTGGCTAAGAGCAGTGCAGGCTCGCTCGCTCCGCAGCAATAATTATAGTCAATACACAATAATCACCTACAGCGTTTTAAGCCGCTATTATCGTAAATATTCAATCAAAATATTTTTAAAATGTGCATTTTTATTTTTCCAAATAATCACCTATGTAATTTGATTAAAAACAATTATTCGCCTCAGGCTTGGTGAATAATTGTTAAATGGTATATATATATTTTACACAAATATTTTGGCAGCAGGTGGTAATCGTATAGGGTGTAAACGTCTATAGAAATAACGAACAAATGCATTAAAGCCAAGAAATAAACTGTTCAAACATTACTCAGGCATTTTTATCTAATATTTGCTCATGACGCGGGTAGTCAAAATATTATGTATGTTTACAGAAGGTAATATATTCTCAATTATTTTTGAAATTGCACACTGTGCAATTACAGCAGTGCGAATTAACAAAACAAGATCAGAGCCTGGAAACGAGGCAAGAAAAATCAACATGGCGGCGGATATTAGCAATGTAAATTTTCACTTTTTGATGACTTTTTCTACACTTTCAATGGAAAATCGTGCGTGAATACAACAATTTAAGTTCAAGGAGCACATAGACTGAAAACGTTTGCTAACAAGCAACGAAAACAACGCTTAAACGGCGTAGGTGAGTGCACAAGAGTTATCAAAGCGTGTAATTTTTTCATGTATATTATTAATAAGTAATAGTATGGTTTCTCGTGAAATTTGGAAAAACAAACACGCACTGCGCACGCGCAGACAGGAAAAATGGATTTTCCCTGTGGGTTTTCCCCGATTTCCCCCGTAAAAACAACAAAATAAAATCACGGAATAGAGATCAAACCTTGTAATATTAACGAATAAATACACGCACATTAAATATTGTTTAAACGACATTGTACATTTTGCTTGCTCATATGCTAAATCACTTCAATTCATTGGCTATTGTTTCAAAATGCCGTTTTAACGTTTAATTCTACTTATTAACATCCTAATTCAATACAAATTTGTGGCAGGTAAAAAACCCACCTGTATCAAACAGGACGGAGAATATATAAATATACATACAATTCACACGATCAAGGAACAAATTAAATATTTTGCTAAACTAAAGCCTTGGCCAAACGTAAGAAACATTGTCGCAGAAATATTCGTGATTTTCAATGTTTGCTCAAATGTCTCCCACATCTGGAAACATTGGCTTTTATTGCAGAAACAAAATTTGCTTCCCGGAAAGCAAAAATATTTCCTACCAAATTCAGAAACATTTGATGAAACACTCTTTCTCTGTTTGCCGACGCTGGTAGGACAATATGACATACCGAAACATTGGTAAGACAATTAATATGACAAATATCTTTGTGCAACAATGTTTCCCAGTTTGTCCCGGGCTTTACGGGATATTTATATAAACTCCTAGGAAAACCTCTGATTGAATCTAATGTATTATTGAATAACTATGTAAGATATGTTTGGCGCTTCTTAAATTATGCGTTCCATCCATTGCTTAAGTATATTCTATGGATACCAATCTTGGATTTGGACCAACTTTTCCATTCTTTCCAACCATCTTTTCCAACCATCTATTCCAACCGACTAAGCCGGACTGCACCAGTGAAGGACCTTTAACTGTGAAAGAAACATGTCCCAGGCACCAACTCGAAATTCATCATGAAAAAAGATAAATTTTATTGGGAGGAAATATAAAATCCATAATTTCATCATAGCTATCTATAATTGAAAGAAATGTTTTCATCCTTGAGCCCAGATTTTCATCAGTGCAATAAAATCCCACTTATTGGATCCTGGCCAAGGGCCTACGCCCAAAAAGAGATTGCATGTTATTGTATTCTACAATAAGCTGTCCTGGCTTTTGTCTGGTAAAGTTCTACTTCTCGTATTTGAACTATTACATATATTATATTGTGACATAAGTTGGTATTTAGCCACTATCTAGAATAACAAGGAACGATTTAGAATTTCCCTCAGTTTCTGTGTTGGAATTCAGATCATCATCATCAATGGTACAGCTATCTTCATCAAAGTCTTCATCGTTGTTTTCAGACTTATTTGACATATGTTCCTCAACCAATTCAGAATAATCCAAATTTTCCACATATACAATCTCACTAACATTTCTCACTTTCGGTACACAGAACACAAGTTGGGGATAACTTTTCATCAGTCGTTGCTTGAGTTTGAAAGCTCTATATTTAGATGCATCCACATTCTCGGTGTCCTTAGCAATGATAACATCTTTTAGCTATTTCAGCTTGTTGACATTTAAGTTCGGCCCAATTAGACCTACACTCAAGAAATTTCATAAGCCTTAAACGTGTAACTTTGCAAAGTTGCTCCGTAACGCCATAAAAATGCATAAAACATGAGGATATTCGAGTTTTATAAATATTTTCAGCCATGATTGTTTTGCATAACTAAGCGTGTTTCCACTTCGAAGCATGTGCGTGTTTGTGCGCGTGCGCAGTGCGAGTTTGGTTGATATGCGCATGCGTATTTGCTACCAAAACAATGGCGGTTCGAATATTCCGAAGCGCGAAAATAGCAAACTTTGGAGGGATTTTTTTCCCAATTGTGCACCTGTTTCGCTTGGGGAGCAACGGATTCTGATAAAGTAAGTTTTTATCTATTGATTTATGTGAAAATTATGTAGTTCCACGAGGGGTGCAACGGAATCCGTTTTCTAAGCATATCTTGGATGCTCATCCTACGGCCTACAATAAATTAACGACTTGCATTTTAAGACTCGTACCCGGCCTTAAGGCATTGGCACGAGTAATAATTTCTATCTAGTTATAGAAATGTGTGACAAAACTTAAATCAACAACTATATATGAAAACTTTTGTGAAAGTCTACTATAACGATCAACCTAACAGTATATTATTTTCTTACAAATACTCTAAATCGATGTGCTATACCATGTTTTGTTTCATCATGGTTCAAAAAATGACCAGTAGAGTCTTCACGATAACTTTGACAGCATATCTTATTCAGACAACAACCCGTAATCCTCTGAGCAAAAAATCACTTCATAGTAACTCAACATTACAACAACCAATTAATTTTAAGAATGGATTCGCAACTTCAGTTCACTTCGGGTTTCACACATCAATTCCACAGTATCGACCGTGGCAATAAGATGAAGGGCCCAGTTTCTAGATATAAAATAATCCACAGTTGAGCACTGCAATATTATTCAGCCAGCTACAACAATTGCCGTCCCAATTGTAGCTCACCGTACGTGTGACTTTCCCCTCGCTAACAGAAGGATGAGCTCCATTCAACCACGAAACACCATGAGTGGAACCTATTAGATTGTTTCGTTACCAGCTCTTGGAACACATGTCGTCGACATCTGAGTGCCAGCATCACCAACAAATCTGTACCATCCCGTTGAAATACCATTATCACACAATAATGAACCACTGCCATAATTTACGTTGCGATCTTTGTTATCAAGCGATGTATAAGTGCTGCATTCTTGCGGTTTTGTAAATGTGCAATATATAAGAATAAATTGAGATATACAATCATGCATGATGCACAGCTCGAAACGATTGGAATGCCATCATTGTTTTTTTGTTTATAGACCAAAATTAGTAAAAATATATAGCTTTACTCACTTACCCAGTAACTTGATCATCTTTTCTTCAAATTCCATAAATTTTAGATCCATCTGAAATATAACAAAACTATTTAATTGCCACATATAAATGCATGGTAGAAATGACAATATAACGTACTTCCGATATGATGGTGTACATATTTAAACTACAAGATGTTTTTATCCTGCATCTCACTCGATTGAAATTAAGGTAGAAGGTGTAGGTGGATGGATATTTCGAGCGAAATAATATATTCAATATTTTAGACCTGAAAGGAAACGGCTGCGAAAAATGCAACTCTAAGTCCTCCGACGTGAATTGAATCTGCGGCCCTGCGATTCCGGCGCAGCGCTCTGTCCACTGTGCTACAGAGTCCAGTTTCCAAGCGTTAACCGCAAGTTCATGTATATATATAGATGCGGGTTGTGATAAGGTAAACTACAAGATTATTCTTTTTCCTACATCTCACTCGACTGAAATTAAAGTATAGTAGAAGGTTTAGGTGGATGGATATTTTGAGTGAAATAATATATACAATATTTTAGACCTGAACGGGAACGACTGCGAAAAATGCAACTCTAAGTCCTCCGACAGGAATTGAACTGCGGCCCTGCGATTCCGGTGCAGCGCTCTGGTCACTGAGCTACAGAGTCCAGTTACCAAGCGTTAACCGCAAGTTCATGTATATTATATATAGATGCAGGTACTTATAATAATAATAATATAGATGAAAAAAATACTCAATTCTGATTGGCTAAGAGCAGTGCAGGCTCGCTCGCTCCGCAGCAATAATTATAGTCAATACACAATAATCACCTACAGCGTTTTTAAGCCGCTATTATCGTAAATATTCAATCAAAATATTTTTAAAATGTGCATTTTTTATTTTTTCCAAATAATCACCTATGTAATTTACTAAAACAATTATTCGCCTCAGGCTTGGTGAATAATTGTTAAATGGTATATATATATTTTACACAAATATTTTGGCAGCAGGTGGTAATCGTATAGGGTGTAAACGTCTATAGAAATAACGAACAAATGCATTAAAGCCAAGAAATAAACTGTTCAAACATTACTCAGGCATTTTTATCTAATATTTGCTCATGACGCGGGTAGTCAATATTTTATGTATGTTTACAGAAGGTAATATATTCTCAATTATTTTTGAAATTGCACACTGTGCAATTACAGCAGTGCGAATTAACAAAACAAGATCAGAGCCTGGAAACGAGGCAAGAAAAATCAACATGGCGGCGGATATTAGCAATGTAAATTTTCACTTTTTGATTACTTTTTCTACACTTTCAATGGAAAATCGCGCGTGAATACAACAATTTAAGTTCAAGGAGCACATAGACTGAAAACGTTTGCTAACAAGCAACGAAAACAACGCTTAAACGGCGTAGGTGAGTGCACAAGAGTTATCAAAGCGTGTAATTTTTTCATGTATATTATTAATAAGTAATAGTATGGTTTCTCGTGAAATTTGGAAAAACAAACACTCGTGAGTTTGATCGTCTTTGAAAAACTCACTCGTGCATGTTTTTTCCAAATTGCACTCGAAACCATACTATTACCTATACTAATAATATTATAATTTGTTTAATAAACCGTTTGGCGGTATAAACTGAATTACACGGTGTAAAAATATTAACCTACTGCATACTAATACAATTAAAATATAACCTGATTAATAATATTTAAAGGTAATAAAGTTTTTACAACTTTCAGTGTTTGCATAAATCCTAGGAACGTGATCAGATCTTAAATTATAATTATGTTCACTATCAATATTAACTTTTAGGTTTAGAATTGCTTCAAGTGGGTTATTGAAAGTTTGTGATCTTATTTTATTAACAAATTTACCACAATAATTCGTTCTTCTTATATGCAAATGTTCTAAGCCTGGCATCTTCAATGCGACTTCATAGGACAAAAGGGGATATATTATCCGTAAGGCCCTTTTCTGAATTGACTCCACCAAGTTAGAAAGACCAACTGTAAAATACCAGCTCTCTTTAATTTCCTTAATGCGTATAACCTAGAATTTGCCTTCTTAAGTACATTATCGACATGTGAGCTCCAAGTTAAATCGTCTGATAATATTACACCAAGTAGTTTAAATGTCGATACTCTTTCCACAACCGTTCCAGCAACGTACAAAGGGGGAATATTGGAAGGTACTGTAAGTCATACTTCAGAAAGGACACGAACATGTCTTTCCATTTTTGGGGGTTTAATTCCATTCCACGTTTTCCAGCATAGTCGGACATCTCATTAACTACCAGTGGTAATAAGAACGATGAGCATCGGGGAATAATCTCCAAAGCCGTGGAGTCGTCCACGAATTTTATACGACCTGGCCAGTCTTCCAGAAGAGAATTAACCAATATTGCGAAAAGAGGTAGACCACCATTAATTTTCTTCCATGACGACGTTACGTTACCAAGCATTATAATTACACATTGCTCTCGGTTAGTTACAAAGGCCTTAACCCATCCAGGGGCGGATCTAGGAATTTTCGTACGTTAGTCAAAAAATGTTGGTTCATATTTTTTCGGTGGGAAGGGGGGGGGGACGCCATTGTTTTAGCTAGGCAATAAAATGACTGTTTCGCCCCATATCGTCGCTGATCAGCATGACTAGGAAACACAATGTGCCATCATATATTATGCTTCTAGATATCGTATTACAAACAGCGTAGCACCAAACCATGCGGTCAAAGACTCAAAATTTCGACATAACAATTTATGTTAATATAATTTGTCACATACAGTAGTACAGTATGTACCAGTGGCTTACACTATGGGGGAAATGAGAGGAGGAAAATAGAATTGTCTTGCTGTGAGCACAGCCAAAGATAAATAATTCTTGCAGACCATGCACAATAGTAAGACAGGTTCTGTAAAGTTTTCCTTCAAATTTTCAAGTTAAAACCTTGCAGCTTAAACTTTCCTCCAAGCAGTGCTCGTGTGGTTGACTATATTTTCCAGCTTGAAAGTCACAGTATCCCCCAGCCCCTCAACATTAAACTGCATGGCATAACTCATACTCGTTCTTTAACCCATTAGCTGGCAGCACCCTACCACTGACGAGTAAGTTAGATAGAGTAAAATACTAAAGTAGGGTAGATCTGGGCGCATTGCCAGCTAAATTGGGTTAAAATGGCTGTCAAGTCTGTTCTGCTCACATGTTATTGCATGTTTTGTTTACATATCTTGTTTCAAACAATACATAATTCAATCAAGATTCTGATCTGTGAGCCCACATATAGCTCATTACACATTCGGAATACATCACAAAAGGCAAAATTGAACTCCTAAAGAAAAAATTTATCCGCAAACGGCAAGTTTCAAATGGAAGATTTTAAGAAGGATTTAAGAAGACAAAATTTGTCTAGATTTTGACCAATTTCAGGGGTTGCGCTAAGTAAAATACAACATGCTTTAAAAGCAAAGACCAAATACTTTACCTTAAAGCCTACTATTTCAAGACTTTATCATGCATATAAGATAAGAAACATAAAGTTTATCAATTGTACTTGTCTAAAATATACATTTATAATGTCTTTTTAGTAAAGCTATAAATAATTGTTAAACTAGTGATACAGTTTGGCGTAGCAGCGTGAGATTTTTGTCTCTATCAATCGGTCTGGCAAATATAGGCTTATGTACTTTTCAGCCTTTTGATATGTTTTCTACTGACCTCTTTCAACTGCTGTATGCATTTTCACGGTTTAAACTATAGATCTTATCATTTTTTAAATGTGAGAGTTAATGTAGTATCTCAGTCTACCTACAGTAACTGTTGTGTCCCACTTTCCCTTGGCGTAGCACAAGTTTGACCTGGCGTAACGCATATCGTTTACATGGAATGCACCCTGCACTACCACCCAGGGTTTGCTTGAAAACAAACAAAATGTATGTGGTATAATTTTAGCATGTTTAGAGAAAGATGAAAATAATTGTTTGGACAAATAACGTTTACATATTGGGATCCGCTGTCACACCTGTGCATTGATAGTCAGTATGTTATCTGAATGAAGTTACTCCGTTGTAAAGTAAAAATCGGGACCTGCACTCACAGTCACTGTCTGTTCTATGGAGTTGTCCGTTGTACAGAATGTACGTTTGTTAGGTTGTAGAGGCCCAACTTCATTTCAAGTGATCCATCATTTGATTCATTTGCGACTTATATTATTTAATTGTAAATATTTCCTTCTAAAAGGAACTACATTGTTATAAAAAGCACTACACCTATTTACCTCTTGCCTTAGTTTCTCGTACAATGTATTCCAGTAGACTTCAGAGATTCCACAACTTAATAATTGCGATTTATGATTGTCTATAAATTCTGCCAACCCTTCCACTGTCGCCATGTTGATTTCAGATTTTCCTTAATTCCTTCCAGTGCTTCCACTTTGGCAAAGTAAAATTTCTCGTTTTTGTCCTTTTTTTTCGCAGAATTTCCTTCCCAAAATCCTAAATTTCCTTCCATTTTTCCTTCCAATTTTTTTTTAAATAGTATAATAAATGTTGTATTGTACTGTACTCCCGATGTAAATTGAAGGTGTACTGCAGTATTCAAATAGTGAATCTCTAATTTAATATTAGAAAAATAATTAACCATTGTACGGTACAAAATTCAAGTATCCAACATTAGTGTTCCAGATCACTACAGAGTAGAGTAGTATATAGTCATTAGTCTATACCGTTCAAAATTAATTTGAATAAGGATAATTAACCTGAAAAAACATGTTCTGTTGTCTGTTTTCTCAAACGACATATTACTTAAACGAGTTTTTTATGAATTTTTTCCTTAAATCTTTTACCTCCTCGTGTGTCGCACTTGCTTTCATATTGTTTGCTAGTTTTAGCATGTTTTCGCTTGGTTTAAGTGCTGCGGCTGAAAACTTTCCTTTTCTCATTGCCATATTGAACTGTTAATAACTGAATAATTGGCTTATGGTATTTTGCGAAACGAAACGGGAAATTGCGAAACGGGAAATTGCGAAACGGGAATTTCGTTGGATGTTCATTACATTCGGCCGTTCTTACAACATAACTCATTCTGCATACCTGCGGTTTGGGAATCTTGCATCAAATACAGTATTTATAGCAGTTTTACGTGATACGCACAGTCCCGTAGCTGGCCCCCTTTTTTTGGGGGGGGCACGTTTCGATGTCTGTCCGCGTTCGTCAAAATATTTTACCTTTTCCGACAGAAATTATTTCTTTTCTTGTCGACGGGGGGGGCCTGAAAATTTTTTTTCCGGAAATCACATAGTATTGCCACAGAATACTACACAGAAGGTCATCTCTTATTGCTTTTGCGTAAGGCGCTATTCGTCATGATTCGTCACTCAGCAAGTGCCCTAAACAGAAGTAGTCACCCCCCTGGAAACATTCAAAATGGCTATATGTCCAGGGGGGTGACTGCTTCTGTTTAGGGCACTTGCTGAGTGACGAATAGCGCTTACGCAAAAACAATCTAGAGATGACCTTCTGTGTAGTATTCTGTGGTATTGCGTTAGTAATGTATTACTTAATAGTTAAAAGTTTATATATATAACAAATTCACTTTTTCACATGAAATATATAACAAATTTACTTTTTCAAAATGAAAATTTACGTTACTGTTATTTGTGCTAGGGGGGCACAGGGGGGGCACAATTTTCCGCTAGGGGGGCCTTTCCCCCCCTGGGGACCCCCCAGCTACGGGCCTGGATACGCACCACCGGAAATAAGTGCCAATAGCAACGTTTGTTTTAGTTTTACAACCGTACGTGTAGTGGTAGTTTATGTGTGAATTATCTTTCTTAAAGTGATTGTTGTTGCTGAAACTAAGCCGTACCGAGCTTATCAGTTAAGCTCGCCGCAGTGAATAGTATTTTATATCATACAAACGTTCATATTTTTTCTTGATCTGTGACATTTATCAACTGAGTGCCTAAACTGCGTATTTTGCAATATTTTAATATCGCAACTAGCATCCAATCTTCTAAGCTCGATTCCAGTCCCTGGTGGCCAAACGGCTGTAAACAAGCCAACCAATCTTCTACAATGTAGTATAAAGGCACATTGACCCAAGGCCTTCTTATTTCTATTTCTGCTTTTTCCGTTTAATTTGGGACACCGTGTTGATATACATCGATCAAAACAGCATTTGAGGGGGGCTGGCGGGAAGGAGGAAAAACGAGCATCTGCCTCGTGACGTCACGAAGTCGATTAACCTGCAAACATGCTTCGCCTGCCTAGTAAAGGCCCTAGGTCTAGGCTGGTATAAATGAGTATCAAGTATCTTGCATTCGCAATTTCCCGTTTCGCAATTTCCCGTTTCGCAATTTCCCGTTTCGCAATTTCCCGTTTCGTTTCGCAAAATACCATAAGCCGAATAATTTACAAATTACTTTTTTTTTGGTTTAGAAATTACAGTTTCCCTTTTTTCGACGGTTTGTTTTTAGTTTATAAAAACCCGCGAAAAAAATTGAGCCCGCGTTATTTATGTACAAGTACTCTATTCACCCACTGAAGACCTGTTAAGTCCCAAATTACCCCCATTCATCCTTGATGGTTATGTAAATATTCGATGTATTATTTTTATACATGTTTTTTAACTCAAAAGTTCATAATAAAGTGTTTAACCATTATTAAATTACTAGAAATTACTGAAAAAGTTTAAATTGTAAAATTTCCTTCCCTTTTCCTTCGAAATGGCCAAATTTCCTTCCAATTTCCTTCCAAATCTCATTTCCTCTTATTTTTCCTTCCAAATGCCAAAATATCCTTTTGGAAGGAAATTTCCTTCCGAGTGGAAGCTCTGATTCCTCACGTACTGCGAGCCCGTGTACTTGTGTGATACGTCATGTAAGCATGCGGCAAAATCTTCCTGTATGGATTATACATTTATTTTATTTATTTATATTTCTTCTATCCCCCCCCCAAATATTACATCAACAAATAAAATAATCGATAAACAAAAACTTTGCTTGGGGCCTACTAGAAACCATAGAGCTTTTGTTTATTTATTTATTCATTAAATTTGCATTGTGTAAGATATTCAGTATTGGATAATATTTTATAGAACTCTAGCTGTTCATAAACGGTAAACGTCAATCTTAAGGTCAGTATTTATTACTTGGTATGTTACAAATGTAACAAACTTACGACCAACCGAACACTATACAAGCCTGGTTGCCATTAAAGCGTAATTATCGCAAGAGTCGCGTCCATAGGCGGATTTTCAGATTTTTCTCTGGGGGGGGTGCCGAAAATTTAGGGGGGGTGCCAAAAATTTAGGGGGGAAGGTGAGCGACAGGTGCGTAGCGCCGCCGAGCAAGCTGCAACAGGGGTCTGGGACCACAGTCGCCAATGGGGGTAAGGGGACGAAGCCCCCAGAAAACTTTGAGATTTTGGTCTTATTTAGTTCAAAATCCTTGTTTTTAGTCTTACTTAGTTCAAAATCTTTATTTCAATCACACTACTGTCATTTATCCCAATGAGCATTTAAATTTTTTTAAGGGGGTGCGAATTTCTCTAGGTGGGGTGGGAAAACTTTTTGGGGGGGTGCAAAATATTTTTGGAATGTGCGCACCCCCCCCAGAAAATCCGCCTATGGTCGCGTCGGAAGTGTCGCAACGACTTTAATGGAAGGGGAAAATTAATGGAAACTGTGGTTTAATGGAAACGTCAGTTGTGTCGATAACTATGACTTCAACGATAAAGTCGCAGGGATAGGTTTGTTGCGATTTTTGCGATAACGGCTGTGGCGATTTAACTAGGCTTTAGTTTTTCAAATAATCCAGGGGAAATTGATATATTCGTCATCACGGTGGTAAAAAAATTAGACTATAATTATAAAGCCGACAATAACGTCTGCAACATATTTTATTCAAACTACTTCCCTTAATCCCCTTACACAAAACTCGTATAACACTAACTCAACATTACATGCAACAACCCATTAATTTCAAGAAAGGATTCGAAACTTCAGTAGTTCAGTTAACTTCGGATTTCATACATCAGTTCCACAGTATCGAAGATAGCAATGACGTGGAGGACCCAGTTTGTAGATATAAAATAGTCCACAGTTGATCACTTCAATATTTTTCGGAGCTATACAACATCTAGAAGAGCTCTGAAAATTGAAGCAGACCTTGCGTGTGACTTTTCCCTCCTTTACAGAAGGATGAGTGCCGTTCAACCACGAGGCAGCAATAGTGGAACAAATGCGATTTCCTTGCCCTTGGACACAAGTCGTAGCCATCTGAGTTCCAGCAGCACCATCAAATCTGTACCATCGGGTTGAAATCTTATCGTCACACAATGAAGTACCGCCGGAGAACCGTACGTTTCGATTTTTGTTATCAAGCAGTGAGTAACTGCTGCATTGTGGTACTGTAAATATACAATATAAAAAGGATAAATTGAGTTATGATATAGTCATCCACTGTATATTAGCTATTTTGCTATCTGCATGATTGGTCAAGCTACTCACCGCATACCTGCTCATATACAGTGAGTATCGTAAACAAAATGCCGCCGGCATAAAATCTACCGGGTTTTGCGAACGAGAGAACAGCACGGATATATTAGCTATTATAGCCTTAATAGGAATAAAACACAACAAAAACACTCCCAACAATTGTTTACAGGCTAGCAAATAGATTTATGATGTCCCATGTAATTTAAATATAATTTTTTAAAAATAATTAATACCGAAATAGCAGAGAGTAAAAACTTCAGAATATATTATCTGGATTTGGGTAAAAGTAGCAAGAAGAAATCAATTTCCACTTGACAAATTAATGTACAGTTGTATTAAACAAGCACTACAGGTCTTACCTAAAAATATTTAGACATATAAAAAATATCTCAACTTTTCAACCATATTGTTTTAAAACCATTTCGTGTTATGTTTTAGAACAAATTAAAGCGTTACAAACAACATTTGAACGCTTTATAATTATACGGGCCAAGTTGCAACAGGAATCGTAGTTCGAGCCAATTAGTCTATTCCTAATATTCTATTGTTTATAAACCAAAATTAGTTGATGTATACTCACGGACGGAGCTTAATTTCATCAACTTTTTTTCAAATTGCATAAATTTAAGATCTACCTGAAATATATATTATATAACAAAACTATTAGTTAAATGTCACATTAAGTGTGTAAACTACACGATATAATTCCGACATGATCATCTAACTGTTCACATTTATTGATAGCGATAAGAGAAGATAAAATTGCAATTGGCAATTTCTTTGCAAGAATATAGCAGGTCTCCGAGGGTTTTCCAGGGAATTACAAGGGAACGCGGCGGATTTTGTAATGGAGCAACCGAAAATAACTCAAAAAATCGTAGGGGAACATGTCGGCTGTGGGCAACCTCGATCCCAGGGCCTTTCGAGTGGGGTGGGAGGGGGAAAGGCCCTGGCGTCGGCCGGTGAATTCTGTCTTATGATTGGCTTGTGAATCTTGAAAATTTATGCAACTTTGAGATTAATTTATCAAAATTTGAATTTTATTTAAGCTGGTGGTCCTATACCAAATTTTAAAAGAAAATCCTAGTTTGAAATTATACATATTATGCATCATTAATGATCCCTTTTTCGTTTTCTGGTGTTAATTTTTGTATTTGTTTGGCGTAAAATGGATAAATAGGAGAAAATAGCAGGTTGTTTGAATTTTTGTCCCGTAGCAACCACCATAGCAACGACATGTTATTGGAAAATCGCAAGCATTGGAGCATTTACGAAAAAGTTTTTTCCTCCAAATGAGTACCCAACTACCCCTCCCTAGCTATATAGTGATTTTAAACGATTTTATTTCAAATTACACCAAGTAGAAGTCGGTTATATTTCGGCGGGAGAGGCGTTTATATAATGGCGTGAAAGCAAATTGTGTTCATGCTATATATTTTCTGTAATTACGGTTCCACTTCAAGGCTATGACTGGTTGAGGACATCATGTAAAGTCTGACGAACGTCGATCTGCCATAACCTTTCAAAGAACCGAAGGATTAAACATTGGTGTCTTTTTAAAGACGGCAACGGCGGAGGTCACAGCTGGGAACCAAACTTAATAGGTTTTGAAATAGTGTTAACCATTTTTGAAAAAATCTAGCATGGCATTTTCATGATATATATGCCTACCTCTCCCGTTTAGGATGCGTTTGGCTATGTGATTTCGACCCCGAATTAGTCAACGTATATTTTGTGAGCATATGAAAATATAGGGGAGCACCATGTCGAATTTTTCATTTGTGCGTATAATATAAGTAAATAAAAGGTTTCCCAATATAAGGCGCATACACTTGCAAATATGTTGTTTATTTAAACTGGCATATACAAATATAACTTTTACATAATTTCCAAATATCTATATGGGCACATTTATATACCGAATATATAAACTATAATGAACTATCTATCACTAAAATTTGTAACACTAATCCACAAATTGTATAACAGTTAGTGATTCTGTGTCAGCCACCCATATTCTATCACTAAAAATTGTAACACTCATCCACAATTAAATTGTATAACAGTGAGTGATTTTGTGTCAGCCACCCATATTCTATAATATTAGAGAAAAAATGAGGAAAAAAATAGTTTTCAATGTATTGAATGTGACTGATCATGTTGATAAACCGAACATTGAACTTTAAATGCATTTTTGTCTAATTAGCAAAACTAGCGATTTCCATTATTGGGTGCAGGATATCTGAAGAGGCATTGAAGCTATCTTGATGAAATTTTCAGCATAGACTCATCATATCAAGCTCTAGGAGTTGAACTAACGTAATTGAGTTATGTTGAATAGTTTTGAAGTGGTGACAGTTTCCATGCGAGTCGTCAAATGCCCTTGTTTCAATGTTGATTGTTTTACTTCAACTCCTAGACAATGTTATTTGTTAGTAAATAAAAGTTATTCCAGAATTTTATCATTAATGCTTATTTAGTTATTGTGTTTATAAAATTGCATGAATTTCACCACAGGGGGTGCTTTATCTCGGTAACCATGGCAACAGTGTCCTGGACCAAAATATTGTTTCGGTCAGAGTATCGAGTCAAACAAGATAGTAACAGATGAGTTTCATACTATTAAAACGAAGGTAGAGGACCACCTTAATATGCATATTGGCGGACAAAGGGGTGACAAATGTCACACCGACTAAAATTACAACTAGAAACCCAGTTTGTAGACTCTGTGGTGGTTGTGAAGACACGCGTCATACGTTACGCATATTAACAAAGCTGGTATATCAGAAAATCTTTGTGTGAAGATAAAGAAACTGTGCGGTGTAGACGTTTCTGAAGACGATGGCAACTCGAAAGTGCTATGTAAGCAGTGCGTCGCGTTCATGAATAAGATGGAAGATTTCATTGTTAAAGCTCAATCTTAGCAGTTACAGTCGCCAACACAACAGCCTTCGAAGCGCACTCATCAAATAAATCAGTCACAATTAAGTTCGGCAAAACAATTGTTTACAACAACAACAACCGAGGCTAACGTGACCGTCGAAACTGAAGCATCCTCAAACACACAAAGTCAAAGTGGAAATAGACAATCTTCAGATCTAAGCTGGGTGTTCGTTTAATAATACGCTGGAAGCGGCTCAATCTCTTTTTTTTTTTTTAATATTTTCGCCCAAAATATTACATTTACAAGGAATAGATATATATAAGAAATGGGCTAGGAGCCTACTAGAAACCACATGGCTTTTTTTTTTAGGCCCCTAGGTTAATTATTTAAGCTATATCAATAAATATAAGCTCGTGTCAGTTCGAGTGTTTTTCAGAGAATTAGTAGGAAAAGAAGTATTATATAATATATATGAATATATATAATTATATTTACAAAAACATGTTATATTGTTAAATCTAGTTGTAAAAAGTACTTTTTAATTATTGATTTGAAGGAAGCATAAGACCTAGGTTCTTTATTTTTTGTGGGAAGATTATTCCACACATCTATGCCTTTATTGGCAAGAGTATGTTTGGTATAGTTTGTTCTATTACTCCTTTTGTGTAGCAACGAAGAATTTCTTGTGTTATGATTATGAATTTGCTTATTTGTCAAAAATAGTTTATGAATAATTCTGGTAGATTATGTAGATGAAAATACCGGAACATGAATATACTCGTTAAATAATAATTTATTTTATATAAATTGAGAATTTGTAAGTCATTAAAAATTGGTTCTGAATGATCAAAATAAGATTTGAAAGTCATTAATCTGACAATCTTTTTTTGAATATTCACTAACTTTTGAAAACGTGATTTATAGGTGTTACCCCAGAGTAAATTACCATAAGTTAGATATGGATAGACCAAAGCATAATATATTAGCTTTAAGGAATTTAGGTTTGTGAAATGTCGAATCCTGGAAATAATTGCCGCACATTTGATAATTTTTTTCGTAATCAAATCCAAGTGATTACTCCATGTCAGAAATTGGTCAAGAACAATTCCTAGAAATGTGATGTTTGTGACTTGTCTTATATTGTTATTATTGATTGAAATGTTTATTGAACCATTAACTTTCTTATTTTTGATCTAAAAAGAATAAATTTTGTTTTTTCAGTGTTTATAGATAGCTTATTGGCATTCAACCAATCTGTAATTTCATTCATTTCATTTTGAATAATTTCATTCAACTTTTTAAGACAAGTATGACTATAGAGAATGTTTGTATCATCAGCAAATAAAACAATGGAAATCAGTTCACTGCAGTGTTGAATATCATTTATGTATAAAATAAATAATAAAGGACCCAACACTGATCCCTGTGGGATACCGCTTAAAATAGTCATTTCCTCTGATTGTACTCCATTATATTTGACTATTTGTTTTCTATTGTGTAAGTAATTTTCAAACCATTCTTTGGCCACTCCTGATACCATAATGTTCCAATTTCTTAATCAGAATCTTGTGATCAATTGTATCAAATGCCTTTGACAAATCAAGAAAAATACCAATTGAGTATTTTCCTTCGTCAATTGCTTTGGTAATTTTATCGGTAAAGTCAATTAATGCATGTTCTGTCGATCTATTTTTCCTAAACCCATATTGATGTTTTGATAATATTTTGTTTTTATCAATAAATTTTGATAGTCGATTAGTCATAAGTCTTTCCAGCAATTTAGAAAACAAACAAGAACTGATATTGGTCGGTAATTTTCAAATTTCATTGCGTCATTAGCCTTAAAAATTGGTGTAATCAATGCAACTTTGAGATTATCTGGGATAATTCCAGTTGAGAATGATAGGTTGAATATATGTGTTAATGGTTTAGATATTTCTTTAGCTATTAATTTTGCAATGTTTGAACTAATTCCATCATATCCACAACTTTTGTTTGACTTTATATTTATCAGTTCTGCTTCAAGTTCATTTTCTGTGATAGGATTAAGAAAGAAACTGGATTGATAACTACCTTTGAGATATTTTTCAAAATTATTATTGTCATTGTGCTTAATCTTATTGGCCAAATTAGGTCCAACATTAATAAAGTATTCATTGAAATTGTTAGCTATTGTTTTCGGGTCATCTATTATATTTGACGAGTTTCTTTCAATAAACGTTTTTGATAGTGTGGCATTTTTCTTTGGCTTATTTAGTAATTCATTTAATGTGCTCCATATCATTTTGGAATTTTGCTTATATTTTATTAATTGTTCCTCATAGTATGTTTTCTTTGCTATTTTTATAATATGGTTTAATTTATTTTTGTAATTTTTGTACAATTGTTCATTTTACCATTTGGATTCGTAAGGAAGGTTTTGTATAGTTTGTTCTTTTTTCTAACTGACCTTAATATGCAGTTAGTCATCCATGGACTTTTGCTTTTGTTTATTTTTTTTGCATTGTTTTGTTTTCTTTTCAGTGGGAAATTCACTTCATATACATCCCCAAACATTTCCAAAAATTCATTATAGGCCTTTACAGGGTCATTTGTTTCATTTAATATATTATCCCAGGAAATATTTTTAATTTCCTTTTAAAGGCTTCTGTGTTAGTCTTATTAAACAATCTTTGATATGGTACACTTGTTAATTTTTTTGTGGTTGTTTTACTTAAAACATTTGTGTTAAATGTATGCACTATTGGCAAGTGGTCTGAAATATCACTAAAAATAATACCATTGGTACTATCCTCAAGTTCTTCCAGATTATTGGTAAAAATATTATCAATTAGTGTGGCAGTATGATGAGTAATTCGCGTTGGTTTAGTGATCAGCGGGAAAAAAGATGATGTGAACAGTTGTTCAATAAAATTATTGGTATAATCACAAGATTCTGATTTCAAAAGGTCAATGTTGTAATCTCCCATTAAGTAAGAGAGTTTATTTTCTTTGTCTATCTTTTCTAAAATTTCATTCATTGTGTTTTTGAATGTTTCAAAATTGTTATTCGGTGGTCTATATATTACACCAATAATGATGTTTTTACCATTATCATTTATTATTTCAATAAATTTGGTTTCAATTGTATCTTCTACGTTTTTGTCTAAATCATTCCGACTTTTAAATTTTAATTGTTTCGAAATATATAAACCTACACCCCCACCTCTTTTATTCGGTCTGTTTGAACAAAAACTCGTGTTCATTTAAAGTATAACAATCCATATTGTTGTCATTCAACCAGGTCTCAGTTAGTCCTATTACCTGGAATGGTATATTTAAAGTATCAATCAAATTGTTGAATGAATCAAACTTATTTGATATGCTTCTGATGTTTAAGTGTAGTAATGAAAATCTTGTTTCTACATTTTTATCTCCTATTTGCGTTTGAAAATCCTTTGGTAGGAAATAATCGCAGTTTATTTTATTTGTATTAAAAGATGTATCAATTTCTGAATTATTGCCGGAAAGCGCTATGTTTTGATCTGGTTGAAACGGATTAAATCTTAATTGGCTTAGTCTATCCATATCATTCTGGCTAAGTCTGTTTTTACTATTTAGTGTTTCAAATTCATTTTTGCTAAGATTGTGAAAAGGAAAAGAATCATTATCATCATACATTTCTAACTATATAAGGCATTATAAAGTAGCGTGTATATATAAAGGATAAAATGAATTTTAGTTCTAGCAGTAATATGATACTGTCAAGATCATTTCGCTGGTTTGTAAAATACTTGCCCGTCGATGATGAGTTTTTCTCTCACAAACGTAGCTTTTACCCGCTTCCTCGCTTTTTTAAATTCAGGATATAGTTCCTTGCGGATCTTCATTATTTCCTCGGGGAATTGCTCACCTATTGCCAACTTTGTGCCCTTCAGTTTCCTTGCATTGCGACGTATTTGTTCACGGTCCTGAAAGTAGTTAAATTTTGCGACAATGGGTCGCGGTCTTGTCGTTCCTGACTTCGGTTTACCGAGCCTATGCGATCTATCGATCTTTACATTGACTCTGGCATCCTTGATATCAAGCTTTTCTTCCAGTAGTCCATGTATTAGGTTGGTTGTATCTTCATCTTTACTTTCGGGCAGGTTATAAAAAATAAGGTTATCGCGCATTGACCTTGCTTTAAGGTCAATGACGCTCTTATTTAAAATCTCGTTTTCTTTCTGTAGTTTCTCTAGTCGCTGTTTTGTATCTTCATCCGTTTTCTTTCGTGCAATGTTTTCAGCTTTTAAATCATCTACCTCCGCGTGTACATATTCAATAGAATCTCTCATTTTTCTCAAATCTTCCTCTACTGCGTGAACTTTGATCTCGATCAAGTCCAGCTTTTCAAGTTTCGTCATCATGGCCTTCATCATATCGTGAATATCCTTTAACTGTATTGGTTTTTCGGTTTCTGTTTCTTCCTTCTTGTCCTTTGACATGTTATGTTTTGGTATCTTTGATGGAACTGGTTTTGTGGGCGTACTTGTATTCGAATTATTTAATGTTTGCGCAGTGCGCTTAGCAGCGTTTTGCTTTGACGCCATCTTGTTGACGCCATCATTTTGAAGCTCTTCACAGAAAGGCAACAACAACTCATAACACGAACGTCTAACACTAGATATGCTACTATACTTGCCAGTATTCTTGCAGAACACTGTCCGACTGTTGTCAATTCAATTAAAAAGCTGATCTGTAAAGATATAAGGAAGTCTTGCGAGAAATTAGGCAGGCGTTCACAAGGATCAGTTTTATTTGGAAAAGATTACGAGAGCTTACAAGACTTCGACTTCAAGAAAATCTGGAACGAATTAAAAAAAATATCACGCAAAATTTAAGTATAATTATGCAAATCAGGTAATTTATGCAAAATTTAAGTATAATTAAAATTTTGAAACACCCGCTATATCTGGGTGTTTTTATGTCACGTGACCGGCCGACGCCAGGGCCTTTCCCCCTCCCCCCATGCGGTAAAATTTTCGAAGCGAACAAGTCAGAGAGCAAAGGAAAAATTTTGCAACAAATATAAAATTCAAATACGGAAGGTGATGTTTCTTTTAATTTAGACTGATGCATGCATTATGTTCAGTTGGTTGAAATATGAGATACGCGAGTATATATATAATAGAGAAACAAATACAAGAAAAAAGTATTCCACTCACACTTTGTACTTTGTTCTTGGTATTTTCCTCAACTTTCTTGATTTGATCCAAGTAGAATTTCTGGTTTGCGTTAATTTGTTTTAAAATCTTCAGGAAACAAAAAGAGATGGCAAACATAGGATGGCTGCCCGCCAGAAAAATTGAAAAGTCGACAAGTTGGGAAAAAATAAGGAGGGAAACAAATGGAAAAAAGAAAGTAGTCAAAGCAGTCTAGTCTTTGTGTAATTTGGAAATAGAAGTATTATTGAACAACTAGGAATTATTTATATGGGGAGCGGGGGTGGCGAACATTGTCAATGTAAGTTGGGAAAAACAAAACTTGGACCCGTACGCCTTTGATGGCAAAAAGTTATAAAATATTATATAAACACTCGGAAATTGACAAAAATATTTAAAAAATGTGATAAATATATAAAATAAGAAAAACTTGCAAGTTTTGTTTGGTTATCCACTGCTTTCTCAAGATTTCTTATTTTCTCGTCGGTTTCTTTCATAATCTACAAACAAGAGATTGGAATATGTTTCGCATGCCATTTAAAAATGATTTAGATGCATTCTGAGCAAATCCGACCCATATTAAATCCAAAATTGATGACATTTTATGGGATTTGGAACAACAAATACAGAATTCAAATGAGGAAAGTTGTAAAATTTGTATGGCTAACCGATCGAACGCCTATAATCAACTGAATGCAGTAAAATAATTTTCTTGCTGTTTTAGCCCTTCCTGGCTAGTCGAAGAATATATCTGCTGTAAAATATATATGTGTGTAACAATGCGATGCGATGCGATGCGATGCAACAAGGATTTATTTGACCATTTTTTTAAATATTTACAATGATTTTATATGCTATTTACAATAGGTGTAGGTCTTATCTACCTGAAATAACCATAAGGGCTAAATGAATCAGGCAGATGTTTTTATCAGAAGTTTTTATATTTATGAAAATCCGGCACAAAAAAAAATAAAATAGAAAAAGACACCAAAAAAACAAACAAACAAGCAGCAAATTAACTAAAGGATAGAAAGCACAGAGAAAACAAACATAGCAAATACAATGCTTACTGTATATAATTTATAAACTGGCCAAAGTACAGTTCTTAATATGACTCAATAAATTTATCATCTTTTAGAAGGGAGTTCCATATTTTGGGTCCGTGATATCTAATATTAAAAATTCCAAAGTTTGTTCTGGTTTTTGGCAATGAATATGATTCTTTAGATGCGAGTCTGGTGTTATAACTATGTAACAGTTATCGACTGAGAAAGTCATTAAAAATAAATTTTAATCAATTGATATTTGGAATACAGTTGCTTCTGTTTTCTTTTGTATTAATCTTAAGCATATTATATGGTTAAGATAATATATTTTGAAGCTTAAGGTTATGTATTTCTGAAACTTTCCCTCATTCAGGTTCTTTCCACTGCAGAATACTAATGCATAATTTGAGAGTTACTTGCAGTTTCAACTTGCTATGCATGTCAACCTACCTCGCTCTTCTGTGCCACTTCATTCCATGTTTTGTTTGATCTTACATAAAGTTCTTGCTTGTCTTCGCGGTATTCCAGCAAGCCATCAATACCTGGTACCTCTCGCGCGGTTGTGGAGTCTGGTACAACCACAATCTACATAAGTACAGCAGTACAATTGAAATTGGCAAGCAGCAATGTTTTTCTGTTTGAATAGTGTGCATAATCATTTATTGTTGATTAGAAACGGTGAAATTTAACCGATTCTTGTCCAAGTGACCAGAAAAATAATCGACTTTAGAATACACAGGCAGGTTCTGCCTTAATGAATAGTTTTGACCTAATGGCATAATTTGCATGAGTAAAGTAAGAATTTTGATTTGAAAACATCATCTGAGGAATAGCCTGCGAAGATAGACGGTAATTTGGTGGATATTACCGTCTATGCAGATTCGTAAGTTTGCTTGTTCCCAGCATGTCGCCGTTAGTTATCTATATCAAATTGCGTTGTTTGTTTAAAGCTGACGTTGAGATGGTTACACAGAATATGCCAAAAGTACGCAATAAGCCACACAAGATATACCGAAATAAAAGCTCTAAAGCACAAACGGCAAGATTTATCAACCCCCTTAATCAAGTATTTTTCTTTTGGCTGACTATACAGTTTTACCCATGCAGAAAGCGTTAATAAAGACTAGACACCGTTCATCACTTATACAATGACAGAAAATCTGGAATTGTAATTCAGTACTATGGAAAAAAATTCGGAACACGATATAACGCTCTGCTGCGCAGACGTCCGTAATACTAATAACCAAAAATTTAACGGCGTCTGCCGCGCAGGCCACAGGAAACCAGAAGTTAGCGTAATCTCACACCATTACTGTCGTTCCAATTGAAGTGTTCCTAAAATATTACATCAATTCATTACATAAGTTGATCAATACATTTGCTCAAAAATTGCTCAACTTCCTGTTTACTTGCATACTTGTTCCCAATTGGTCAATCAGGCACTGAAATGAGACGCCATTGGTCGATTCACACACACAGGAAGTTGATCAATTTTTCAACGACTGAATTGATAAACTCTAGGGAATGAATTGATGCAATATTTTAGGAACATAATATCACACTATATAATATCACATTATATGATAATTATATGTTAGAACTGATAACTTATAATAGGATGATGTATGGGGCATTCTTTGGCACACACTATTGACGGTGTAGAAGACGTACTTGCCTGTTATTGCTTCATAATATTATATAGTTTTACGTACGGCGCATGGAATGGTTATATAGATATTTGAATACAGTAGAAATTGCCCAAATACTTACGCCATCATGAAGAAGTACTGCATCCTTGCTACAGCGACCCTTTGATAAAAAGTTTACAGTGATTTTGTGAGAAACCTTTCGATTTCAACACGAAATTACCTTTATATGTATTCTTCATAGTCTATGAAAATTTCATAAATCCTATTTTACAGCCAATTTACTAGACTTTCTGACATACAACATTTACACTATATTCACAGGTAGCGCGCAAGAAAATGCAATACACTGTGTGTTTGTGCGTGCGTGTGTATGTGTGTGTGTGTGTGGGGGGGGGAGGGGGTAGGCAAACGACTTTCATAATGTGATTTTAGATTCTTGCAAATCCAGTGAGAAGACAAGAAATATATTTTACCAACGTATCAACTATACAGCTAAAAGACAAATAAAACACACTGAAAGAGCGACAAAACCTTAATAAAAAATCATGCAAGCGTTAGTGTTAGAATGCTTTTTGGCTGTTCTGTTCTTTACTAAGTACAGTAAGAACCATCTCTTTTACTGAGTCCAGTGCAACAACAGGAGGAGAAAACCTTGGCGGAAAACGATTGGAGGTACTTTCTCGTAAGCATATGAGGAAAATTGTAATCAGGAAACTGCATACGGGTAGGAATCAAACCCAAGTGGTAGATGTGAAAGGCACATGTACTAACTAATCATTGTGCCATCAAAAGTGAACAGCCCTGCAAAGTTCAGACACAAAATGCTTCTAAATGCATAGTTTAAATGTGTTTTCATATACAGTAACAACCGATGTCAAAAGCAAAGAGAGAAATATTTACTTGAACAGGTATAACACTATGGCCAACCAGCTTGTACCAGATCAACTCTCCATCATCTTGTCTCACTTCATAATCCATACATTTTTCCCAGATTCTTTTAGGGAGACTGGATCGCACCCAGAACCACGTGAACACATTCTTTGTTACTGTACCGCCATTAATTGCTTGACAATTTTCGGCGCAGTATTCTTTTGTACCTCCCGCAGGTCCGTAACAAGCACAGCACTGAAATACAATTTACAGAAAATCTATGACAACTTTGTATGAATAAAATACATGGTAGGAACTATATGAAAACTTTACATAATTAACATTATTCATAAGGTATATGAGACAGTAGCTACTACACAGTCATATTTTGTAATCTATACTGTTAGGCCTATATACGGTAATACTTTGATGAAGTCATCGTTCCTTGACCGTTTTAAATACCATGCAGCTCATTTTGTATTTAATTACAGTAGGCTTGATAATGATTTTGAAATAACATGGCATTTGAACGTATATCGTGTCTTGTTGATAACTTAAAAGTAGAGCGCATATGCTTCTATATTAGAGGATGTTATGATTTATATTTCTTAAAGTTTTCGGCTGGAGATGGATATATGAATACATGAATGGTCACTTACAACTGGATTATCACATCCAACAAATGCGGTTGCGTTGTATTCCATTCCTGATATGCTTCCAGTTGTGCTGTAACTGAGAAAAAATAGAAGGTATTGAAATATTTTTGGCATTTGCAGCCGCTGTATCTCACAGGTATTTCAGCTCATTTGGTTTAATTTTCTGCATTTTACAGAGTCTGAACGTTTAACCGTTGGATGTCCGATGTTTTTCAACCAAATGCTCAATTGGTCGAAAGTTTTATCCGAACAAAACATAGACACCAGTCTTTTTCAAAAACAGGATTGGCATTCCACCAAGAACACGAAATTGTTAAATTTGAAAGCACAGACTTGTATACCGTATAGTTTTTGGCATAAACTACTATTTATTGACATGATTTACCCAACATCTGTTGTGAGTCAAATGAGAAATTGAAAGAATGTCTGACCAAACCTGTCTGATGAAATTTCGTTTTGGTCGTATTTTCCCCTGCATATTTTCGAAAGCTATTTCGGACAGTGGTCTAAGTACAGGTATATAGTGATTTTGCTTTGTACCTGAAAGCTCCATAATGGTCTACTTGATGTTTGTAATTGCCGGCCACAAGATAAGCAAAGCCCCATGGACATGGCTTTGCAAAACATAAATTCATCTTCGGCTGAAACATAAAGTACATTCAGAAATACGATAAACGATTACTTATTATTAACTATATTATTTACATTGCAGAAAATAATGGAAAGTTGCACGTACGAAACAGAAAATGGATGCACGTTAGCTCTTTATGTTAATAAACGCAAACTATAACATAAACATTACAGTTTTAGCAGGAAAGAAACTTTTTAAGGTAGAACTGCAAAAGTTTGGACATTAAGTTGGAGCCACATGTGTTAATATTTAAACTTTTAAGGCAGTATATATTGAAATATACCCATACGTACCCAACCAAAAGGCGACGAAGGACGATGAGCAAAACCAAACTTCGAACATCGCAATGTAGTTGTAACAATACGTTCCGTTTGAAAATTTTTGACATAGGCAATATTTCCAATTCCAGCTGATCTTTTATCACATCCGTCTGTCGTTGTTAATAAATTCTTCAATGGACGTGCAGACTGTAATCTAAAGGACCTACGGCCAGATTTAATCATGTGAGATACCGCAGGTTTTACCTATATACCCATGAACAGCGTTCACAAGTATGTTTAATGCCTACGCAAAGCTTTAAAGTGTGTCAAGACATGTCTAGGGCATTTGACTTGTTTCGATTAGGTGAGCCAAACAGAGAGAAACCAGGTGAACGCGAAGGGCTAACTAATGCCTTTGAAAAACGTTATAAGGTTTTGCGTGAACATTAAATATTCATGTTTTAATTATTGTCCACGGACTAATGCAATACACAGTAGCTTCTTATAATTATGAAGATTCTATATAAGGTGCGCGTGAACCGACGGGGTTGAAGACTTTGAGGTAAGTCAACCAGTCCTTTACTATATTTGCTGGATCATTATGGTATCGAGCACTCTCACTAACAATTCCTCGTGAATCAAAACACACTTATGTCCGAAAAATACAAAATATATAGAACACTCAATTTCTTAAAAGGGAGGGACAAGAAGATATAGTTTATTTATGCATTACATCTTATCGAAAGTAAGCAAGCGACTTATTTTTAACAAATTATCCGAAAGAGTTCCGAACGGTAGACACAAAACAACCGATACCCACCAGTGTGCTATAGTGTATTTAAAATCTTCCTTGGTAGCCATCTGCACCCTGAAGTCCAAAATTGGTGCATTACCAAGGGAGCTCGACCAATGAGGTTCACCGTATGGCTCAACTGGAATGTCATTGGATGGAACCAACCACGTGATCGAGTTGTTCGTTCTACCAATCAATGTAAATCCCCCGCCGTCCGTGGTCATGTCACACCACACCTTAACGATATTATAGAAACTTAAGCCATGAAGCAAAATGCACTTCGGTCACCATGTTAGAGAATTCTATCCATTATGCAATCCATCATCTATCATCCTCTACCACTTATATGTTTGTTCATTTCCCAATCTCTTCTCAGGGAGGCATGCAGAATATTAAAATTGAAATCTGGCATATTTAAAGCACGACCCGCGGTGTATGATAAATTGTTTTGCTTTAAATAATTTATGATAATATCATATTATTGTAATTAATATACTGTAATACAGTATTAATAACATATTAATTATAAATTGTATCTGACACGTTAAAAGAGGTTCAATATGTAATTATCCCCCACTTTTTCCACTTTTGCTTATACGACATGTTCTGATCATCAGAATTCTGTAAAGTCTTCCCCCAAAGTGCGTGAAATGGCGTTTCAGAGACTCTAGATTTCAAAATGTTTTTGGGGGAGCATGCCCGCACAACCCCCTAGTGTCCTTGTGCTTTTGGCACTCGATACCTGCGTATCGCCCTGCATATTTTCGCCCTTATAGAAATTCTGACTTCCACTCTCAATTTGCCAGTGAATAACTAACGGTCACACAAATCTTGTTATCTGATGTTGAAAACGTTCTGTGCAGGAAGCTATATCTTTCAATTACATAAGAAATTCTTGAAAACGTATAAAAATAATTGAAACATGAGTGAAAGTTTTACAAATCTCTTCTCATTAATATTCTTGCTTCAAAATTGGTTCATTGAATTCAAAAGTATGCTGTATCTACTCCTACTTTTCAGATCGATGAAAATTATGACTATTTACAATATAAAGAAAGAGTGGGGGCTGGGTATAAAATGAGTGGAAAATTGGGTCAGAGTTGAGGGGTCGTCTTCAGAGGGTAAAGATGCTTTGAGGATCGTTATTGGGTCCACTTCACTTTAACATATATGAACGATTTAAACTTCAGTGTATCGAATTTAGCGCTTAGGCTATATGCTAACGACACCACTGGGTACAGTTCTAATATATCCTGAATTGCCCTTCAGTTCTCGGTGAACAATAATTTAAGGTGTCAACATGGTTCGATCAAAATTATCTTTCAATTAACAACAGAAAGACAAAAGCAATGATCCTCGGCTCGTCAACATACAAGTTTGACTTTCAAGTCAACGGAATGGATGTAAAAGTCAAACCAACTCTTAAGATACTTGGAGTTATATTGAACAAAAAATATAAGGACCATATTATTACTCAGTTAAATAATATTTATGCAAAGACTTCAGCTTTGAAACGAATATCTCGCTTTGTTCATGTGAGAACTATGATCTTGCTGTATAAAACATTTCTGGTACCACATCTGAAATATTGTACTTTGACTTGGATTGATCGAGGCAAGATGCATAGCGATCGACTTGAAAATGCAAACTATTATATTCTAAGGACTATATTTAGAACTAAAGTTATCACTTTAGTTATGACTGAGAGTCTTTTGAATCTTGTAGGAATAAACACTCTGAAACATCGTAGATATTATCAATCATTAGTACTAATATATAAATATCTCAATTCAGCAGGACCAAAATATATGACTAACTTTTTGTTCCCATGCCTTCAGAGGGGAGGGGTTCAATTTATGTCAGCCTCATTTCAACACCGAATGGAAGCATAAATTATTTTCATTCATTGCGAGTAAATTATGGAATAATTTACCTTTAAGTATTAGAAAATCAGACAACATCTACGAATTTAAAAAGGTTGTTGGACAATTCAATTTAGAATCTTTATATTAATTTCTTATTTATAGCCTAGTATGTTCTACTACGTGTTTCTTGTTATGTTGTGTATTTATATTTTATTTTGGTATAATCTAGAGTATTAGGATAGGATACACGTGCACGTTCGATCGAGTTTTTATGTAAGCTCATGAGTGTTTCCATTCATTCATTCGTTCGTTCGTCCGTCTGTCCGTCCGTTCGTTTGTTTGTTCGTTCATTTATTCATTCAAAACTGTCTTGTATGTTCACGAGAACTTCTCATAGGTGAAAGTGTACTCATATATCCAAACTCAACCCGCTAAACAAAAAGGCAGCTATACGTATACGGTGTCTGTTATACTTGACCAAGGCAAAAATGATCCCTACCTTTTTAGGGCTCGAAAGTTTTAGAGTTATCCAGTAAAAGCCATCTTTGGCGTCTTGACGTTTGTTCAAAATATCAGAACAATCATAACCAGGGTTGAAAAATTCACCAACTGTATTTTGTAAACCTTGTGAGCAAAAATGTTATTTAGTAAATTAAGCGACTTGATGTAATTTGTTCGCAACCATGTACAGTTCTAAATTATTATAAAGTGTTACTTTCGCATTTAAGGTATCTTAAAGTTGCAGTTCAAAATTCAAATGCTTTTTATGTAAAAACTACATATCTCATTCACTAATAATTGATGAGAAATTTGCCAAACATAGTGCTTTGATTTGATCAGATGGTGATGTTGGATACTTTTTCATGAAATATATATTATTCTGTTCTAAAACTGGTTAGAAATTAATTCACTACATGCACATTCATTAACTGTTTGGGAGAATAAGATGTCATTTCCACATTAGTCATGAGGAAATTAGCGAAGGATATTGCTTTGTTTCAATAACATGGTGATACTGGATACCTACCTGGAGAAATATATTTGATCCATAATGCATTGTTAAGGCGGGATCAAAATTGATTTATTACACTTTTGTTAATTATTTGGGAGAATAAGATGGTATTTAAAATCCTCGAATTTTGACTAGGCCAGATTTTCACGTTCTCGCAGTTAGCACCAGTCCCCATGCAGCTTCACTTCGGACTGGAGAGAAGTGCTCGTGTTTGCAATCCGCGCCAGTCCCCGTTTTCGGATCAGGAGAAACACGCAAAAAAGTCTGAATGCCTGCAAAGCTGCAAACTTTTTATCTCTTATTTTATCAACCCTATAAATATGAACTTGGTTTATGTTAATAAACGGTTCTATCCTGAATATACTTTCACTTATAGCTTACCATCCGTAGACTTCCATTGGTAAACACCTTTATCTTTCACACAAATAACGATTTTCTCTTCATCAGCTCTATTCATCACCAATACTTCTTTACCATGAGTTTTGTTTTTACAAGGACCTGGATCATAACCATTCGCCACTGGAATGCGCTAAAATGAATTAAAAATATTATATAATATTGATTATTTAATAGAAGTACATAAATTACACATGTTCTAAAATTACCTTGAACATGCAATAAACACGGGCGCGCAAGGCGGGATTGGGGTTGAAAGAGACATAACATGCTATGAAAAATCATCAGCCTTTTTTCTGCAGAATACTTTGTAACTGGGTATAATTATTTTTAATTTAGTGCGATTTGGAAACTTCAATTAAAGGCTGATTCGTAACAACTACAGACAATAGGTCGTTTAGTTCAGGTTTAACATATAACATACGACAAGATATCAAATGTCAAAGTGCTAGTGAAAGATCAGAAAGGTATGCATGAGTGTGAAACACCTCTCGAAATTTTAAACTCTGTAATCAATGCTTTTTGAATAACAAATACGAAATATCCTTATAATATATCTGCGTGTGATGTGAGATTTTGGATAGTCGGATAAGTACAGTTCCACGAAGCAAAACTGTCTTGCTGCGTGAGACAGAAAGATGCGACAGTTCCATAGATTTATCTATCGACATATTTATTCTTTCTATCAATTTTATGGATTTAAATATTAAAAACAAACCTGCTTAAATCCCAAACTAAGAGTAAAGCTGCCGCACAGCAGAGGTAAGATCCAAAGAAACTTCATTTCTAGTCAGTCTAAGAAACAAAAGTATGTCATTAATCTATTTTGTCATTCAATATTCATTAATCTATTTTGATTCCATATTCATAGACGTAAACTTAATCACGGAACTAATCTGTCCAAGCTAGGAACTTTATATTTTAAATTAATGCTGTGTAGACAGATATATAACACCTGTTTTTAATACCTATAACGGCATTACCAGAAATTTTGGTCATATAATTATATATTCTAATGCGATTGATTATAGTGTTGCTCATTATTCATGTCATTGTGTTCTGTAGAATACGTTCAAATATTGCATGCATGCATATTTAAATTAACTGTAAACGACCACAAAGATTGTAAAATCAAACAAGTTCATTAGTTCAAACGCTTTTGGAAGTACAACGTTAACGACAAATAAGGATTTTATGAGCTCAAAAATTAGGTTGCTTATAGTAGAATGCATCGCGAGTCTGGCACTTCGCGTCGCCCGTAATGATGTAGCCTAAATTGACCAATTTATATAGCCCCTGCAAGAAGATTAATATGGCTAACACTATGAATAGTGCCGCTTTTAGAACAAAATATGGCAAGCTAGGGAAGTACTTTGTCGTCGTAGTAAACAATATTTTTTTAGTTATAACTATTGCTCGGTCTATGCTGAAGTCAGATAGAGTCTGGCAAAGAAGAAATATATCATCGCATGTCGAGGGTCGAAGAAAATATGTCGAGTTTCGAAAAAAAAATATCGAGGGTTGAAAATAATATATCGAGGGTCGAAAATATATGTCGAGGGTCAAAAAATATGTCGAAAAGCGAAAAAATATGTCGAGGGTCAAGAAATTTCTATATCTTTCCGAAAGGGAGACATTTAATTTGAGAGCAACAGAATTAAATACTTTTCTTTAATATATGTATGACACTCATGCGGTATTTTCGCTCAGTTTCAATTTGGCAAGGAATCCATGGGCAATAGGAAATAGATATTATACCTGTCCTATAGAATAATTCTTGTTGTTAACTCAAATCTTGAGAGCACATGATGCTTTTATTCGGAGTATGTGGCGCCTTTTGATGCATCGGCATATCGAACATTTATCTGTGTTCAGACTAAACTTGCGTAGCACGTTTAATTCGGGCACGGTAAAGTCAATGGAGCTAAGCTAAATTAAATAACGAAATAAATGAAGTAATAAAATAAATAAGTTGTAACGAATGCAAATCCCGACATCCGGCGCGACACGTCAGTGTTACGGGTATCATTCTGCTGCAATTTTGTTGTATCGGCAAAATGTCTAGATATCAGTATAAAGGTTTGAACTGGTTTTATATTACCCAGCCCTCTATAGAATGCAGATAGATAAACTGGTTAAAATATAGTTACTTGTATTTAACTTCGCGCAGACCTTGCTAAAAAAGTTTACTGCCGTAACATGCGCGAAAGATAATCCGTTTGTGGCAAACAGAATGTTTGTATGTCTACTGTATGTTGTTGTTGTGTCATAACAAATTATTTAAACAAAATAGCATAATTACTTGTATATAGACATTCTAATAGTGTTTTTAAAATGATCCCTTAACCTTATGTTGTTAAACTTGATTCCCAGAATAGCTTCTCCATACAAACTTAACTCTCTTCGCTGCTACTCGCTGTTTTCAGTTCTAGGTAGATAACTCCGTTTGCGTACTTTTACAACTACTTTGGAAACTGTTCTGATACGGCTATTCCCGCTCTGATACTGCTATTCCCGTAACAGTCGTTTTGCCCCTCGCTGTTCTCTTCCAGCCATTCTACGGGAACGGTCCAGTTTGGTTGCATAGGCGTACGGGCCCAAATTTTTAGGGGGGCAGAGAACGTAACATTTCCCCCAACTAGCACTGAAAGTGTCCGACTTTTAATTCAGCATTGCTCCATCCGCCCCTCCTCCCCACCCCGATAAAGTTCCTATTTTGTTCAATAACACTTTTATTTCCAAACTACACAGACTAGATTACTTTGGTTAATTTTTTTCCTTCCATTTATTTCCCACGATATTTTTTGCCCGACTTGGGCTGAAAATTTGTCCAACTTGTCGATTTTTCAATTGTTCTGGGGGGCAGGTTCCACCCATGCCCCCCGCCTGGTACGCCTATGTTTGCTTGATTTGGCAATTTGAATACCAAAATGACTCTCCATTGAACTGGGTATGCTCTCTGTCGTGTTTTCTAGTTCTTCTTTGACGTTATAAGAATAAGATATCAAATTTTTGCGCATCCGTCTTGCTGTAAGGTCAATGACTCGATTGTTTACAACATTGAGACAACGTTCATACGACGACACGACGACGAAACGTAGCTTGAGTTCATAGAATTTCCCAAGCCTATTAAAATTATTCATGATCATTCCGTGTATCAATGTCGGCACTATTTTCCTCCTCTTTTCACTCTTTTGAATCGTTAGGCTTCGGTATTTTAGAACGAACTGGCTCACTGGGCTTCTTCAGTGTAAAACGAATAATGAATATTTTAATTTGCGCAAAGCACGTTTTGTCCGGAAGATGAAGTATGTGTAGTATATAAACTGGCATAGTTAATAGAAACAACCACAAAATAATACTTCACTTATATGTCGTATAAATTTGTTTCAAAACCAAATGCAGCGGAACAAAGAAAATTTTAGTCGAACTCGTAACTTCTTACGAAAAATTATAAGACTAATTGATATATCACATTTCGATTGCAAAAATAACCTGGCAGTAACAGTAAAGATATAAAAAACAAAGATCCAATTTTAATATAAAAATATAAATCAAATGAATTACCTTATATTCAAGGGAATGATTCCAAATTGCACAAAGACTCTGATCAATTCTGACCGAAACACATACTTTTGTGACCTCAGATATCACAATAACAGGATGTTGTACGGTAGGATTGCTGGCCATTCTCCAAGAGCATTATTAGCAAAGCAATTGTAATTAAGACTTGTTTCAGCTCGAATCTGACCTTTTGACCTAAAACCATTGTTTTTAAGCATTGAGAATTTTCAATAATCACCATGTTATTTTACTAAATCTTTTTAATCTTTGGTTGAAGTTTGTCATTGGGTTGTTGACAGTACGCGCATAGAGCATGGAGTTGTCGCTTGAATAATAAAGGAAACAGACCTTAGCTAAGTCTGAACTCTGAAGCCGTGTTAGATATCTAAATTCATGGTTCGTCTACAATAATATATATATATGGCCAAACATGCCTTGCTGAGAATTAAAAGGCCAGCAAAATCCACATGTAACTACGTCAGGGGAAAAGTGGCCTCTGCTTATGACATGCCCAACGTCAAGATTCATTTTTATATTGCTGAGAAATCGTGGGCGTTTATATCTAAAACGCTCCTATATTATAGACACTAGCCGAATTTTTTTGAGTGCACACGAAACAATAGCTTATAAAATCAGGAAGTGTCTAATCGTGTTTGAATAATAATAAAATTGCAACGCAGTCAATTTTATGATTTTTATTTTATTTGAAAACAAATGTGAACAGAACAAGAAAAGCCTGAACTGCTTCGCTGACCATTGAATAAGGGTTTCTTCTTTTGAACATGCGCTGCGTTAAGATGATAATATGTATTGGAAAAGTCCTTAGAGTACAACTGGCCAGTATCGCTTTTCCCTGCTATCCTCCTGTCCACGTGCTTTAAAAAGAGGTTGTAAGGGGGGGGGGAGAGTTTGTATCTATCTGCAGAATTAGCTTAAAATAACAAGGAGTATATGACTTGTACCAATATTTTTGTGATTTTTTTACCCTCGACATTTTACCCTCACCCTCGACCTTTTACCCTCACCCTCGTCCTTTAATTTACCCTCGACACTCGACAATTAGCCAAATTCTAAACTGCAGCCCTAATGAGTTTGTAGATATTACAGGATCAAATAATGAGTTCTCTATACTATAGCTACATGCATGGTCAGACAAACAGCACAAATAGCGATTTCTAGAATTCGCCATATTAATTCGAATCTATATATAATGTATTTCTAACTACTGTAATGTAATTTGTACTAAATATTAAATGTTGTAAATAATTATATATACTATTCCCACCTTTGATTAGCTTTTGCTATTTGTGGGAATAGTATTTTCCTAATGTATTATGTATTTCTAAATAAAAAATTGAATTGAATTGAATTGAATTATACCTAATGGCTAATGAGATATTTCAATGCATCAAAATCATTCCGCCTTTCATTCCGTCCAGGGATCGAAAACCGCCGGCAAAACAGCCCGTGAGAGGGCATCGCAAAACTTCCAATATAAGCGGTTGGCTGTGGCGATTTAGTCTTTATATTGTTCAGCTCAGTGCGAGCGCTTGATGTCGGCTTACACATGCATGGAAGGATTATTAAACGGTTGAAATTTTTATGTTTCTATTTTGTACTCTGTAATAACATAGGTACTTTTGATACACTGTCAACAACTTTTAAGCATTGGTCTGAAATCGTATTCTAGCTTTCACGATCCTCATAATCTGCATGCTCGGCGGTTAAATTAAAGTATTGTACGATATCAATAGCGATCCAGCGGTGTAAGCCAAGCTTGAAAACCATTGCTTATATAGGGGTGGCGGAACTTTTACGACCCACGTAAATCACGCGGGTGAGTCATTTTTTTTCTGATTAGTCGATATATGAAAATTTATGCCTTGTTTTGTTTACATCTGATCATAAGTGTTGTAAATACTGTAAAGGGACCGCGGCCATGCCCCATTCAGTTTACGCTGGATTAAGCCTCTGCATGGCTCGGGTGAATTGGGTGATTACTATACATCCTATATAATCGACATCAAATAAATTACTAACTAAAAAAGTCAACGTTTTGAGATAGTTTAGCACATCTACATGTTTGGAACTACTTTATATATAATTAGAAGTATGTGACAAAACTTAAATCAACAACTACGGTAAACTATTGTGAAAGTCTACTATAACGATTAACCTTACAGTATATTATTTTCTTACAAATGCTATCAAATCGATATGCTATTAAATGTTTCATTTATCACGATGGTTCAAAATAGGAATTATAGAGTCTTTATGGTAACTTGAACAGCATATAACTTATTCATATAATACTTCCCTTAATCCCTTTACACAAAAGTCATATCACAGCAACTCAATATTTCAACAACAATAAAAATCACATTACACAGGGCCATAGCAATCGGGGAGGGGGGGGGATTGCAGAAATAATTTTCAAATTGATTTCAGTTAACCGTTTCACTTGCAATTATTCGGAACAGAAACTCCTCAGACCTCCCTAGGTCGGTCCCCCTATAACAATTTGTGGCATTGAACCAGTTAGTAACGTTTACTAACTAACATTTTTTTTCCTGCGTCGTCGGTAAATTTTCGGCGAATTTCAGCCCTCCCCCCCAATCCGAAAAAGCTTCCTACGGCACTGTTACAGTAACTCAACATTACAACAACCAATAAGTTTTAAGAAAGGATTCGAAACATCAGTTCACTTCGGATTTCACACATCAGTTCCACAGTATCGAAAAGAGCAATGTGGTGGAGGACCCAGTTTGTAGATGTAAAAAAATCCACAGTTGATCACTTCAATATTTTTCTGACCATAGTGACAGTCGCCGTTCCAACTGAAGCACACCGTACGTGTGACTTTCCCTTCACTGACAGAAGGATGCGCTCCATTCAACCACGAAACAGCATGCGTGGAACATATTAGATTGTTTGGGTTACCATCTCTCGGAACACATGTCGTCGACATCTGAGTCCCAGCATCACCAATAAATCTGTACCATCCGGATGAAATACCATTATCACACAATGTTGGACCACCGCTATACTTTGTGTTTCGATCTTTGTTATCGAGCAATGTATAACTGTTGCATTCTTGCGTCTGCACTGCAAATGTGCAAAACAAAAGAGGATAAATTGAGTTGTAATATAGTCATCCACAGATCCACTGTATATATATGAGCTATTTTCTAATCGGACTCGTTGAGCTACTAGCTGTATGCCTACTCATGTAGTGTGCAGAGTAGCGAAAACAAAATGGCGGAGAAAAATCTACCGGGTTTGCGAACGAAAACAGCATGTTACTTTTTATTTACAAGAAAAAAATAAATTTGCACTTACACGGTCAACAAGCACTTCTCTTAGATAAAAACAAATTAAATATGTAAAAAATTATCGCAACTTTTCAACAATATTGTTTTAAAACCATTTCACTTTATGTTTTAAGAACCAAAACGTTGCAAACAACATTGGAACATTTTAGGTCAAGTTGCGACACGAATTGTGGTTCGAGTGAATTAGTCTATTGGTATATGCGTTTTATAAACCAATATTAGTTGGAGCTATACTCACCCCTCATTAACTTCATAATTTTTTTTTCAAATTGCATCAATTTTAGGTCCATCTGAAATATTAATAACACAACTATATAATTGTCACATGTGTGTAAACGACGATATATTTCCGATATGATGATCTGTACTGTTCACATTTACTGATTAGCTCAAGCGATAAGAGAAGCGAAAAATGCAGTGGGCAATGTCTGTACTACAGTCTACAAAGTCTACGAGGGGTTTCTGGCGAACAGGGGAACGTGGCGGATGTCATAATGGGAACACGGAAATAAAAAAAATCCCGAGTGCTCAATATACTATTTCGTAGAGATAATATATTTATTGTTGGGTGAAACACTGTGTAATGACATTGATAAGTTCTAATTAGAGAAAACCCAACAATAAATAAATATATTTAATAATTCATGAGGAAAAGACAAAGGAAATCACTACCGTGTCAGTGGTTTTATATGTGATAAAAAAATCATGTTAATTTACATAAACTTTAGCTTTGATTTTCTCGGCTTAGACAATGTTTATTTTTAAAATTACTTCGGCAAAGAAATCATAAGATGGGTCGTTTTTTAAGCCATTTAAAACATTCACAGTTCGTGCTTTATCAGATATAAAACACTCGTGCTGCGCACTCGTGTTTTATATCTGATAAAGCACTCCTGCTCGTGTTTTAAATAGTACATATATATTTATAATCAAGTCATCCACCGTATATGACCTATTCTGCAATCTGATTGGCTGAGCTACTCGCTGTATAAACATACTCGTTTATATCAATCAGTTCTACAATGATATGAAATGTTGTGATAAGTTCACTCGGTAATATGATGGGAAGAAATGATCAACATTTTCTGCTTACGCGGTTTGGAATAATTCACTCGAAGGACATTTCTTCCTATCATGCATATTACCGAGTGAACTTATCAAAACATTTCATATAATTGTACAGGGTGTATAAAAAAAACGCAACACTTAATATTCTAAAATATTCACTTTGTTTTCAAGCACAATAGATTTTAGGCCCCTGGGAATTCAGCGGCAATGTTTTCCTCCGATCGTGCTGTTCTTCGCCTGCCAGAATTACCTTTGTTGAGATTAAGACTCGTTCCTTCACTCGAATATTTCCTGACGTTCCTCAAGATTGTCGGTTTGTGAGGAGGGTCCCGATCAGGAAATCTTGCTCGAAAAAGGTTTTGCACTTCAGTTGTGTTTTGATTTCGGTTTGAAAATTCGTTGTTCGGTTGTGAGCTGCACCATTATTAGTTTAGCTGATTTGTGCGATTAGAAGCCATTTTAAATTCCCTGGGGTCGGTTGTTCAAAAGCCGGTTAACTTAACCCAGGATTAGCGCTAACCCAGGGTTAAAAATCCTTAACCCTGGGTTAGCTAATCCTGGGTTAATTTGGCGTTGTTCAAAGGTCGGTTAGCGGTGCGATTAGTTAACCCTGGGTTAAATATATCTAATATAAGAACGTTTTTGATTGGCTGAAAAGCGTGCGTCAAAGACATGAAGCAACTGAAATTGGACTATTCAGACATGAATTTGAGCATTTTAGAAAGTTCCGAGATAAAATAATACTTGATCAAAACCGTTTATATAGACCAAACAAATGAGAAATAGAGCATATAAAATTAAATTTGCTCATTATAAGCCATAAATTTTGGAATTTTAGGCAGTGCTTGAATAATTAAATTTGAGAACAAAATTAGACTTATGGCAGCCAATCAAATGAAATTCCATTTTTTTGAAGTTGAAAAACAATTGTCAACGCATGCGTATTGCAGAAGATCCTAACAAAACATGAAAATAGAAAAAAGAAGCCAAAGCAAAGTTGTTTTACAGCTTTCAAAAACAATGTTTGTTAGTAATACACTGAGTCTGCAGGCATTTAAGATGTGCAAAAACTTGTGATGTTCATGAAAAGCAAATGGGAACTTGTAAATTAAAACTGCTGGAAACCGAATTGTTTGGCAAAAGAAAAATGGTTCTGAGTAAATATATTTTTCGAACAAACCCGAAGGCGTACAAACAGCAAGTTGTTTTTGGTGGCAATATTGAAAGATGGCATTTCAAAGCTTTCGTGAGGTAATTCGTTTTACTTCATTGCTGCCGCAGCGAGCGAGCATTAAGCGAGCGAGCAAGGCAGCAGACTAAGATCGTACAGCTACTCAAAATCTCAATCTTGCTAGAGCCGCAAAGCATGTTGGTTGAAAGTCATTTTACCAACATGCAACGCGCGGCTATATGAACGAACTCCATTCGAGCACGTGTTCTCTTTTTCGCGAGAGTTGAGCTGGAGTGGACAAACAAAGTTTAGTAACTGAATTTTATGCTTTTAATATTTCGTTATTTGCATATAAACATTATTAATACGTTTGGTAGTGAGTCACAGCGTTTCGGTTTTACTGTATTTTAGGATATAGTATTTTAATACGTTTCGTGGTTTAGGCTACGCTTCAAGTTTTGTATTTGCATATTTCGTATATACGATAACACATCTTTGATTTGCATACAATTATGTATGTAATTGTAATAACTGCATGTAAGTAATTGTATTTGTATGTTTAACTTTTCTAAATTTTTAATGTAAATTTAATGCTACGCCCCCCTTGGAAATCAGCTTTCGCTGTTGGGGTTAGCGTAGTAAAATAAAGTTTTACCTACCTTACCTATACACTAGACAGTATTTTAAAACAATACGTTTCGTGGTTTAGGCTACGCTTCAAGTTTTGTATTTGCATATTTCGTATATGCGATAACACATCTTTGATTTGCATACACTAGACAGTATTTTAAACGTTTTTGGCGTGTTTCTTACGCCTCGTTTCTGGTGTATTCACGCCTCGATTTTCTGGTGTACTCACGCCTCGATTCTGTGTGGTGTTAACAACCACTCGTTTACTAATACTGATCCACTTGTGTTTAACTATTTGTTATGTCCTGATGACCTCTTGAATGCTTGCAATGTCTGTGTCAAATGAGCAACAGTTGAGCAACAGTTTTTACTTCACACATCTTGATGAGAAATGTCAAAATTTCATGTGTTGCCTCCTTGATTTACCATTGATTGCAAAACATAAATCATGTCAGGAAACAAAGATACTTGAATATCCTTCTAAACTATACAATATAGTAGGTGATGGTAATTGTCTATTTCGTGCATTGTCATATGCTATAACAGGACGACAAGTTTATCACAAACAAATCAGACAAATAATACTTAATCACATGAGAGAAATAGAAGATTCATTACGACCACGTGTAAATATGAGTGTAGATATGTATTTAGCTCAAAGTAAAATGGAAAATGAAGGTGTTTGGGGAACAGATATTGAACTTTTAGCAGCAGCATCATTGCTAGACACAGATATCTATGTTTATACACAAGTTAGTAGTTTGTATAAGTGGCACAAATTTTCTAAATCAACGCTAGGTGGCTCTTGCCCAAAAAATGTTGGTGCAATCTACATTCATCATAGTAATGGTGTACATTATGATATTGTTCTTCATGTAAGTGCAGGCACAAGTGATTCAAGCAAAGACAGCAAAATAAATTATTTGGCTAATGGAGATATTTTTGTACCAGACCTTTCATTTCAAATTCAAACTGATGAGATGCAGTCAGAAAGCCATAAATATTTCAGGCCTATTACTGAAGAGTCTCAAAAATTCATGTGTTTGTTACTTAGTTTGCCACTTGTTGTTAAACACAAATTTACTCCTGAAAAAGCCCTGCATTCGCCTTTTCGTGTTCAAAATATTGTAGGTGATGGTAATTGTCTATTTCATGCATTGTCATATGCTATATATAACAGGACGACAAGTTTATCACAAACAAATCAGACAAAAAATACTTAATCACATGAGAGAAATAGAAGATTCATTACGACCACATGTAAATATGAGTGTAGATATGTATTTAGCTCAAAGTAAAATGGAAAATGAAGGTGTTTGGGGAACAGATATTGAACTTTTAGCAGCGGCATCATTGCTAGACACAGATATCTATGTTTATACTCAAGTTAGTAGTTTGTATAAGTGGCACAAATTTTCTAAATCAATGCTAGGTGGCTCTTGCCCAAAAAATGTTGGTGCAATCTACATTCGTCATAGTAATGGTGTACATTATGATATTGTTCTTGATGTATGTGCAGGCACAAAACCTCCACCAAGTAACTGCTTCAGTATTAAAGGAAAATAGGGGAACAAGCAAGTGATTCAGAGGGTACTATGCCTGTTACGAAAAAACTTAAAATCACCAAAGTTTTAAAACCAGACATGCTTGAGCAACAAAAGGCAACTGAATCCAAACTGACTGAAAATTATAGCCATGCCAATGTTTTGAAAAATGGTGACACAAATATTGGTAAACTTGATAACCTGGTTTCGGTTGATTCTGCATGCATGTCCAATGGAAGACCAATATTACATGAGCAACTCAAAACAAAGATTTGTAAATCAAATAACTATAGCAATGTTTTCAAAAATGCTGGCACAAATATCAATAAGTTTCACAAGTCAATGAGTTCCACGGTTTATCAGTGTAGAATATGTCAAGAAGCATGGCCATTAAAAACAAAACCCAAATCCCACTCCAGTTATATATGCTGCCGTAGGTGCTCTTTAGATAAGCAATCTCCAAAATTGTTTTCTTCAGATAATTTTATGATTCCTTCTTGTGTTCCTGAGGTATTACAAGGTCTAACACAAATAGAAGAAATGTTAATTGCCCGAGCTCCCCATTATGAAAGTTTATATCAAACCAGGGGGTCAAAGAGGTTATTCTGGGCATTGCATAAATTTGCCTAAAAAAATTACAGACCTAGCTAAATCATTGCCACGGTGTCCTAAAGATATACCTGTAGTTGTTGTAACCATGAAAGGCAAAGATAACACATTCAAAGATGTTGTTGTAAGGAAGAATAAAGTTGAGCAAGCATATAATGGTTGATAAAACATAACCCTCACTATCATGATGTAAAAATTGACATAGATTTGCTTGACAATTTGCCAGTAAATGGCATTCCACATAACCTACAAGTTATTGAAACAGAATCAGATCCAGAGGAAATTAGTGATGAAGTGATTAGCGAAAGTGGTGATCAACATGTTCTGCATGAAACTGTTGACAATATCTGTGTTGAGAATGAAGACAATGTATTTGATGAGAAAACAGAAACAAGTTATTTTCTTCCCCAGAGTAACAATGAACAACTTGAGCATGATGCAATACAAAACAGATTAGGTGCTAAAATTGACTGGCCAGATGTGGGAGATCAGCCCCTTAATGAATATACCACACCTTTTTTGGCTACAATGGCATTTCCATGTTTGTTTCCAGATGGGAAAGGTGATCCAACTAACCCTGCATTATTTAGAGAAATCAGCCTATCTAATAAAATACAACATCTCATAAAATTTGCTGAGTATGTTGATGAAAAGTGGATCTATAGATTTGCATCTCACCCTAGATTTTCACATTGGGCCCTTGATATGATTCAGAGAAAAAGAATGTTACAGCAAAGTGCTATTTTTCTCAAACAAAATCCCGAAGAATCTCATCTTACAATAAATGAACTTCGAAATATGGCATCTAATGACAGCTCAGGTGCTTTCATGTCAAAACTTTCTAGATATGTAAGCAACATCACAGGAAGTTCTGCGTACTGGTACAAAGTTCGAGAGGATTTAAAGGCAATTATTGCTTGTAAGGGGGCTCCTACTATTTTCTTTACTTTTTCCTCAGCAGACATGCACTGGCCTGAGCTGCACATGCTTTTGAACCCTTCCTCTCCTAATCCAACATCAGAAGAAAGACGAAAAAATGTTATTAACAATCCACATTTAGTTGACTGGTTTTTCCCTAAACGTTTAGAAAGTTTTCTTAAGCACTGGTTGTATGATACCTTAGATGCGGAATGGCATTGGTATAGGTATGAATTTCAAGCAAGAGGTAGCATCCATTGTCATGGCACTGCCAAATTGAAAAGTGACCCAGGGCTATGTAATCTTTCTGAAATTGCTTTAAAAGGGTTTTTAGCTGAAAATGTGCAGATACTAGCAGGGACGAAAACATCTTACTTGATATTGAACAGGGTAACAAAGCTACCAGGCAAATATGTGATTATGTTGACAATATTGTTTCAACTTGGAACCCACTTCCACCTCAGAACAATGCATGGACAAAGCCTGATATACATCCATGTAAAAAACGCTACCAGGATGTTAGCGATATTGATAGTGATTATGCAGATCTTCTAAACACAGTTCAGCGTCAAACACACTGTAGCACAAAATATTGTCTGAAGCACAGCAAAGATAACGAAAATCTCCACTGTCGCTTTAAATTTCCTTTTGATCTCTGTTCAAAAACAAGTCTAAATTTTGAACAAATTCACACTAAAGACAAATCTGTTCAATATAAAGCTAATATAGTAACCAAAAGGAATGATCCTAGATTGAATAACCATCAAAGAATTCAACTTCAGGGGTGGAGAGGTACTTGTGATATCCAAGTTATCATTGATTATCATGCATGCATAGAGTATCTCTGTAAGTATGCTGCCAAAGGTGAACCGAGATCACCAATGTTAAAAGACACTTTCAATGCAATTATGAAAAATGTAAAGCCGGATTCTGATCCCCAAAAAGCTATGAAAAAAGTTTTAATTAGAACATTTGGTGTTAGAGATTTCAGTGCCCAAGAAACAATGCATCTATTACTATCATTAAAATTACATAGCACATCATTTCAAGTATTGCCAGTGAACTTAAACGGCTCACGTAGGGTAGAAGTTAATGTTGTAGACACAGAACTTTGCACAAAGAATTCATTATTAGATGTATATGCAAATCGTATTAAATTCAAAAATGTCTTTCCTGATATAATGAGTGTCAATCTTGTTGATTTTACTACTAAATATACACTTAAGAAGAATTCCCTTGTAAAACAAACCAGCAATGTGGTCCCTAGAATATTTCCAAACTATTCATCGAATCCGAAAGGTGACAATTATGCTCTGTTTTGCAAATACCAATTACTTAGATACAAACCATGGAAAGATTCTCAGCATGATGCATGGGGAAGTGATGAAACAAGTGACAGTACTTTTATTATAGCATGGCATGATTACTTGAATACTTCATTTGCCAAAGAACATGTTCCGCAATGGGCAGAAAGGCTTCAAAATGTTTTACATAACATTGAACTTTCTAACGATCAACATGTAGAAAATGAACAACATATTCAGGAGGAATGGATGATACTTTCAGATTACCATAATTCCAATAGTCATTTCAATTCACAAAACCTTGCCCAAAACTCATGCAATTGGCAATTAGATAGTACAAAGTATACTGAACAGCAAATAGGGGAAATGCCGAATTGGATTAAAAGGAAAAAGGACCAGGCTGTTCCAGTTAATAAATTAGATTATCAAATTGACACAAACAGTTTAAATGAGGAGCAAAATAATGCATATGACATGATTGTTGAGCATTCAAAAGCCATTGGATTTAAGCAACCTCTATTGCTAATAATAATTGGTTTTGGAGGGACTGGGAAAAGCTACCTCATACATGCAATTCATAGCTTCTTGAAAAATAGATGTGTTGTAACAGCAACAACTGGTAAAGCAGCCTACCTTATCAATGGTGTGACAATTCATTCCTTTTTAAAACTTCCAGTTGCTTGTATGCCTCAAAAAGATTTGTCAGGCCAAAGTCTTTGCATGTTGCAAGATAAAATGTCAACTATTGATTATATACTCATCGATGAATACTCCATGCTTGGTCAAACCACAATGGGTTGGATAGATAGGCGTTGTAGACAAGCCACGGGAGTCAAAGATCAGTTGTTTGGTGGTAAATCAATTATTTTGATTGGTGATCCTAGTCAATTGTCTCCGGTTTGTGACAAACCATTGTACCACTCCAAACCATCGAATAGTTTAGGGCAACAAGGATATTATGCTTATATGATGTTTGAAAAAGTTGTAATTCTTAAACGTAATCAGAGAGTAAATGGTTCTCAATCTGATCAGGCCATATTTAGAGAACTTTTATCACGACTTCGAAGTGGAGATTCCACTTGTGATGACTGGAACCTTCTGTTGACTAGACAGCCGAGTCGTGTTAAAAGTCTTGATTATTTTGAAAATGCCACAAGGTTATATTACAGTAATGAGCAAGTAGCAAAGTACAATTATGAACACTTAGTCAATTTACAAAAACCAGTTGCGACAATACATGCCACACATTCAAGTAACAAGGCCAAGTGTATTAGCTCTCAAGATATGCTTGGTTTACAGGCAGTACTGTATATTTGTAAAGGTGCTCTTGTTATGTTAACAATGAATCTATGGCCATCAGTTGGTCTTTGTAATGGAACAACAGGAGTTGTTGTGGATATAATATACGCCACTAATCATCAACCTCCAGATTTACCTATTGCTGTAATTGTTAAGTTTGATGACTATACTGGTCCTTCGATCTCTACTATACCAAATTGTGTTCCAATTCCACCGATAACAGCCAGTATAAATGCATGCAATTCAGTACATGAAAGACAACAAATACCTCTTAGACTTGCCTGGGCCCTAACAATTCATAAAAGTCAAGGTTTAACATTAGAAAAGGCATGGATTGATATTGGGAAAAAAGAAACTACTCTTGGGTTAACCTATGTAGCAATAAGTAGGGTTCGAAATCTTTCATCACTGGTCATTGAACCAATAACATTTCAAAGACTTTTGGAAATTAAGAAAAAGGAAATGCTTCGTTATAGATTGAATGAAGAAAAACGCTTAGAATTAATTTCTGTACAATCTCAGACATAAATTAATTGGTGAATTTCTTGTTTTCAACGTTGGTAGTACAGTATGTAGTACCGATATTTATTTTGTTTAATTTTTTCTCGTTTTTAGTGTGTTGTGCAATTTAAAATGACTGAGTTGAAAGGTAATGTTTGTGTTTGTTTTTGGGTTGGGTTTTTTTGGAGGGAGGGGATGCACTGTTCAGAAAATTTAGGCAAGATAAAAAAATGCTTTTACATTGGTTCTATGTCACCATGTGTGGTGTTTCATCGAACACAAGTCATTGTCAGGAAGATCCTGACTATTAAAAAAATCGCTAATATGGCGAATATATCTCTTCTGACTTAGGTGAAGAAATACAGACAGAAGATAACAATGACAGTAAGTATGTTTAACTAGAGTACATCACACCATTATCTTTAGCATCAGGAAAGTGCAACTTAACAACTATTTCATGTCATTAGACATGTTTGTAAATATGTGTTGCACTGCATACGTTTTCATAGAATACTTTCACAACCTCATAGTAGTTTGCTTTGTTTTTCAGGCGATGTCATAGTTGGTTATGTCCACAACCTGTCAGAACCTATTTCGATATGTCTCTACAAACAGAAGAGAAACTGTACAGAGCAGTATGTTTTTCGCCAGAAAAACACCAGCAATGTAAAACTACGTGCGATCGAGTCGTCTTCCCCAATCAAGTTGACCAAGTACCAGCTGAAAAGAAACAATTGGACTGACCAGGATGCATGAAGTACACATCAACAAACGGACACGATTGTTAGAACCAGCTAGCAACGAGATCAATTTTGACATAAAACAACTTGAACCGGCTAAGCAAGAAAACAGCGTCGAATCGACAGTATATGAAGCACTTATAGGACCACCGAATCTTAAAGTGGATGTTTCTGGTCGAATCAGCTTCCAAGGCCCTGAAGAGACAGTATTTTCGAGAGGAAAAACGCTGAGGAAACAAGAGACCTTACTCACTGATAACACGGCGTCAATGCGATTTGTGTTGTGGGAAAATCATATCGATAAGATTGCAACGGGAAAGTCGTACGAATTGTCCAATGTCATAGTACGTCAATATAACGGAACCAATTACTTCTCTTTGAACAGGCAATCTGTTATAGTAGAATCATCTGCTACCATTGAGAGGGAAGATGAATAGTCTAAAGATAACAACTTGAGCATGGCCAAAGTCTTCTGTCCAGCGAATGGTGTTCAATCAATCAGGAGATTCCTTTCAGGCAACAAGTGTCATTCAAAATTGGCTCCCATACCTAACAAGAATATTGTGAAATGTAGTGAGTGCGGACTTGCCCAACTAAAGAATAAATGCAAACAGCGGTTGTTGGCAAGTGTCATCTTTCCATCAGAAGGTTCCACCAAGTCCCTCATGCTCTTTGATGATAAAATACGAGTTATACAAACTTTATGTGGAACAAAATGGTTCGCAAGCAGAATTTTCAAGTTTCGATGACGATAGCATAATGGAGATGATCTTGACAGTTGAAGCAATCATTTACTTCAACACCAAAAACAATGTTGTTGCAGTAAGCAAAAAATGTTAATTTGTCTAATAAGCCTGTCAAAAACCGTTGTGTTACAGTTGTAGTACGATTCATTCTTCGTACGAAGATAGTTTAATTAAACAAACATTTTGTAGTTTGAACAAACATGTTGGTCTTTACTGTTAATATCAATCTTAATATATTGTTCCATTTTTTCCTCTGGCTCCGTTTACTTGTGCATATTGTGTGTTTCTTAATTTTTGATGTAGCCTTTATCTTTCTAAAAATTTGCTTCTTAAAGGCAGCATTTACTACATTTTAGGTAACCTAGTTGTATATAATATCATGTTTACGGCTTTATGCCAAACAGAAAACTATATTTTGAAAACCATTTATAGCTATAAGCATAGCACTTCCATTGTAAAATTGGCCGAAGATCGACGTAGTCTACAGTATTAACTATGATGTCCATGCTTAGACTATGACAATCTAAATTGTTGTGTCTTTAATGCTCGTAAAATTTAACGCCAGCACACTCTAAAAACAGGTGTGTTTAATTACACACCAAGGTGTGTTTCATTACACACCAAGGTGTGTACTTTTTACACACCTTTCTACGCACTTTTGGAAAACACACCTTGGTGTGTTAGAAAACGCACCTTGGTGTGTAAGAGAACACACCATGGTGGATCACAAAAAACACCAAGGTGTGTTATGGAACACACTTCCTTTTAGCACACCTTACTTTGATGACTGTAAGGTGTGTTAAGTTGCACACCTTTTGAATGAAAACACACCTTGGTGTGTTCGACAACACACCTTTGACTTTTTATAGAAACACACCTTGGTGTGTTACAGAACACACCTCGCACGGATTTTTTAAACAAAACACAGCATGGAATGAGAAAGGAAATGCCTTTTAAAGTGGCTCCCTACATTTTCTAAAAGAGATAGTAGATTTTCTATTTAGATCCAATTTTTTTGAGAATTATTTTTGGTTTGAAAAACAAAGAGACTCGACTGACTTGAATACAACAGTGATCGAGTTAGCGAGTTGATCGTTAACCAGGGACTGCGGAACAGAGGGGGAGGGGAGGTGGGGAGGAGGGAGGGATTGCACCAATAATTTATCATACATATTTGTCATACACATAAGTTAAACATGTTATAATTTTTCACATCTATAAACAAGAAAACTAGAGAAAACATTATATACGCCAACTATGATAACTACAAAAGGCTTTTTAAAGCATTTTAAACCCAACTGCTATCTTGAAACGTCATTATCACCTTAGCAACGGCGGTAATAGATGTTTCTCGAAAAATTTCAAACCGTTTAGTTATTATTTTGATAAAAGACCTTAATATATATGTTAATAACCTTCCTTATACCCGAAATCCACATGTATGCTATAATATTTCTACGAAAATATTGAAATATATCGGGCAATATATCGGTATGCTCAAGTTTGAAGGGCATCTCAGCGACTATCTATCTATTTAAGAGCTCTATATGTAACACAAAATCTTAAACATTTACTGGTGATTGAAGTTTTGTCACTCTATCAAAGAATGAACGAAAAATGAATATTCCGCAATGCGCGCTGACTGACAGACTGGTGTCTAGTCTTCTTACTACGCGCGCAAAGGTTCTCGGGATAGAGTCATCACACCCAGTGTTGCCAGATCGTGAACAAAGTTCACAGCTCTCTTTATGAACTTTTTATGAACATCAAAGATTTGTGAACTTTTCATGAACTTTTTAAATTTCCATGAACAATTCCATGAACATTGATTTTTTCATTTTTCAAGATAGAAAATGTTAAGTTTAGTGATTTTTGCAATAGTAATGTTCATGATTTCATATATTCATATGACTCATGTATTAAATTATTTAAATATTCATGTTCAACAGTGGTCGCAGGTGATACAGTAGGACACAATTTGCATAATTTATGTTAAATTAATATGCAGTAGATTTCCCGCCTTTATTGTGATTGTCATCGTTACCTGTTTTTTCGAAAAGAATTATGGATTTCCGGACATATCTCGATACTTCCCGACAAATTCCGACGATTTCCGACACTTTCCGATCGTAAAATTTAGATTCATGAACTTTTTGAACTTTTTGTGAACTTTTGACGTAAGCGTACATGAATATTTTGAGATTTCATCTGGCAACACTGATCAGTGATCACACCTCCATAACCATATTTTAAAATTTTTATTTTTGTTCTGTTAGTAGAAATCGTGCTCGAAATTTTATATTTTTGACCCAAGATAAACTGGATTTTCAGAAGCAATACATCGGCGACTACTGAATAATATTCAGGTAAGGTTATTGTTATGTTTTTTATGTAATAGAGCGATTTTGTTAGGAAATATTTGCAATCTTCGTTCGTGGATGTCAAGCATGTTGTGCCCGCTTAAAATTTGAATTTGCCGCGACAATATATGAATTAAAACGCTGAAAATAATACAGTTCCAACTTAAAATTACTTCAGCAAATGCTACTAAGAAAATCTTCACTTTTACTTGGGCTTTCAATGTTTATATTTACCAACTGTATATGACAGATTGGCAGTTAAATACTCAGAGCCCATCTTGTCCTAGTATATAGCTTTATTTAAAGATTTAACCACTTCAAATATCAGCTACAACTTTCATATAAGATTTTAATATACATATGCAGTGAAAATGGAGAAAAAACTATTGTAAAAGTATTGCCTATTCTAAATATATTATTTGAGTTCAAGAGATTGCAGAGTCATGTATCTAAATTCTGCTGTATTTTGTAAGCTGAAATGTTTCATCGATACTAATAGGTCAGATTTGCATGACTTTTATATATTTTCACATGTCCGAAACCTGTCCAAGAATGTAAAATCACTGGGCCCATTGTCCAACTATTTAATACTATCACATGTGAATGTTCGAATGCCTGGTTGATATATTTTGATTGTGAGAAGTTTATGCACCAGTCAATGTAAATCCATGATGCTCTCATGCTGCCGATAAGTGGATATTTGGTAGTACCAGGAATATTCTCCCCTTTTACACAAAAATAGCTTGCTTCAAAAGTTAATCATAGATGTTAAATTATATCATGCCTATGTTCCAAGAGTAGAGAGGACTAACACTATGCCCTACTGATCCATGTATCAGCGGCTTCCCCTGGGGACCCAGAGGCATTTGCCAAGTGTTTGCATCCCATGGGGGTTGGGGAAAAGTCAAATTTGGTTCTCAAGCCGAAAACCCACAGGAAAGTACCCAGGAGATTTTGATTTAGAAACTCCCAAATGTGACTTGGATGCTTTGAATTTATTATGAATTCATAGGATTGGTCTAGGGCCATTCATATTATACATTTCCTATATTTTTCCACAAGTCATTGTTGATGTTTTAGTGTTGATTAGTCAGTCAATAAACGAGAGCTTATACCGCTTGCAACTGGCTCTGTAACTTGATATAAGATTGAAAAAAAGATACTGCCCTTGAGGGTGGGGGTTGTATTTAATACCTGTATCTTGTACCCAGGGGAATTTGCTAAGGTTTGACTGGGTAAAAAGACCAATCCCCATGGGTCCTGGCGGTCGACCCCAGCCTGGGGAAGCCACTGATACATGCATTTCCTAAGGGAAATAATGGCTGCGGTACAACATATCTATTTCTCACTCTACACTATGTGGTATCGACTAGTACTTCCTTCCCACATTCTAATGGGGCCAGACAGAAGCAATGTGTGGATATGGATATGGAACTTATTGCCAGTGCCGGACACTTCGCGAAATATAGGGGGTGCGAACTTAGGTTGCCAACATATAACCATCCTTTTGTTGCTGCAAATCTCAATTCTAATAAAACCATTTTCGCTTAAATTTCATGCAAATTTACTTAAATTATAGCCTATCAAGGCTTTTGTGGTTGTAAATTCATTGATACAGCTTTGTTACACAGTTAACCAGCTATCATTCAAAGGCTTTGAGAAATTATTGGAGGGGGCGACTGCCCCCTTGGCCCCCCTAGTGTCTACCACTGCTTATTACAAAATACTTAAAATTGATTATGATTTTAGATATAACTGTAATTTAATCCAATAATAGTCGACTCTTATAGTATGCGTACCAGGGTTCATTAATTAATGTTTTTGTGTCTGTGAGCAAAATTTACCTTTTGAAATGTGCTTGCAAATTAAAATACATCTTATATTTTTAGATTATATGAGTCCCCCTTACTGTCTGCCACTGCTTAATATTACAGCATTCTATAATGTTCCTGCACAAATTGAAAAGGTAATAAATTTTGTACATATGTTAACTGACCGTTACCAATGTTGAGTGGTTAACCATTAAGGATGTGCCCTAATTCCCCATACGTTAGTTTACTATGTTTAACACCACATGATTGTACTCGTCACAGACCGCTGGATGTTGGTGGGTTAACCGAACTGTTTGCCCATGTCTCTTTTTAACCCATTAAGACAATTTGCTCATTTCACCCTAGTGGCCCTACATTCCTATTTTACTCTGTCTAAATGCCAGACGATTTTACTTGTTAAGGGAAAGAAAGAGTGTTGGATATGCATGGCTTAAATAGACATAATTATGAGACCTGTCTATTGGCATTCAATATATACTCTATTATATGTATTATATAAATGTCAAGCTGTCAGGTTGTCCTAATATATATGTTTACTTCTCTTGAGACAGATATTGTATATTTGGAGCTGGCTAAACAAGGTATATTTCTGTATGGTTCGCCTTGTCCTCAGGACTCAAAGATTAGAACAATGATATATTACTGGAAGAGACAAAACAAATTATACAAGGATTGAATGAACTGCAGCAAGTTATGTGTGTTTGATATTGGCCAATGTGACAATGTAAAAGGTATTCAGATCAGGGAAAACTTAGGGTTGCAGTCTTTTGACAATCACATGTCTACAAACTATGAGAAGATTAATATCAGTATAGTATTCTAACTCTAATTAACTCCTCACTTACGGTTAACCTATTAAACCGCAATGTGCCTTAATTCGCTATTATTCTCTGTCTAATACCAGGCAGTTTTTCAATCAATATGCAGCGACCTGTTCTAAACCAGGCTGTTTTATTCAGTGGGTTGTCTCACAACAAGGTAGATTATATACTCTGTCTCAGTGATGAAGCTAGAGATAGCAACTGGTTGTGCTATGCAAATTGTTGATTCTTTAATTATTGAAACCTTCAGAAATGCATTGTCTTTAGCCTAGTATTTTAATGCATGTTTATTTGAATAGCAAGAACAGTTTCCATGGCTTGCTTTGACAATGCTCTTTCTAACTCCAGACAATTTGAGTAATCAAAGGGAGAGTAGGAGACTGGGTAGACATTATGTACAGGTAATACCATAAGCTATCTCTCTTGGATGAGAAAAACCTCTGGTCGCAATAGGGACTTACAAAAATAACAATTAGAATTTTTGTATTTTTATGCGGTGCAAAGATTTGATACAGTATGTAGTTAACTAATTCAAGGTTATGGCGGTTGACTGAAGATGTGTAAAACTACCTGAAAAATACAATAAGAAGTTCGACGTTTCAAGCAAAGGCCCTTTGTCTGGGCTTCTACTAACTTCCAGACGAAGTTTTACACAACAGTCAACTGCCATATTTGCTATACTCTACCCACACTGGCACCACACGATCGAGATAATTCAAGGTTAACCGATTAATGTCCAATGCATTTTAAAATAGTGTATTAATTTTTATTCTCCTAAGATTCTATTGTGGCCAGATGTTTTGCTTAATCCAAGCTAGCTTATAGCATGACATAATGTCCAGGCAGTCCACCAGTCTTCAGGTAGTTTTACAGAACAGTCAACTGCCGAGTATCCCACTCTCCTTATAATAACTCAAATAAAGGTTTCAATAATTGCATAGCATGGCTAGTTGCTAATGTCTAGCTTCACCACTGAGACAAAGTATATAATCTAGCTTGCTTTCTGCAGGACATTTGATGTTTGGCAAACTTGTGCTATTTACTGCGAGATATTTAATGTTGTGCAAGTGCTCAGACCTCATATTCTATGTTGGATGTGTAATCGTATTCTAGTTGAGTAGTTGTCTTTTACACCAATATCTACATTGACACTCACAATATTTTTTTCCATAGCCCTCGTCAGCAATTGAGAGTATAGTCCAGGATAAAATGGTCCAGTTTCGTGTACTGTGCACTGGGTGCCCGGAGGATGTAGACCAGTTAATGATTATTGGGGAGAACCAAGTGTTTGTTGAATGCCCTGGTACTGATGTGATCAACGCTCTGATAGATGTCATATCCGCGCACTACCGTACGTTTTCAACGTTTCCTACCCAGATGGTATGGTTGTGGCCTTATCCTTTCTTCAGGAAATTGTGTTGCGATCAAGCGATAATGCATACAAAGGTACAAAGTACTCAGCATTAATGACTGAACTAAACAGTAGCATGTCAATAGCTGAAAACGAACTGTAGAACTATTCTGTTATGAATTAAGCTAACTGTAATCCTACAAAATAGTCTGTACATTATTTAATAGTCTTAACATTACTTTATAGTCTTAATAAATTATTTAACAATTATTGTAGTATTATGCTTTCTTATATAATGGTGAAACTAGATTCAAAAATCATGGTTTCCACAGAGTAACTTTGAAAATACAAAGCACTACACAATCTGGGAATGGGTATAACATTTGAATTATGTGTTTCAACCATCTTGCAATCATTGAAACATAGAATTAAGATGTCAACCATTTTCGATGTGTGCATTGTTTTGTATGTTCTTAAGCCCGATTCAATTTGTGTGTTCTAAGTTGTGTTTTAGGAAAGGTGTGTAATAGAGTACAGGGTCAATACATGTGTTGTCTAGCACAGCTTTAGCTGTGTATCAAAACACACCTTGGTGTGTTTCAAAACACACCTTGATGTGTTAGAAAACACACCTTGGTGTGTTAGAAAACACACCTTGGTGTGTTAGAAAACACACCTTCTTCCAAAGGGTAGTGTAGCAGCTCCAATAAGGTCTGCTGTGGTTGGTCAATGGGCAAGTTAATTATTAATAGACTACTTAATCAAAAATCTAGCGACAAAGGTTGCCAAGGGAGCGAGGGTAGCCATTGCCAAGTGAGTGAGGGTAGAGAAGGGACTGAGGGTAGTGGAGGAGTGAGGGTAATGAAGGGCTTGTGGGTAGTGGAGAGTTAGGGTAATGAAAGGAGTGAAGGTAGCGAAGGTGGCGATGGTAGTGAAGGTAGCAAACGTAGTGAACGTAGCAAGGGTAGCGAGGGTAGTTAAGGTAGCGAGGGTAGCGATGGTAGTGAAGGTAGTGAACGTAGCAAGGGTAGCGAACGTAGCGAAGGTAATAATTTAATTTGAATTTTGATAAAAACTGATATTATAACCAAGAACGGTTAAATTGCATCAGAAGTTGCATACAATAATTAAACAAAACTACATGATACTACATTAAAAAGTAGCCTACTACTATAGGTTAATTATATCATATTTACAAGTCATTGATTTAAGATAAAGAAAGGAAAGAATGAGTTCCTAAAACGTTCCGTCTTACAAAAATAGTTTTTGTAAAGGCCATTATGTCTTAATTCATAGTTAGTTAAAATTCCATTAGGTAAACATTCAGAAAGTTTGACATTATCGTGATTATCATTAAAAAACTTATGACACAATTTTTCACGTCTATCTTTCAAGCTAGTAATATCTAATTTCCTTAAAGCCTCGTTATACGTTAAGAAAGGTAAAATAATGCTGAAAGCCCGCTTCTGTAAAACTTCAATTTCATCGCTCAGGAAAACAGGAATGTTGTAGTGCCAAACTTGTGCTGCATATTCCAATACTGGTCGAATTATCGTAATATATACTGTTAACATCGTATCTGTATCTGCGTCGGCACGCTTTAGTAGTCTTAGCATATAAAGTCGTTTCCCTGCTTTCTTAAGAATATTATGAATATGTTCATTCCATCGCAGATCATCTTGAATAGTAACTCCCAAAACTCGAGCGGAATTAACAACTTTAATAGGAGTTCCTCCAATAGTAAGTGGTGGAAAAAAACGCTCGTCCCTCGTAAATTGGATGATTAACTCCTTACACTTCGAAACGTTAAGTTTCATGTTATTCTGGGTAGTCCATGTTTCCACTTCATCCACCAATTTTTGTAAATTACTTTTACAATCGCTTGCAATACTTTCAGTGGCAGTAGAATCATTCACGTATTTCCATTTATCCGTATAGTTTATTAATAGGTCATTTACCATTACTAGAAAAAGGAGAGGGCCTAATACAGTTCCTTGAGGGACACCTCCATTGACTGGTCGCCACTCAGAAGTATCTCGTTTCAATCTAACACGTTGTTTCCTATTTGTCAAGAAGTTCCTTATCCAGTTTACTAGTATCGGAGTAACACCTATATCGGACAATTTCTGGAGCGAAATGTTGTGATCAATGCGATCAAAGGCATTGGAAAAATCTAATAAAAAAACTCTCACTGTTTTTTGAGTTCCATCAGTTTCTTTCAGCAGGTGGGGAATCAAACTAACCAATGCATGAGTGGTGGATGAGTTTGATAGGGAACCAAATTGTCGTATGTCTATTTTATCACGTATACACGCAATAACCCAGTTAACTACGAAATGTTCACAGCCTTTAGACAAAGATTGAGTTAACGAGATTGGACGCAGATCGACTTTGATATCTTTAACGGGCTGTGTTTTCGGAATGGGAACAACATCGGCACACTTCCATCTAGACGGTACACATGCTTGTCGAAAAGAGGCGTTGAAAATAGACGCCACAGGGCCAGAAAAAAAGAAGCATAAAGTTTTAGTACCCAGGCAGGAATGTCATCTGGGCCAGGAGACTTTGAATTGCTCAAGGACGATAACATGTTATAGACCTCATCCTCACTTATAATGTAATCAGGAAATATTCCGTAATCAATTTCTGGAACAGGCAGAAGTGGAGAAAAATCCTGGGAGACTGATGAGAACATGTCATTTATTTTATCAGCCAATTGTTTGCCAGTAAAAGTTTGATTGCCAATAAAACACGTTGTAATGTCTTTTTAATTGAGTCCCACCATCTCTTCACATTAGGTTTAGACTTAAGCTGTTCAACTTTTATTTTGAGGAAAGTAGATTTTAGCCTTTTTGTTTCCCTGTTAACTAAGTTACGTAACTGTTTATAAGAAGCCTCATTGCCTTGATTAAAAGCTTTTTGTCTGTCTCTAATTAGGTCTTTGAATTTAGCAGTTATCCATGGTTTATCGTGATTATGCATTTTAACCATTTTACTTGGAAGGAAAAAATCCAATCCTGATTCTATTATACTGTGGAAAATTTCAAGTTTTTGTTCACATGGATCAGCATGGTATAAGGTACTCCAGTTGACGTTTGACAGCCATTTACCTAGAGCATTTTTGGCAGTTGTATTTCCTTTTCTCATTTTCACCTTTCTGGTATCATTCTTCAAGTTAGATTGCACGGGGCTACACAAAATAGAGTTATGGTCACTCAGGCCAAGCGGTGAGATAACTCGAGGCATGTAATATAATTCTGCTAGGTTAGTTAGAACCAAATCAAGGATTGCGTTACCGGCCTCTAGTAGGATGTTTAACGATTTGTTTGAGATTAAAACGTCGGCATAAACTGGAAGTACGGCATTTATTAAAATCGCCTACAAATAAAATTCCAGCATGGGGGTATTGTGAGAGAGCTAAGTCCAACATAGCAGTTAAATGACTGAGTAACGCATTTGAGTCATTGGATGGTGAATGGTAAATTATACACACAATAATACAGGAAAACCCACGAGGCAACTTATACGGTCTGACGTACAGCCACAAGGTTTCAAAAGAATCATCCAGTAGATCGTCTAAAATCTTAAAAGGTATATTAGATTTGACAAAAGCGCAGACACCACCACCGATTCTTAATTTTCTGTCTCGTCGAACCACTTTATATCCATTAATCGCAACAGCAGCGTCATCTATTTGGTCAGACAACCACGTTTCAGTGATAAAAGCAATATGAACGTTATTGTTATTAATTAAAACATCGAGATCATCCATTTTCTGAAGAAGCGATCTAGCGTTCGATAACAGAAAAATTGGCAAGTCATTTTGTCGTTTACCGGGGCCCTTTTTGACTTTTAGACGTTTGAAACTCTATGGGACTACCTCAAAACTCATAATTTCTTGGGGGATATCAGTTGTTTTATCGACGTATGGAGGGTGGGGGGGGGGGGAATTAAATACAGGTATTGCGAGTTATTATTATTAATAATAATAATAATAATCGGTTTATTATAACCAAATTGAAGTATAAACTGAATTACATGGTAGAATTTACAAAATGTACACTAATTATTGTATTTTACAGTTATAAAATTTTTAAATCGTTCTGTATTTGTTCTTCGCATATTATTGGGCTCAAATCTTAAGTCGTAATTATGAGTATGTACATTGGTCTGGTTTGCAATTACGTCTTTCAGAGGATTAATTGGAGCACTCTCTAGCTTTAGTTTATTAATGAAAAACTCGCACGAACTTTGTCTGCGCATACATAACGTTTGTAGTCCTGTATGGTTCAATGCATCAGAGTATGACATATCGGGAATAATAATATGAAGCGCTCTCTTCTGGATGGATTCAATGAGATCGGATTGATTTATCGTCAACGCTGACCATGCTGGAGAAGCGTACTCTATACGGGACCTAATAAAGGTTGAATATATAATAACAAGATTTTTGACACTCAAACCAGCCCTTTTTAACTGACGCAAAGCGTAAAGTCTGGAATTCGATTTTTTGATGACTTAATCAACGTGGTCGGACAAAGAAAGATCATTCCTTAGCATCATTCCGAGCAGTTTACATGAAGACACAGACTGCACCAAAACGCCGTCAATATAGATTGGACTATCATGTGAAAGATGATATTGAAGGAAGGATATAGTCATTTCCTTACATTTCTTGCAATTAAGTTTCATTAAAGACGATTCTAAAGACGAGGGACTTTGAGAAAGTCTACTGTAACTGACGCGAACTAGGAAACTTCATTCACCAGAATGGGCATAAGACTGGGAGAGCAACGGAGGATGACCTCCAAGGCAGACGTGTCGTCGACAAACTTAATTCGCGCATTCCAGTCCTTTAAAAGGGAATTTACCAGAATCGCAAACAGAAAGGGCCCGAGCTTAGTTCCTTGGGGTAGACCACCGTTGACCCGATTCCATGATGAAATCGAAGAACCAATTCTAACGCACTGTTCGCGACAGGAAAGAAAGGATCCTATCCATCTTATTATTGCTGGATTAACTTGAAGCTTTTGAAGTTCGTCGATGATGACATTGTGGTCAACGAAATCAAAGCCCTTCTTAAAATCTGCAAAAAATATTCTAACAGAACATTGACCATGGTCTAGCGCAGAAAGGATCAAATGGAGAAGATACACAAGAGCTTGGGTTGTTGACTTCGGATCTAATTTATGAGCTACTTCAGACGTGAGAGAATTTAAAACAAAACTTTCCATCACTTTTGATATCTGAGCTGTTAAAGATATCGGTCTTAAGTCATCTTCGATAGTTGAGGGAGGTGACACCTTAGGTATAGATGGTTTTCACGTGACGTCATCAAAATTCTAAAATCTAAATTATAAATCCTATAAAGCTGGTCGTTATATATGTTTTGCAGATCGTTGTTGTGAGTTTTTGTCGAAAAGGTTAGGTTGATACGACCATTCCTTCTAGAGTTATAGAGTTTTGAATTTTGGCAATGCTGACGTCAGCGCATTTTCAAAGGTCGCGGAAAGCTATTTCTTTCACACAATTCGACGTCTTAGGCTTGGTTAAGCTTTAAATGTGATATCTAAGTCATTTTGTGTATAAATCTAACCATTGTGATTAAAATTCGGCTTTCTTCGAGTATTTTGGCCGCCATGTTGGTGTACCGAAGTGGTACACCAACATGGCGTCCCCGTACTAATCGCTACTAATCAAGCAAACATTTGACATTTTAATTTCCCCACAGTTCAGCCACCAAAAACGCTATCGCTCCCAAATTTTGGCTCTAGGTATATTTTTGCCTGCTCTATGCAAAACATAGAAAATATTACACTAAAATAAGCTGGAAAAAAGCCGTGACGTCAGTGAAAACGATCTATAGGAACTACAAAGGCACGCTTTAGCAGGTCGGGAAACACTCCCTGACTCATTGACGCATTATACATATCAGTAATGACCGGAGCGAATTCGAAGGCAAAATTCTTAAGAATTTTATTAGGAATCATATCAGGGCCAGGGGACTTAGTGGTCTTTAGATGTTTCAACTCTGAATAAACTTGCCTGTATGGGCAAGTAAACTATCAGAAACTTCAAATTCCTGGACAATAGTATGCCTCGGCAGAGGTTCAAAATGCGACGTTAGTCCCACAAGAAAATCGTTATATGACCCAGGACTCTTTCGATTTGAGGCCACCCAATGAGTTAACCTCCTTCCACCATCTGGTAGGATTAGAATTTTTCACTTTCCAACTGAATTAATATAATACTTTTTACGAGCCGATTTAACATCTGGTTGTACTTTATTACGCAAATTTCTTGTGTGCATCTTAGAATACTTGCGCATTTTGAGGTGCGTACGATAAATGCAAGTGCAATACGAACTAGAAACGTACAAATCATGCCCATATTCGTCACGCATTATGTAAAATATTCGACATACTTCAGTCTATACGAGGGTGTTATATTTCCAACAACAAGCGCATCGCTCTAAAACATCTATACTCTACAATAGTTTGAGCGAACCGTACATGGGTATTTATTTGTATTTGTGGGAAGCTAAAGAGAAACTAGAAATCACTGTTGAATATAATTCAGACATAAACGCGCAATAACGAGCTCTATTTATTAGAGTTCAAGGGTCAGCTGTCACATATTCTTGATAATTATTACACTGTAAACGGGTCAAGTTTTTACAAGAAAACCGAAGAGCTTAGTTCTCCCTACGTCTTGCAATATTTTAAGACGATCCTATAGCTCCTGATTATTATACTTCGATTTGACCCAAACGCTTGAACAGACACGATATAAGTATTCAGCAAGACGCATTCCTGACGACAAGTAATATGAGGGATATTATATTTCCAACAACAAACATTGCGCCTTAAACACTTGAAGATTGTACGGCGCATCACTCTAAAACATCTATATATACTCTACAGACTACACTAGTTTGAGCGAACGTACCATATGTGGTTATTTGTTTGTATTTGTGGGAAACTAAGGAGAAACTAGATATCAGTGTAGAATATCATTGAGACATAAACGCGCAATAACGCGGAGCTCTATCTATTAGAATTCAAGGGTCAGCCGTCACATATTCTTGATAATAATTACACTGTAAACGGGTCAAATTTTTACAAGAATACCGAAGAGCTTAGTTCTCCCTACGTCTTGCAATATTTTAAGATGATCCTATAGCTCCTACTTTATTATATTTCGATTTCACCCAAACGCTTGAACAGACTCGATATAAATATTCAGCGAGACGCATTCCTCACGACAACAGTGGAATACGCAAGACATTTAATCGCGCGCACGGCGTACGTATTGGTCAAACGTTGGCAGACCCATTCAAATGAGTGACAAATATATATTTATATATATAGGATAGTTATGAGTAACAAAATTTAAACTCTATAGGTTTTAGGACAATATGCTACTTGCTAGTTCTTACCTTGGCTCCTGACTCAAATGTTATTGATATATTTCAGCAGGTCAGGTCAAGTTTGCTATGTTCAAAATAGTATAGAACATAAAGATGCTGTTGATTTGATGCATAGTTTTCATCGTAAAATTCAAACTTTCTCATGTTTACAAACAATGCTCGCTCTTCAGTAATCAAAATAAGTAAACAAATATAACCACTAAATGTGGAATTGGTCACAGTGTTAGCTAGTATTCATGGTAGTCCAGTTGACTTTAGTATTGAAAACCTATGTATATAAACAAGATGCTATTTACAATTACACAATGTTTTATTTTTAATATGTTGTAGTATTTCTTACATACCTTTCTTATATACCTTGACGGCTTAATCTTCGACAGTTTGACGGTTTAACTGTTTAGTTTCTCCTTCAGAAATAGAACAACTACATTTGAAATTGGCCACACATTTTAAAGCATTCGTTCTAGTCGTATTGAAAACCTTCGTATTTCCACGGTTTTATATGAATTAACGACGTTTTGTCAATATATTTTGACATTTCAAAATATTTGCGCCATGTTTGAATTTAAGAACTAGCCTGCGAACAGGCAAATTGAATGATGTAATTCCTCGATACTGAATCCCTTGATTCTTATTGGTCCGCTACCTTCGCTACCCAATTAGTGCTTAGGCCAATAGGAAACAATCTTATTCAAGCTGCTACATTACTGCTTCCAAAACACACCTTTAGGTGTGTTAAAATTTGGACAAGCCGAAAACACACCTTTAGGTGTGTTTTCTAACACACCTTATGGTGTGTTTAACACATCTTTTGGTGTGTAACTAAACACACCTCAAGGTGTGTTTAACACACCCTATGGTGTGTTTAACACACCTTAGGTGTGTATCAAAACACACCTTAAGGTGTGTTTAACACACCTTATGGTGTGTTACAAAACACACCTAAAGGTGTGTTAAAATTTGGACAGAAAAGGTGTGTTAATTTAACACACCTTTTTTTAGAGTGAAGTAACATCCCTGGATGACAGAACAACGAAGGAATATATTGGAATGACGTCAAATTCGTTTAAGGAGAGATATGGCAACCATAAGAAATATTTTAAAAACGAAAGATATGAAAAGGAAACGGAGTTATCAAAGTATGTGTGGAAACTGAAGAGGAGCAAAAAGGATTTTACTATATCCTGGTCCATCTTAAAGCGCGCACCCGCATATTCATCTGGTAGGAAACGTTGCAATCTATGTGTTGAGGAAAAACTATGTTTAATGAATGCCGATAGACAAAACCAACTGAATAAGAGATCGGAAATCTTCGCTAAATGTCGGCATCGCGAGAAATTTTGGGCGTGGAAATTTGAACGCGCGCGCGACCAATGTTAATGCGCGTCAGCAAACGATCGAACACGCCATTTTATAACGAACTGAATTTTTGTCGCCTGATGATTGCCTTGCAAGAGGCATGAAACTTTAAGTAGCGATAGAAATATTTTGAGATAAACAAATATATATATATATATATATATATATATATATATATATAGATTTTCGCTTACCTCAAAACTTGTCTGCAACAGGCTATTTCATCTGTAAAAGAATCATCAGGCAGTTTACAAGTATCGAAAAGAAATGACCGCTTATATGCTTCCTGCCGGAGCGTGGGAGTGTGTGTGTGGGAGACAATGTGTGCATGCATGGCTTTGTTTGCGTTGTTTACGCGAAATTTGTTACGATGACGACATCGTGAAATTATTTCAGCTCTTTTGTTGAGTAAACAATCCTTGTTTTTTTCTTTCAAAATACAAATTTTTTCTTCTAAACATAAATTGCATCGTTTTGATCCTCCCGTATACGAAATAGAATGTTTTAAAATTTGTCAATTAATACTGAAATCCTTATTGTTTTCTTTCAATGTCCAAATATATTTCGAAAGTTCCGTGTCATTTGCATGCTTTTTATGCTGAAAAGATTTAGTGTGGTTGGCCAATCGCTCTTTGAATGTGGTTGCAGTCATGCCAATGTAATTTTTGATCGTGTTTGTGTTGCTTACTGTGACTGTTGCTTTGTATACTATGTCCCTAGTCATGCATTGTTTTTGAAGCGGGCAAATGGTGTTTTCTCTACAACTGGAATTGGTAGTGTCCCTCTCCTGCGGCTTGTTATTTCTAGATATGCGTGCATTGTGTTTAGTGATTACTGACTTAATATTGTTCATGCAGCTATAACTTACTTTAACTGTATTTCTGTTAAAAATTTTATGTAGCTTGTGGTGCGGTGGAAAATGTTTGTCAATTAGACTAAGGAAATTACGTCCTATGTTTGTGCTAACACTCTTGCTAAATGGCACAGTTTTATTTCGTTTGACATTGTCGATTTCTATCCATCCATTTCTGAAAAACTATTGGACCAAGCTTTATGTTGGGCCTCAAATTTGGCTACTATACCTGAAAACGATATTTCAATAATAAAACACGCTAGAAAATCTCTCCTTTTCAATACCGGAATTTCATGGATAAAAAAAGATAGCAAGAGTTTGTTTGACGTTACCATGGGCAGTTTCGACGGCGCGGAAATTTGCGAGTTAGTAGGCCTTTTCATTTTAAACCACCTGAGTAAAAAATTTGGCAAAGAAAGCATCGGCCTATATAGAGATGACGGTTTGGCTATTATAAAAAGTAAATCAGCACGTTTAGCAGACAAAACAAGGAAAGACCTCCACAAAATTTTCGAGCAGTTTGACCTAAAAATTACCGCCGAATCAAATTTACGTATAGTAAACTTTTTAGATGTAACTTTCGACCTTAACAATGGAAAATATAGGCCCTATAGGAAGCCCAATGACGATCCACTATACATAAATATGCACTCTAATCACCCACCGAGCATCACAAGGCAACTACCTGCATCAATTAACAAGCGCATCGCACTTCTTTCATCAGATGAGCAAACTTTTCAGGAATCTGCACCCATATATCAGAACGCACTTAGGCATAGCAACTTTAATCATGAACTTAGCTACACTCAGCACACGCCGCAAAAACAACGCAGGAATAGACAACGCAACATCATTTGGTTCAACCCACCATTTAGCAAGAGTGTTAGCACAAACATAGGACGTAATTTCCTTAGTCTAATTGACAAACATTTTCCACCGCACCACAAGCTACATAAAATTTTTAACAGAAATACAGTTAAAGTAAGTTATAGCTGCATGAACAATATTAAGTCAGTAATCACTAAACACAATGCACGCATATCTAGAAATAACAAGCAGCAGGAGAGGGACACTACCAATTGCAGTTGTAGAGAAAACACCATTTGCCCGCTTCAAAAACAATGCATGACTAGGGACATAGTATACAAAGCAACAGTCACAGTAAGCAACACAAACACGATCAAAAATTACATTGGCATGACTGCAACCACATTCAAAGAGCGATTGGCCAACCACACTAAATCTTTTCAGCATAAAAAGCATGCAAATGACACGGAACTTTCGAAATATATTTGGACATTGAAAGAAAACAATAAGGATTTCAGTATTAATTGGCAAATTTTAAAACATTCTATTTCGTATACGGGAGGATCAAAACGATGCAATTTATGTTTAGAAGAAAAATTTTGTATTTTGAAAGAAAAAAACAAGGATTGTTTACTCAACAAAAGAGCTGAAATAATTTCACGATGTCGTCATCGTAACAAATTTCGCGTAAACAACGCAAACAAAGCCATGCATGCACACATTGTCTCCCACACACACTCCCACGCTCCGCCAGGAAGCATATAAGCGGTCATTTCTTTTCGATACTTGTAAACTGCCTGATGATTCTTTTACAGATGAAACAGCCTGTTGCAGACAAGTTTTGAGGTAAGCGAAAATCTATAATTTGCTCTAACTATATGTTGTCGAGCACTCTTTGCGTTTCGTAGACCTAAACCTACACGTATATATATATATATATATATATATATATATATATAAGGAGAGAATGTTCTCGAGTGATGTATTTCATAATTTCCAGACCGCAGTGTCGTACATCACTCGAGAACATTCTCTCATATATATATATATATTGTATAGTACAATCTGCATATATATATATATACAATTTTTCGTTGTCCGTAGCAGAACGAAGAGTGCTCAATAACAGAATATGAAAGAGCAAAATATAGTAGCTTAATCTTAAAATATATTCACCGCTACACAGTGTTTCACGCCTCTTTCAAAGCGATCTTCAGGCGATTCTACTCAAATGATAGTTTGATCACAGAATACTATACAGAAAGTCATCTCTATATTGTTTTTGCGTAAGCGCTATTCGTCATCGATTCGCCACTCAGCAAGTGCTGCAAGTCAGCAAAAGCACTTGCTGAGTGGCGAATCGATGACGTATTATTCTCGGATAATTCAAGTAACCACATTACTTGAAATTTCCTGTATGAATTTGTAACAAATGTTAGAATACCTTTTTTTCCGGTGCGATTACTTCCCAAGTATTATTTGCTCTAACATAGAGTTCCTTGTTATCTTTACGATATTTAAGCAATCCAGGAATCCCAGGCACTTTCTTCGCTGTCTCGGCATCTGGAACTACGACAACCTAAAGAGAGGAAAACGAATCTATAGCCCTGGCAGTTGGTGCAGTGTGTGATTGTGATCGAAACTATGAGTGAGCGATATAAATGGGTATGTAAAAATTGGAAAAATTGGGAACCCTGTGTTGTAAGATGTAAATAAAACACAAGCTCGCAAGCACTAATCCTTCAGAGCAAAATAAAATCTTAACGGACTACTTACACCGTCAATTAACAAAGCTTCATCCTTAGGGCAGGGACCCTGCAAAAATATGAAAAATATACAGCTTCAAGTATTATAACCATGATGTAGGGCATGTGCAAATCTCTGAAAATCCTCAAGTTTCGCCTACGAGTATGTTTATCTTTAATCTTGACGCTAATGACAACCCTATTCTATATCGTATTGTTCGCGAGGTTTTAAACCCATTTTATCTTTATCCACTGATTTCAAAGACCATGCACAGTCCATTGTCTTTAATGTTGCAACAAATATAACTCTTTCTTGGTCAGCGAACGTTTCTACACATAATTAGGACTTTATATTGGTAAATCAAACGTACCGACCGTACGCTATACGGAAACCATGTTTAGAGATCTTGGGTTTGATTTCTGGATAGGACTTTCAGCAATTATACTTTGAGGAATTGATTCGATTTCATAATGCATAGAAACCAAAAGTTATTCCCACATGCACTACTGAGAAAAACAAACAATACTATTTAGTAAAATTACGTGGGTGATTACTGAAAATTCTCAACGCTGATTGGTTGCGCTACCTCGGATTAATACGCGATAATCACCTAAAGCGTTTTTAAGCCTAAGGCGTAAATATTCAATTAAAATATTTTTGAAATGTGCATTTTTTATTTTTTTCCAAATAATTACCTATGTAATTTTACTAAAACAATTATTCGCCGTAGGCTCGGTGAATATCGGCGAATAAAAACCTCGACTTCGTCTCGGTTTTTATTCACTGACATTCACCTCGTCTTCGACGAATAACTGTTAAATATTTCGGAAATGATTTCAAGTTATATATACGTTTTAGATCAACAGCCATATTTGAAAGTTGTCTATTACTGTCACCTTTTCAGGTGTGGTATTTCCATCCAATAACCTGTACGAGATCATGTCGCCATTTTCATTCTTCACTTTGTATTCCATACACCTGCTCCAAACACGTTTCGGAAGGGATGTCCTCACCCAGAACCATGTGTAAGTCTGCTTTTTCACAGTTCCGCCATTTTTTGCAGTACAATCAGGACTACAGTAATCACCCGTACCGCCAACGGGACCAAAACATCCGCAACATACCTCATAAATAAGAGAAGAATACTCATAAGTATAAATTCGGTGAGGCAACGCAGTCAGTGATTAGTCCTTTAACAGTACTTAGGGACCAGAGTTCAAACCTGCAATATGCAGTTTTCTGATTGTATTTGCCTAGTTCCGATCAATCTGAAATATCTCTATACTCTTTCGTTGCAAGCTTCGACATGGGTACTCTGATATCCACATGTTTACAACATGGTTACAATAGTTTCCCATTGACTCGCAATAGGCAGTATACGACCTCTTTTGAACTTATAGGGAGAAAGGACCCAATGAACGTCCCAATTTTCCTTCAAACTCTACACATTCCGGGAGTATTGGCAATTATTAAAAGCTTTCTGTATTTAAACCAGTTTATCTAAATATCGTTAAACTTTGAATTCCATACTATTTTGAGGTGCTCTTTCAGCCTGTAGTTACGTTATATTTAGTCTAGTCAATTTTGTTGAAGAAATCACACGTGGCGAAGGGGTTGGGGGACCTATGTTGACCTGTCGGCAAAATTTTTATTTCGTAAAATTTCTCAAGATAACACAGCATTGATCACGCCCAACCACATCAAAACTACGCCAATTTTGTCCGCAAAAAGTAATGTCTGCCACCCTCTCCTCAATTATGATACACTTTTTACCCCCTGTCTGCAATTCCTCTACCACCCAAACTAGCTCTTACTTGATTTGATGAACAACCAACTAGTGCAGTAGCATCATGGTTTACTCCTGAATGATTACCCGAGGCACTAAAACTATAGTAAAGATATGGACTATAAATCAACATGCAGTCTATCTAAGGGCATAATAATGATTCGTGAACTATATTCACTGTATTATATTAAAAAAACGTCCAAGAAAGAAACATTCGAGTCGACTGGATTTCCATCTGGAGTATTTTTTAACTAGCACATCGAGGTTGGGTCTACGAAATTATGCGTCTCAAAACAGCCAAACCTCTGTCCACGCATGCAAGTGTTTTCTATTAACACAGAGGCGAGCAATATTATAATTAAACTTCTTTGAGGAAATAATCAAAACAATAGGAACATGCATGTATTACACTGACAGACGTTTTACCTGAACGATCCATGAAAATCCACTTGGACTTTCCCCCCTAGTGGGTGATCCCAATACGCGAATCCACTTCTACACGGTTTATTTAAGCAAGAGTTCATCTTGTGCTAAAACGTACATTATCACAATATTGCAACTATGAATTTGATTTAATTTTAGACAGCTCGCTAAACGTTTTCAATAATGTTTTTATCATATTTTGTGCACTTCTGGGGGTAAGAGGAGTGGCTTGACTTTAAGATAACAGAAACGATCCTCCACCTGGCCCAAGCGTACGTCGGACAAGATGCACCCAGGATCTCCATGCATTAAAGTATTTATTTAAATCTGAATAATTAAGTTTCGTAAAGTTTCCAAAAGGACTATAGACAATTTCTCTCTTATAAAAGGTAACCCAGACACATCCTGTCTTATATTAAGGCACGTGAGCTCTCTCCAGGAGCCCTTTCGGACATCTCTCTCCAGCTCCTGCCGGTCATAGCCTATAGGAGTCACGCCACTTTGTAAGGGATAGAGTAAGGTTACCAATACGTTTAATAATAATAATAATAATAATAATGACTTTATTCCAACAGCTCTACAGAGAAGCTCTACATTTGGAAATACATGCATATTAATTAGATATTAGATGATTAGTTCTATGGATAACAATTATTAATATTACAGATATTATACACGTAAAAATATGAATAGGATTAGTATGTATTGAGAGAGATAATGTATCACTACTCTAGCTGATTCATAAAAAGGTTCTTAACTTGGGAAACAAAAGAAAAAATAGTTTGTCTCGTTTCGAATGTCAAAGGGAAGTGAGTTGAATAATTTCGAATCTCTGTCCTGAAAGGTATTCTTCTTCATTGGTATTTTCAAATTTACTCCTCTACTTGAACGAGTTAACCGTGTATTACTAATTTTTTCCAGTTTTAAATAAGTTTGGCAGAGGTCAAGCACGATTTGTCCTTTAATTATAGTCCTAATATACCCCAAGTCTTATAATATAACCCACTGCCTTCAACTCATTATTGTATCTTATTCAACACTGCCGCACATGCTGCATATATTACTTACAAACTAACAAAATCTATACCATAATTTATACCTACCCATCCAAAACCCGTCAATGGGTGTTGATATTTTCCAAAAACAGAACAACGATATCCTGTAGATACAATAGTTTCAGTCTGTATATCTTTCACATATGCTATGTTTCCAATTCCTGGTTGATCCTGAGAACATCCTTGGTCATCTATCATCAGTTGTTTTAGAGGACGTTCAGATTGCAGTCTAAATGACCTGAAAATAGGAAATAATGTCAAATTTTCAATTTGTTTTTCACTCCTATAATCAAACTTGATGTCGAAAATTTAACTAACCAGTCAGCTTTTGTCTGTTGAATATCTTCTTCTGTCGCTATCTGAACTCTGAAGTCAAGGATTGGAGCGTCTCCAAGGTTACTAGCCCAGTGTGGGTCACCATATGGCTCAACAGGAATGTCATTTGATGGTACTGTCCATGTTACAGAGCTGTTTTTCCTTCCAGCTAAGATATAACCACCACCATCCGTGGTCATATCACAATACACCTAAAAAACAAATGATGTTGTTAATATTTTGGTCATTAAATTTCGAGTATATCTTTTCACCAAATTTAAGTTTCCTATTTGATGGTTTTTGGAGTGAGCTGATATGTCGGTGCCAAATTCAATGAAAAATAATTATACTTTTCTGTAAATCTACCAACATGAATGCCATCACGGAACGTGCAATTATCAGCAAAATCTTATAATTAATTAAAATACTATTTTTTACTTGTTTAGGATAATAGCCACCGAGGTGGATCCAATACATTCCATCCTTTGCCTCAGGATTATAATCCAATATTTTCGAACAATCAAAGCCAGGGCTAAAAAGCTCACCAATTGGATTGTCACCTAAGATGAAAACGTACTATATTATATTATTTGCTCACTATGTATGACCCTAATAGCATGTCAACATACGATGGGGATTTACTAAGATACACGTTTTCCAGAATGTATTAAGGAGATGAACTGCCTTGCAAGACTAGTATGGAATACCTTCTTTTTTCTATGATACTCAGATTAGACCGTAATCATAACATAGACTTAGGGCATGAACTAAGGGCCCTCGACAGATAAGGGCCCCAAAGGGAGCCCGTTGCATCCGCCTCCTCCGCTACTAGTTAATGTCAATCACCTCATGAAAACCCAGTCTTTCTTCGTTAGTTTTCGTTACCCCACTGCATGAGGTGAAAAAACAAGCGAATTACAAATATCATATTCGTAATACAATTTCGATGATATAGGCTTTTCCCTATATCTGTTTATTCTTAATGGGTTCTATAATACTGACCTATATAATTTTGCTATGATTAATTAGAATTGGTCATTGTCCTACTGTTGGTAACTGAAGCCAATCTATACACATATTTTTGCACATGTTTCCAGTAAAAAATAGAAAAGGAAAAAATAATATATCAAAGTAAAGAGAATAAACAATTATGAATCAGGTGTAATGGTTGGAAAATCGGTAAACCATTTTTCTTGGCATTGTCTTGTATTCAAAAGCATGCAGACACATGAGCAAACACCTTGTTGATTATCTCCACGCATACAGTATGTACATACATGTCAGGGCTTATCAAATTTCAAGGCATCTTAGACTTAGTTAAGCTATTTTTGTATGCATTCCTTATTGGACTAAGTCTAAATTTATTGGAATTTAATACTTGGAGAGAGGCTATATTTGTATGTTAACATTCCAATTTAACGATATTCTTTCTGTTCTGCGGTTATCCAGGTTTGGTGCTGGCCTTTTTGTGGTGTGTATGTGTATTTGTATTTCTAGCTACTGCATATTTGTATTAATTCGTAATTGATGATACTGTATTTTTGGAATAATGGGCTTCATGGCTTTAATACTTGAAGACATGTATTCTCGCAGTGGTAAATTTTAACTATAACCCTCCTTGGTAATTAACTCTCTACTAACTAATTCTCTACTGTTAATCTTCATATAGCTGCTACAGCCGATTTTTCTTTGTGGTGTGGGGGTGTGTTTGTATGTATATGCACAATGTTTGCGTAGTACAAACCTCCTGCGGTTGTCCATTGGTACACGCCTTCATTCTTGGCACAAATCAAAATTTTTTCGTTATTTTCTCGATCTAGAACCAACACTTGCGCACCGTGGTTGCTCTGGTCACATTGTCCGGGATCGGAGTCATTTATGATAATTAGACCCTAGTATTAAATAATATAAGTTAGTGTTGGCGGTGATGTTTACTTTTACTCCAAGATGAACAAAAATTGCTTTTAACGAAGGAAAAGTATTTTATAAATACGGTTCAAACAATATTTCCACATTGTTTGCAAATGAAGAGTACTTTCAGTTTGACTCTATCGAATGCCGGGGATTGTAACCGGCGTGCACATATTAATATATACGAACTTGTCACTTGCTCTCGGTTGCTGGACTCTGTAGCTTGCAGGGGGTAGGTTTGATTCCAACCGCAGGGCCCATATTTGCGCAATTTTTGCAACTGCTCCTAGTTATACAGCCGGTACATTATAACGAGCGAAATGTTAAAAATTTGATATAATTTACTATAAGGTATATTCCTGTATTAACACTGGACAAAATAGCGCTTTCTGTACTTGAAAAGACGTTTAATTTGTATAGTATAATAGTGTTATTCAGCATGAATAAGGCTAGTATTTAACTAAGTTTTATTTTTGAAACTAGTCCAAATCAATACGTAATTGCGTGGATCTAGCGTTTCCTATATTTGTTGCACTGCCTTGGCCCTTGAGTGCAATTGTTTTTCTTTTCCTTTTTTGTGGAAACAAGTTGAGATATTTCGTGCGAATGAGCGACCTTGTACGAAATATGCAATTATTACTATTATATATAATGATATTTTATGGGGGTGCCCAACTAACAAACAGCGATTTTCAGCGAGGTCCTTAATAGAATATAAAATACAATATCACAGGTTAATGTGTTAAAATTTACTAATCATAGTGTAGGAAATATTATTAGCTATACAAAAGTCAAGAGAATAAAAGTTTTTGAGTTTCAATTTAAAATTTAATGTTACCTAAATTCATAGGGAACACAACTCATGCAGTTTATGCAATTAGCTCCATGATAGTTTTTCACGTCCTAGGCTACAACTTGATAGCGTAGTCTATATAGAGGTCGTTTAATGGTATAACAAAATTACAACCGGATAATTATTTAACATGGGATTTATGATGCGCGTTTTACCCGAACAGTTTGTCTATATAACTTTAAAAAACTCATTAATAATTCATGAGGAAAACACAAAGAAAAATCATGACCGTATCATGGTTTTATATGTGATTTACTCCTGATTTACATAAACTTTAGCTTCAATTTTCTCGGCTTAGACATGCCAACTAATTACTATGCCAACGAACTTACCAAAAGGTGATCGGTTTTTAAGCTATTCAAAACACTCGCAGAACGTGTTTTATCAGATATAAAACACTCGGCTTCGCCTCGCGTTTTATATCTGATAAAACACTCCTGCTCTTTTTTTAAATAGTACATACAATCAAGGCCGACATCATGTGGACACTTGATCTGCTGCCATAATGCGTTTTCAGCTATATAACTCAACATTGAACTCTTGCATGAGCTTAGCAGAGTTTGAGAGAACAAATTTCTGGCAGAAATTTAAAGAACCACAAAGCAGGTCGGAGAAAAGGGAAAAATACGCCTACCACAACGCGTGTTTCGAAGCATGTCTGACATAATCTACGAGCTGCATGCATGGTGTTTGGGGTGATTAAGCTGCGATTCTAAGTACTAGAAATTTGTTGTCATTTAAACATTTCAGTCTCGTCTCGTCATAAACTTTAGCTTCAATTTTCTCGGCTTAGACATGCCAACTAATTACTATGCCAACGAACTTACCAAAAGGTGATCGGTTTTTAAGCTATTCAAAACACTCGCAGAACGTGTTTTATCAGATATAAAACACTCGGCTTCGCCTCGCGTTTTATATCTGATAAAACACTCCTGCTCTTTTTTTAAATAGTACATACAATCAAGGCCGACATCATGTGGACACTTGATCTGCTGCCATAATGCGTTTTCAGCTATATAACTCAACATTGAACTCTTGCATGAGCTTAGCAGAGTTTGAGAGAACAAATTTCTGGCAGAAATTTAAAGAACCACAAAGCAGGTCGGAGAAAAGGGAAAAATACGCCTACCACAACGCGTGTTTCGAAGCATGTCTGACATAATCTACGAGCTGCATGCATGGTGTTTGGGGTGATTAAGCTGCGATTCTAAGTACTAGAAATTTGTTGTCATTTAAACATTTCAGTCTCGTCTCGTCACTAAGTGGGGTAATGCATGACATGCATATATACAACTATACCTGGTAAACATACCGTTTTATCATGCATGCACTCGAGCGCACAGACTTTATAGCACTCAACTTATAACTAGACGGAGCGACAAATCTTGTACGTTTACGATCGTAAACAAACGAAATTAACCTTGTTCATAGAGCTTTATACGTCATTCTTATAGAGCAGTTGCTATTTAATCATTGACATTGTACGTATAGTTTCAAGACAAAAAGATACGACTTTTCAAAAACTTCAATCGACTCGTCCGTGCAAAATGTGTTAATCTATATAACTGTCTAAGATCGATTCAATTACAATTATAGTTAAAGTCCGAACTATACTGTAAGAGGGTTGAATATATTTAAAGACACCTACCGCCTTGCAGGACAATATAAGGAAAACAGTCGCAAAATATGTCCACCAGAAATTCATCATATCTTGCTCTTGATGAAGACTCTGAGGAGAGATCAGAAGAGAATGGCAAGAAAGAGACAAGCCGATGCCTTTTATGATCTCTTGTGTGACAAAATTTGTTTGCGCAATTTTGAAGCCTTGTAAACACCTGACTCGCGCTTACTAATTATTATTTGGTTAGTCCTGCGAGTTGAACAAACATGTCATTTTGAGTATCAGGAGTTGCACTTTGGTTGTTAAATATTTGTTGACCAGGAATTGTTCGTGTTCTGACAAGTCCTGAAATTGTTAGTTTTGACATGTATGTATGCACGATGTATTTTACATAACCTGTGTTGAAAACTGTTATATATAACAATGCCAAGATTTATCATGAACAAATATACCACAACGAGGTTAGCTGGAGCCGTATATTATACATTTTCAAACTTGTGCTTTTTGTCTCTATACGGCAAAAGGAAAAGTATGTTGAACATGTCAATGATAAAATATTTTGTACCACACGGTGTGTGGAAAGCAAAATGGAAATGGGCCCTGTTATTTTTATTTATTTTGTAATATAGACGTTTGTTTTAAAACCTTTAATATTTGTCGAAATAATGCCGGAAGTCTGTAATTGCTAATAACTATTTGTAAAAATGGTGAAGTTATATCTGGTAGTTGTAAAGCTAAGTTTGAAGACGTTTCACAAAGAAACAGAGATATTTTGCCATGCATTTTCAGTCGTTTATTATAATACAGTAGGCGGGCTTTTGTTGTCTAACAGTCTGGGGTCGATTGTATAAAAATGTAGTTAAAGTAAACTATAGTTAGCATCATACCGTATATTGAAAACGAAGTTATGTTTTATCTGCACTTCACCCACATAATTACACTGGCCGTAAGGTCCAGTGTTGAGATTCCCTAATTTTCTGTGCACATTCTTCGTTTTTTTCGTCAACGTGAAATCGACCTACGTTCATGAAGTGAACCGCTGACCTGCATTGGATCGCGGGCTAAAGTCAAAATGGCCGCCAGGTAAGGAGTGGAAACTATGCAATAGGATTTTTTGTCTTGTTTGTTTATTACTATTGATATAGTGTTCTTTGAATTTTGAAACTTAGCGTACTCAAATGTTTCTGGTATATTACCTGCGTATTAGTTGAACCCTATAGCCTGTCTACGGACGTTTTAAAATCCTTAAAATAACTTGTACTACAAGTAGAAGAATTAGAAATCTTTTCATACCATGGATGAGTCGCGTTGTTCTACTTTAAAGTTCCAGCCGATCCCTTTAGAGACGGCAACCCAACTCAACCCAGTCCATGCGCAAATTCTTAGCTGTATTCTGTGGTCCGTAGTCAGCTATCTTAAATAAAATCTGAAGAACAGTGGTAACTAGGTAAAGTTCGAACTGTGATCATTCTGCATGGTAGCAATATTGACCTGTAGTGGGAAAGATGAGAGATGGTGGTGGGGTGATTGTTACCTTGTATATAATTTCAAAATTCAAAATTGACACATTAATCTATTTTTTCAACATTTTGATCTCAGCTAATTTAAACACAAAAGTACGACATCTTATAGTCATACAATTTTTACGGTCGTGCAAGCCACTGGACGAACTTTGCCTTCCAAATGTAGATTGTAAACATTGCAATCATAACATTTATTAATTAATTTAAGCTTGCATGGTGTTGTGTGTTTATTATCGTTCTACTTTTGTATATTTTAAGTCATCCTAGCAAATATTACATGCAGGTTATTAGTCAAGAACAATATTTCGTCTAAATTGACGAAAAGATTCAAAATTCATTTGCAAAACTCTGGAAAATACATCTATACGATTCTCTTTCTATTGCAAGTGCATTAGATTCCATTGCATGACTTTGTATTTTCAATATTCAGTCGACCCTCAGCAAACCTCTATCTCCCTTAAAGGGCCGAATTACAGTCTATAATATTTATACTATTATAATTATATTGAAGATATATTATTTGTAACGCGTCCAAACATGGCCTAAATCCGTTTCCAATAAATGTTTCAGTATGTGCCAAAGTGAATATCATGACAATTTAAGCCTTGTTAATTCTCAACAAGTGCAGTTAATTTAAACTAAACATACTAAATCTTCTAGGGTGGCCTTATTTACTGATGTATGGTAAGCAACTATTATATTAGCAGTCTAGTATACACAATTAAGTCTAACGCCTGTATTCTAAAAGCTTACTCACACTCACACTCAAAGAGTGGAGGTTCAATCTGAGCTTCCCTTGAGTGTCAGTGCTGTTTTCGAATAGCTGGAGGGTTAGTGCCGTACCATACTATGTGACTACTCACATATAGGCGTTAAGCCGGTTTTCCACTTGCGATTTTTTTCGCGCGAAGCGAATTTTTCTTTTGTCTTTATCCAATTAGTTCCACATGGTTCCAGTTGAGAGACCAAAGACAAATGAAAAATTCGCTTCGCGCGAAAAAAATCGCAAGTGGAAAACCGGCTTTAGTCCTCGTTGTAACGATTTTCTTTTTATTACAAGTTTCTAGTAATAAGATTATGTTATGCACATTTTGAGTGTATATAGTGTAAACTGGCCTCTAGGTCTACTTTCGTATTTACGTATTTGGGCGCAGAAATGTTTAGATGGGTTATTAGAGAGTTTAAGCTTCGCGTTCATACGTCAAACGACAAACGCCAGGCGAAGAAAAGTTTTGTGCTATAAGGCATTAAAGGGAAAATGAACTTGCTATTTTAAAACTGTAATGTATGATGATTCTTTTGATATAAGAAAGAAAATATGTAGCGAAGAAGTTAAGCGAAAATTCTGCCAAGAAAATTCGACTCTGCCGTTTGCCGTTGCCCTCAAACGTGAAGCTTAAACTCCCTATTAAGGCCTAGTTTATACGTCGAATTTCGGTCGAATTTAATTCGTCGAATTTAATGTGACAATTATGCGACGGAAATTCGACGGAAGTGTTGCGTGCAGTTTAGACGTCGAATTATAAATCAGTGTCGCGTTTCGGTCGCATTACACGACTGATCATGTCGCAAAATTCGTCGCATTTAATGCATCCCGTCGGATTTAATAAATTTATACGTCGAATTTTCTTCGGATATAATGACTTGACTGAAATTCGACGAACTAAATTCGACTGAAATTCGACGTATAAACTAGGCCTAAGATAAGCATAAGCAGGAATGCAAAAGAAAACTTTCCCTCTAGGGCTAAAAAAGACAAAGCGGGAAGAATTTTCTTTTGAAATGTCTTTTGTTCAGGCTTAGCTTATGCTTACAGGCTTGTGCTTAGCTTATGCTTGTGCTTATGCCGACATTTATGTTGCCCAATTCACTGCACCCTTTCTGTGTGCAGTTTTGTCTAGTTTCCTTATCTCACTCATATGACCAGGCTTTAGCTTCTATTTAATCTCGTATATCAAAATGTGAAAAAAATTGATCTATGAATATAATTTGTCAACATTATTACCAAGATTTTGTTGTCAGATAGCTACAATTTTTACGTGCAAGCGACTGGACGAACTTTAACTTCCAAATGTAAGTTGTTAACATTGCAATTCTAACGTTTGTTTAAACTTCGCGCTATGTGTCTGGACTAGAGTTATTCTCGTGTTCATATAAGTCATCCGAACAAACATCACATGCATGTTATCAGTTATCAAAAATATTTCATGTAAATTTAATCCCTTAATGCCAATGTTTGTTTTCATGCAGATGTAGCTTCAACACAAAACAACGACGGCTTATAGTAATTTTTTTTACGGACGTGCAAGCGGATGGCGAACTTTAACTTCCAAATGTAAACTGCAAACATTTCAATCCAAACATTTGTTCAAGCTTGGTTCTGTGTGTCTATATTATAGTTCTACTTTGTTTATATTTAAGTCATCCGAGCAAACATCACATGCAGTTTTATTAATCAAGAACAATATTTCGTCTAAATTGACCAAAAAGATCCAAAACGTATTTGCAAAAATCTGCAAAAATACATTTACGAATCTCTTTCTATCCCAAGTGCATTGGATTACATCGCACAGTCTTCTATTTTCAATGTTCACTCTACCCTCAGAAAACCCCTCTTTCTCCATAAGAGGTCGAATTTCATAGGTATTAATAATATTATATTTGTAGGTAACGTGTACAAACATAGTCTAAATCAGTGTGCAATGTTTCAGTATGGGCCAAAACTGAGTATATCATGACAATTTAAGCTCTTGTTAATTCTCAACAAGTGCAGTTAAAGTTATCCCTGCGATGCCAAATTTTGAGCGTATAGTGTAAACGGGCCTCTAGGTCTACTTTACGTATTTGGACACAGAAATGTTCGAGCTAATTAGATAGCGATTTTGGACTGTGAAAAGGGGCTGTTAGCTTGCATATAATCCCTTATTTCAAAATATGACCAAAGGACTTGTCGGTAAGCCTACGCATTGAGTAATCTTTGTTATATCAAGCAATTGATTTGAGAGCCGTATTACGTGTATATATGGAGTGTATGGAGTGTCCAGAGGGAAAGGGTCCCATTAAGTCAGGTGCTAGGTGTTGCCATGGTGTATCAGGGAGTGCTGTGGATTTTATTGGCTCGGGAGGGTCTGGTTGTGCTACAAGTTGGCAACCGTGACATGATTTGTAATGATGCTCTGCTGCTTTGTCCATGCCTGGCCAGCAGACTTTGCTTCGTAGATTTTGTTTTGTGCCCACAATACCCAAGTGTCCTTCATGAGCAAGTGCCAAAGCTTGTGGGCGGAGCTTGGCTGCTAGCACAATTCTGGTGCCCCGAAACACCAATTGACTGCTTATGCAAAGTTCTCCTGCAACTGGCATGTATGGCTTGCACTTCTCAAATCGACCACTTTCTATTGCTATCTTCAGCTCTGTCAGTTCGTTATCTTGTGCTGTGGATGCTTCAACCTCCCTAGTACTCATTGCATTGGGAATGGACGCATGCGTGACGAACCGAACATATTCATCAGCACCGTGGTTGTGGGATTGATCAGGGTGTGGTGGTAGCAGACGAGACGAGGAATTCGCGATGTTTTGTCGCACCGGGATATGTACAACTTTGAAGTCATAAGGTTGAAGCCTCAGTGTCCATCGTTCAACACGTGCAGATGGTCGAGAGCGAGGGTTGTAAATGACTTCGAGAGGTTTGTGATCAGTAACTAAGTCGAATTTAATACCGTAGATATAGGGGCGAAACTTCTCACAAGCCCAGACTAATGCCATGGCTTCTCGTTCCGTTTGGGAATAACGTCGTTCACAATCAGTAAGGCTGCGGCTTGTGTAGTGGATGGGTACGTGGTTGCCATTTTGCACTTGGGTCAAAACTGCTCCTAACCAACCGGACTGGCATCGGCTGTGACTTGGGTTGGTGCGTTCTTGTCAAAATATGCGAGGGTCGTTGCGTGGGCAAGGCTGTCTTTTAGTGCTCGGAACGATGCCTGTTGTTCCGGGCCAAATACGAAGGGCGTATTCTTTTTCGTGAGTCTACGCAGAGGCTCGGATAGGGTAGCAAATTGGGGTATAAATCGGCTGCTGTAGCTTACCAAGCCCAAAAAACTGCGAAGTTCTGCGGTACTCTTGCGTCTGTTACAGCTTTCACCCGGTTATTGGTTGGTCCAATGCCCTTCTCGGAAAGAAGCATACCATAAAAATAATGCGATCCATATTACACGACACTTGGTGGGGTTCAAAGTTAGCCCACAGACCTCCAACTCCATGGACCACTATGTCATCAGATATATATGTTCTCTGCACCATTGATACGAGCTAGTACATTGGCGATTTCATGTTGATACTGTTCACTTGCAGAACTTACACAAAATAGTAAACGCTTGTATCGGTACAAGCCAATGCGGATGGCGAAGTTGGTAATTTCACGAGATTCGGGCGATAATTCCAGTTGATGGTAGCCCCATTTCAAATCGAGCTTGAAGAAAACTTTCGATCCATTCATGCCTTGTAAGATTTCATCCACAGTTGGAATGGGGTGACGTCCCCTTATTATTGCTTCATTAGCCCGCCTCATATCGATGCATAACCGAATCTCTTCATTTGGTTTTGGAACAATGACAACTGGGTTTACCCAAGGGGTGGGGCCATCAACTGGGTCAATGATGTCGGTTGCTACAAGCTCGTTAATTTTCTTCTCTACCTTGCTGCGAAGGTTAAATGGTGTACGCCTCAAGGGTTGTGCAACTGGTTTTATGTTAGGATCGACATGCAAAGTTACTTGTTTAGTGTTCAGCTTTCCGATTCCGTTGAAAACTCCAGGGTATTGTCGTTGAAGGTTGTCTTCTACCCTGGATATAGCTGAAATTGGTGGAGCCAATTCTAAGAACGTCCAAGAGGATGGCTGTTGTGTGTCCGAGAAGGGGTGTTCCCTTGCCTTTTATCACCAAGAAGTCAGCAGTGGTTTCTTTTACCCCAATCTTCACAGTGGTGGAGAAGCTTCCTTTGACTTCTAAAGGTGTGGTAGATGCGTAGGGGTAAAGTTTCTTATGTTCGTGTTCGACTTTTTGGATTCACAACGTATGCGACGATTTTTGAGCCATTCCCATGTAGTTTCATTGCACCAGAATCAATTAGGATTTGCATGTTAAATGGCAATTTTTACAAGTAAAAATTATGGTTAATGGACGATACTAAACGCACTTAGTTAAAGTTAGACTGAACTAGTCTGTCTTTGTAAAGCCTACCTGAACGCTACTATTATCTCAACAAAGGAAGACTCTATCACAGACTTCCATTATTTGCTTGCCAAACCCGTAGGCTACTGCGCCCAGTATCGTTTATTAATTATTGTCCAAACTACTATGTTTGACCTATTCATAACTAACAATGGTACTATAGTTAACCAAACTGGCAGATATCAGAGTTAACCTCATCTGGCAGCATCATTCTTACTAAGATTGCGAGCAGTAAAGACTGGCAAAAAATCGACAAAATTATTTAACGTTCTATCGTTTCTCAACGTTATTAACGTACTATAATGCCACGAATTAGCAAAAAGCGATCACACGTTCGTATCCAGAATCAGCGACCGTCGAACACTCAACCGTCCGTTGTGATACCAAATAATCTTGGCGAATTGAGCATCGCAGAGTTGAAGGACCTTTGCCACGAACTCAACTTTTCGAGCGCAGGTGGCCGACGAGTGCTTACAACACGTCTTCAAAACGAAAAAGAACGTCTCGGTATGAATGCGACGGCGCAACCCAACGTTGAAACTATTTCAGCAAACACCACGCCAACAGTTTCCAATCCGCGGCAGAGTTTTAGCGACGACCAACTGGTACAGATCACACAGATCGTTTCACAGTCGATCGCATCATTTTTCGATACCCAACATGCCACAACAACTACGGCTCGTGTAGATGAACAGACAAGAAACCCACCACCACCAACGTCACTCGAAAGGCTAGAACAGCTTGGACAATTCCCATTTTTAAGTTTCAGCGAACTCCAGCAACATTCGACTTCATCGAATGCGCCCGTTGCCTCGAACCAGCAAGCAGATGGGGGATTCACGCCTGAGATTCCAAGCAAATATGTTCGTGACATCGAAAGTGGTGAGTTTTTTGAGATTGCTAGATTATTGCCAAAAAATTTAAATAAGTCAAATGTTGGTTCCGATTATCCCGACAACGTGGGTTTTACAATTTCCTCTACGGGAATCTCGTTAACACCTCGCAAGCCTCAGGTGCTAACTAACATTGAAGAATGGACAACCGCTTTCAACACGTACATGCTTATAATTGTACAAAAATTCCCGAATCGTGCCTCTGAACTATTACAGTATATGGAAACTATCCGTCATGCGGCAAAAACGCATGGCGGACTAGGTTGGTGTATCTACGACCATAAATTTCGCTATAAAGCAGCCGCTTGTCGAACACTGTCGTGGGCCAACATTAACACGCAATTATGGTTACGTATTTTCACGGCTAGTTCCACTCAGTTGCGCGAGGATTATTCTCTTTTTTCAAATGAACCCTCAAACAGAGCTGGGGCAGCGAGGGACGGAATTTGCCACAGCTATAACAGGGGTAGACCTTGCCCATTTCGGCCCAATTGTCCCTACACTCACCGATGTAACCGATTTGGCTGTGGGGGAAAACATCCTGGGTACCAATGTACACAATCCCGTGAGGAAAACGATCTTAACGAAGACCACCCCTCGAAATCTGACCGTAGCTCCAAGAAGACCAACAGAAAATAGAACTGTTAACTTTAACTCTAGTATATATAATAACAGTAATTCAATACATTTAGATAATACTATAGTTACGCCAATTCGCGTTCACGCGCTTGAAGATGCTCTCCATGGGCATCCCGATTTATCATTCGTTTTGAAACTCTGTTCAGACTTGCGTTTCGGTGCTCGCCTCGGTTACGATGGTCCTCGCATGTCCAAATTTGCAAAAAATCTTAAATCTGCCATTGACAATCCAACTATTGTTTCGAGTAACTTGGCTAAGGAAGTTGCTCTTGGACGCACAGCCGGTCCTTTCACCAATCCACCATTTGCTAATTTACAGGTTTCGCCAATTGGCATTGTACCTAAAAAGCATTCGGATAAATTTCGAACCATTTTCCACCTCTCGTTTCCAAAAACGGGCGAATCAATCAATTATTTTATTGAGAAAGACGATTTTTCATTGAAGTACATTAAAATCGACGACGCTATTGCGGCTTTGATCCGATTAGGCAGAGGCACTTATCTTGCTAAAACTGACATAGAGTCTGCTTTTCGTTAATTCCCTGTTCATCCTGACGACTGGGAACTATTAGGCATGTACTGGAGCAATTTCTATTATTTTGATAAAGTGTTGCCATTTGGTCTGCGTAGTGCGCCGTATATTTTTAACCAACTTTCGGATGCGCTTGAGTGGATTTTATTCAACAAGTGTTTTATAAGTTATGTGGGGCACATCTTAGACGATTTTCTAATAATGGAACCACCGGGCCAAACTGGACCGCCTTTTCAAGCCTGCCAAAGTAGCCTTTCTAGCATGCTGTTAACATTTAACACGCTGGGTGTTCCTATTGCAGAACATAAAACGGAAGGACCCAGCCTTATTATAGAATTTTTAGGCATTATCCTTGATTCACAAAAAATGGAGGCTCGTCTTCCAGCCGATAAATTGAGTCGTCTATTTGCTGATTTAAATTCCTGGCACACAAAAAAGTCTGCTACACTCCAAGAGCTTCAATCACTAATTGGGACATTAAATTTTGCATGCAAGTAATTTCCCCCGGTCGTGCTTTTCTCCAACGTATCATACACCTTACACGGGGGGTCTCCAAACCACATTACCATATTCGCTTGACAAATGGTTTTCGTGAAGATGTTAAAATGTGGCAAATTTTTTTTAAGGACTGGAATGGGACAAGTTTATTTCTAAACTCTTTCTGGGAGAATTCTACAACACTTTCTCTCTATACCGATGCTTCTGGTACCCTTGGTTTCGGGGGGATTTTCCACAACCAGTGGTTTCAGGGTAAATGGTTTCCCCACCAAACACTTGAGACAAAAAACATAAGCATTGACTGGCAAGAGCTCTATGCCATTGTGGTAGCTTCATACATATGGGGAAATTTGTGGGCTCAAAAACGGATTGTGTTTTATTGCGATAACCAGGCTGTGGTTTCCATAATTAATTCAAAACGTTCCAAAAGCCCTCGCATTATGGATTTGGTGCGTGCTCTAACCTTGCAAACCCTGAAGTATAACTTTTATTTCAAAGCCTTGCATGTTCCAGGTCATTATAATGACATTGCTGATTCTATTTCCCGTTTTCAGCAAACCAGATTTCGGCGGCTAGCACCTCATGCGGATCAACATCCTCAACCTCTACCAGAGGAACTTTCTCGTCTTTAGACGCTGATTTACGTCGTTATCAAATTGCCTCGTTAGCTCAAGGTACGATTAAAACTTATAGCAGTGGTGAAAACTACCAATTTCATCTATACAAGCAAGTGCCTCTCCTGCCAACTACGGAAACTGTTCTTGTTTATTTTGCTATTTTTCTCGCTAAGAGAGTAAATTCGGACACCATAAAAGTTTATCTCGCCGCAGTTCGCCATATGCATGTGGTTAATGGCTATGATCTCCCCATCGCCAAATTTCAACGTCTACATTATATTTTACGGGGTATAAAGCGAGCTAAAGGATTGTCCACAAGGACACGCTTGCCAATTACATTAGACCATCTCAAACTTTTTACCGCATATTACACTCACGAACATTACCAACGCACGATGAAATCATGATTTGGGCAGCTATTTCCATAGCATTTTTTGGATTTTTGCGGATTGGTGAAATGACTTGCTCCGGTCCTTTCAATTCCTCAACACACCTTAGCCGATCAGATGTAAGTTTTCATAATGAAAAACGGGATAAAGAGGTATTTTTGCAACTCCGAATTAAAGCTTCAAAGACTGACCCATTTCGATCTTCAGCCACGATCACCATTGGCAGCAATTCTAGTATATACTGTCCAGTAAGGGGTCTTCAAACCTACCTCTCACGTCCATCTTCGGGCCATGCGGGACCATTGTTTTGCTATTCGACCGGTGTTCCTTTATCGCGTAGTCAATTTACTAAAGAACTACGCACACTTTTGGCTCAAGGTGGTTACAACACTGCACACTATGCAGGCCACAGCTTTAGAATCGGAGCGGCTACCACAGCCGCCTCCCAGAGTTTACCTCATTGGCTTATTCAAACGCTAGGAAGATGGTCTTCCGATTGTTACCTCAGATATATTCGTACGCCAATCAATGTCCTTGCAGACGTTTCAAAGCGATTGATTGCGGAGTAAGATGAAGACTCGTTCTGTTTCAGTCTATGGGGATCACACACACTATTGGTGTGTGATTGTGGAGGCAATTGCTCTAGTATGAGGTCGCAATTTTACCATAGACCTCACGTTTTCTTTACGGAATTTGGCAACCTGGCTTAAAGCCAATTTTATTTACAAAAATCGCTTTGATTTCTGCATATGAGTATATGTACTGAGCCAGATCAGACTTCTAATAAATATTTCCCTGATCATATATTCCCAGGGTCCAGCTCAGAGTATATGTCCTGCAGGGCAGACTAGGACCCAGCTCCAAAAGTGAGTAGATGTTCTAGCCGCCTTTACTCAGGATCCAGCTCAAAATCCGCGCGGTAAAAGTATATGTCTTGGGCAGATTGGGACCTAGCTGGAAATCAGTATATGTCCTAATCGACTTTCCTCAAGACCCAGCTTTTCTACTACGAGTATATACCCTGGGAACCGCTCAGCACCCAGCTCTTCGCAGACAAACCAAAAATATAGAGCAGTTGTCCCAGACTTCTAAAACCCCACAAAATATTGTTTCATTCACTGCGCGTTATTTGTTTAATATTTCAGCATATATACAGACATATGTTGAGGACATTAACACCACCAACATTGGTTTCGACGTTGGGTCCTCGGTTGTTGTTGTCAGGTAAATGGAAGGCATAGTCAGGTTCTTCTTCAGATTCATCACCTGACAGCTGTTCAACAAGGTGTACTCCGTTGTTGACATTCCTCTTTGACTCGCATACAACAGAAAAATGATATCGTCCACCACAGCTACCGCAGGTCTTACCTCTAGCCGGGCAAGTTGGATCACGGCCATAGTGTCCCGTATTGCCACATCGATAGCATGTGCCATCGTTCTGCTGTGTCACGCGGGGACCACGCGGGTTTCGTGGGCGCTGATCTCGATTATAATTATTCCATGTAATTCTGTTTACATTGTTATCTTTGGTGTTAGTTTGTTCCCTTGAAGGAATCGACGATGATGCCATTTGCGCTTCCACTCTCTCACATTGCTGGGCCAACTCAAGTGTTCGTGTTCGTGTTAGAGTTAGACTTGGGCCTTCTTCCAATAATTTCCGGCGTAAATAATCTGATTTGCATTTCTGAAGGACTTCGTCTCGAACGTGATTATCGGTGTCTGACAGTCTGTGCCATAATCACAGTCTTTCGCATATCTTTTTAACCGTGAAGCAAATTGTAAAACGGTCTCACCTGCGTTCTGTTGAAGTTGTCGAAATGTGTGTCGAGCAAAGGCAGAGTTTACTTTCGGGGCAAAGTATGCATTAAGTGCCTTGACAGCTGCTGCATAGTCGTTAGCTTTGCCAGTGTTTTCGAGGGTGTAAAATATGTCTTGTACGTCAGGACCAGCGTAGTGGAGGAGTTGCGCTCGTCTTCGTTGTCTGTTCTTTTCTGAGCCCTCTGTAATAAGAAGTCCTTGAGAATCGACAAATAATTCGAAGCTTTGGAGCCATCGCATCCAGCGAGTGCCAAGAGTTGCTTGATCACCGTAGCAATCAATTTTCTCTGGTTCTCCCATTAGTTTCCGATCGAAAATGGTACGGATTTATTCTTAAACATGTTCACTTTATCCTCGTCGCCAATTGCAATGTAACGCCTGATGGCCGGATCTAACCACGGATTCGCACAGATTAAACTACAGATTTAACTTTATCAACAAACCATATATTTTTCTACTTGCAATTCCCATATTAATCTTACACCACTTCCCTCGTGATATGCACAGGAACCCAATACACTACAAACATTGTTACCAAAATGTTTGTGTGGAGAAAAAGGAATGTGTCGACCATCTTCAAAAGCGAGTAGGGACTGCACTCAGAAAGTTAAAGAAAAAAACAAAGGAATTGGTGGTAAGGGGAAGCTAACTGATTCCCTGATTGTTAAACTTCAAAAGTATTATGGGATTTCCATAAGAAGTAATTGTGGAGATTTATCTCGTATGTAGTCTGCAATTCATGCCAGCTTTTTCCATTGTGTTTCTTCCAAAAGACCAAATCTTCACGAGCACAGTCCAGATGGTCCTGACAGCTGGTGTCGTTCCAAGCAAGACAAAGCGAACAATACAAATTTGTATAAAAGAGGACCTGGTCTACCTGACAAAATTATTGGTTTAATTAAACAAATTTATTTTAGACTTAGTAATGATAGTCTGCTGAAAAAATGTCTGGATGGAAAAAGACAAAATCAGAACGAATCCCTGAATGGGATGATTTGGAATAAGCTTCCAAAAAGTATTTTTTGCTGGAGCTGACGTACAAGAATTTGGTGTGTATGATGAAGTTTCACATTTTAATATGTGATCTCAGGCTGGAATATATATTTTTATTGACGTAGGTTTGGTACCAGGACAATTCTTTGAGGAAAGGATTAGAAAGGCTGACAAGAAACGGATTAATAAAGCTAATTATATATACAAAGCGGAGATTAAAAAAAGAAGAAAAGTGCTGCGTAGCCAGAAAAAAGAAAGAAAACAAAACAACAGAAAAAGAGGGCATCACATATGAGGCAGGAGGTTTCTGAAATGGTAACAATTATTATTCAACTGTGTATTGCCATTTTACAGTGATGATCTTGTTAATAAACTAAATATTTAACTTTAAAAGCATTTTTTTCAAATTAATGAAAATGCCCAATTTCTATTCTTGCGCGTAGGATATCTGAAGAAATATTAGAGCTATCTTGATTCAAGTTTCAGGCCAAACTCTGTATAGCTTGGTCTAGGAGATGAACTAAAAGAATTAGCTCAACTTTAATAGTTTTGAAATAGTAACTGTTTAAGTGAGAACAATCATATGCATTTCCAATATTCATGCCGCAAAACTTTTATTATGGCATCTATGTCAATTGTTCTAGTTCGCCTCGTAGATAATGTTGTTAGTTAATAAAAAACAGTTATTCCAGGTTTCTATCATTAATACTTGTCCAGAAATCATGTTTACAAAAGTGCACGTATTTCACCATAGGGGGTACTTTGTCTTGGTAACCATGACAACAATGACTTCCAACAACATATTTTTTAGTCAAGCAACCCAACCATTAACATAGTAAAAGTACAGTCGCATTTCTTGCATAAGGTATTTCGTGATTACTATATCGAGCCACCTTAAGTTCAAAAATTTCACTTATTCTTCCATAAATTTTCTCTCAAGAAACATAGAAAATGCACTTTTGAGGCTTTGGAAACACACATGCAGAACACTTATATTGAGTCCCAATCACCATTTGCTTCCGAAGATTTTGAAACGAACATTTTTATGAGAACTATAAACACACTTATATGACTTTGAAACCTTCGGTCACACAAATCTAACAGATTAAACAAAACGTAAATGGAAAATCATGTGAACTGTTGTTGAAGACAAACAACGATTGACCTTACATTATTCTAGTTTCTTTCAAACAATTTAGCTAAAATTTTCACATTCTTTCTTATCATGATGATTCCAATTGAAAATAAAACTAAAATGCTTAAAGTAACGTCAACACGTACTTTCTTTAACTACTTCCCCTGATCCCCTCTTGAAGTTTTGTTCTTTTATAAGCTGTAATAGTTTCGCTTTCTAAAAATAGGTATTAGGTTACTATAAACGGCTCAGACTACGTCCAGATTTTCTTTAATATTTATGCTTTTTTCAATACTATTGGATGTATGTGCAGAAGCAATTTTGTGTTTATCAAAACAGTACAAAAGTGTAAATATATCATATATATATTTATCAATATATCATTATAACCCAATTCGGTCACGTGGCCAAGAAAAATTTGCTGACTTGCAAACGAAGGGCACTCGATGGAAGGGTGCACGGTAGTACGCTTTTTGATCAATTTTAATTTAAGATTAAATTGTGACACTAATTCTCATTTTTTACCTGAAATAATCTGTAAATTATTATTATTTCATATTACTGTCGAATATTTAGATTAGCTTCACGTTGTTTATTTAAATTTTGTGTTTTAATTTCTACTCTCACATGGACAGGGTTTTTTCCACAGTATTTTGCAACTAGAGGAGAGAAAGATGAAATAATAATAATTCACAGATTATTTCAGGTAAGAAATGAGAATTAGTGTCACAATTTACTCTTAAAATTGATCAAAAAGCGTACTGCCGTGCACCCTTGCTCGATGGCGTGTCTTCTACATCTATTTTCGCGTCCGGTTTCCCAGGGCCTTTTTAACGGATAGGCTGTGGGGGCAAATGCCTCCCAGTCCCCATGTTGGCCACCCCAGTAAGCTATTTTGGTCCCCCAGTGAAGGTCCCTTTCGTCCAAAATATAAGCAAAAAAGGTAAAAAAAAACTGAGTTTAGAAGAAAGTTATGGTATTCTCACAACAAAACCTGGCTCCATTTAGATGGGATATATCAAAAATGGTCTCTGGAAATGCAGGAAATCAAGTCACAGAGACTCAAGAATACAAAAATCAGACCCTCCTTCTTCAGCTTCCCACACCTGTAATACACCACCTAATTGGTACGTCCGAAATCCGAGTGTTACCCTCCGTTATCTAAACTCCTTAAGTGAAAGATAAAAACTACCTAGTAGAAAGACCTTGACATTGGTCTTGAACATTGACATAAAGTTTATAATTATTGCATCTTACGATTTCGTCGAGTGTGTTGACATGACTATATTGCATGAACAATGCCAAAGAAAAAAATTGAGAATAAGATTCCACACTATTTTCTATTGTGTTTTATTTTTATTTAATCCTAATAACGTATACGAACACAGATATAAAAACATCAAGCTGCGGAAAATTACGATACACAACTATCGTATAGCAATAACTTTGCAAATTATTCCAAATCCTGTAGGAATCCATTTACACTTCTATCAACATTCGCAACATCCAGCATTTTTAAAGCGCCTTACTAACATTATTAATGATAAACGAAACCTTTACTTCTATAATAATAAATAACAGGATCAATAACAGCGTTTATAAGAACCAAGGGAGCGGTAAAACTGAAAGTACGATAATACTGAACTGGATCTGTGAATATGTTTCTAACAAAAGCTGCAATTGTCAATGGCAACCAACATGATTTTACTCACAACGGAAAGGCTCGAGTATATATTAACAGCTAAACCTGAATACATGATTTGCACCACACCGCACACTAAATAGTGGGGCGATAATTATTTTGGAAAAAGGAACAAATTGAGAACGACTTCCAACGACGGTCCAAGACTTCTCTTCTGGTGACTAAAACTTTCTAAAGTTTAAACAGACGAAAATAACAAAGTATGGCGGGAATGCATGGGTGCATTGTGGCTGAATGTTTTAAGTGTTAATATCTCCTGTGGGCGAGTATAATCTTCTCTTTTCCTTCAAAAATTTACATATATAAAAAAACCTTCGAATTCGGGCCTGTTCACACGAGCCAGGCTAGCTCGCTTTTCCAGGTCTGTTTGTCATTTGCTTCACATGAGTCGGACTAGCCCGACAAGCGCTAGCAAGAATTTCCCGTGTAATTTGCGGGAAACCGAAATTTATTTCGATTTTCAAAAACACTATCTTTATTGTCGGCAACTATTTCGGCCCCTTATTTCATTATCTTTCCCCCAAAAGAGGCTTTCCGAAGATAATTACATAGTTACAACGGACTGATGTGAAAAGAGTCGGTCAACACTCTGCCGAAAGTCGCCGAGTGGGTTTTCTCCGGGCACTCCGGTTTCCTCCCACAGGGAAAGTTGACAGGGTGGGTTAGGATAAACACAGTTAAGAAAGTAATATCACAATCGTTGTAAAGATACAATAGTCTAGGCTAAGTATGTAATTAAGTAATCGTAACACTTCATGTAAAGCGCATTTGATCATATTCACATGTAAATTTGCGCTATAGAAATGTTAATCGTTAAATCGTTATTAGATATAAAATGTAAAGTAATGAAAATTTAATTTCGTGAATTCCTTACATGTTTTGACTTGAGTGAATTTAATATGATTCGACTTGACTTGTTTTGATTCAAGCAAACCGGGCTGCCGGGTTCCGATGTAAATCAAATCTCAAAAACATATAAAAACAATATTCGAGGCGGAATTTCACCTCTTGCCAGCCAGCAAGGATCTATTCTAAAACTACACCCGAATGACAGACGAGTAACAGACGAGTACAGACGACTGCAGACGAGTGACAGATGACTACAGACGAGTAACAGACGACTACAGACGAGCAACAGACGAGTAACAGACGACTACAGACGAGTGACAGACGACTACAGACGAGTAACAGACGACTACAGACGAGTAAATTTTCGAAATACGACATACATTCAGGTACATACAAGTTCATACGACCATAGGCGACCCAAAAATTCGGGTTTTTAATCTTTTCTGAAAGCTTTTCTTTGATATATTCACTTGATAAAGCTTGAAAACACGCGCGCGTGTAAATCTTTCATGCTCGCGTGTCGCTCGCGCGCGTGCACACAAGTCTATTCGGTCCATTGATTCGGTCTAATATATTGACAAGGTTGGCAAGTTTTTTAAACTCCAACTCATCTACAACTTTTACAAATGCAAAATTTTCCACAAATTACAAACAAAAACTCTACAAAGTCTACAAAAACTACATCACTTGTATATAGTATAGTTATATGTATAGTTATGTATTTATAGTTATGTATAGTTATGTATATATTTTGTTTTTCCCGCCGCCTGCCTGTGTAATTTGCAGAAAACGTTGTGTAAAGTAGCCAATCAGCGCCTTCTTCAAAATTTAAAAAATGTGACTTATGCATAGGGTAGGTGGGTCCAGCATAGTTTTGACAAAGTTTTGTCAAAAACCCGAAATATATTCGCAAACAGACATTCGAAAAGCGTTGTTGTTACATATTTTGTAATTTTTTTTAATGTAGCTAAATAGTGATTATTATAACTTGATAGCAAATTTCTGTCGATAACGTACAATGAACATTATAGGACGGCAACTCCCGGATGACGCCCGTATTAGTATTCGTTAGGCAATGATTGTAAGATTTAAATATGACTATTAATGCCCTGCAAACAATTGTCAAAGAAATCATGACAAAAACACTTTAGTTCTATAAGATTTCATTGCTCACGTTTATAAAATAAAAGTAAACACTTCATGATTTATTTGAAAATTGTTTGCTGAGCATCAATATTCATACTTAAATTATGCGTTTTCCGATTATAAGATTGCGAAGCGGACGTGTGATTTAGTGCTCCGTTAAATTCAAGCAAATTGTAGTCAAAACCTTATTTCGATACTACAAAGAATGACTTCCTCAACAGTTGTGAATGTTTTGTACGGTTACTTTAACACGAGAAAGAACAAATTGAAATGGACTGGAACATTAGAAGACTTGAAAGCATTCGTCCTTACTGAAGTTGATGAGGAAACAGCCGACAGTACTACATGGCGGTCGCCAAGCGGCGGGAAATGGTATTTTGAAAGTGAGCAGTTAACAGTTACTTGGCTGAAGAAAAGCGAGAACATACAATTCGAGGGTGAGAAGGGAAACGAAGTATTAGAGCGAGTGTACACTTTCATAAAGCGAAATGAGACTAACTCTCAGAACGACAAAGCTGTTGACCTAGAAAAATCTGTTGAAAGCCTATTAGCTGACGACAGTGAAGAGGAGAGCGATAACTCTGAAGAATTTTTTAATGGAACTATCACTACATCAAAGAAAGCTCATGGTATGGCGAATCGAGGAAGCGATATTGCATTGGGATTGGCATATCAACATGGAAAACACGGGGAAGACATGCCACTTTCTGAAGACTCAATAAAAAGAAATTTGCATGAAGAGTCGCCGAATTTAAATAATAACTCAACCAATAAATCTTCTGAGGGTTCTCAAAACAATGACTTAATGCAAAAAATAGAAGCAATTAGTGCAAAAGTAGAGATCTTGAATTTGAAGTGAGTTATATAAAGGCCATTAACTCGCAACCAAACAATCAAGATTTAATTAACGACTTGAGGGAAGAAAATCGAAAACTAAAGACGCAAAACCAAGAGCTACAAGAAAGAAATACAAACTTATCGCATATCGCGGCAGATCTCCATACGAAGACCAAAGACTTTGAAAATGAAAGAGCTTGTCTAGTTACAACAATCAAGCTTTTATACCTTGACCGAGAGGACAGCGAAAAGCAACCCGAAGCCACAGAATGGCGTACGGCAAAGTCAAATGGGTCAGCTAAGAAGCCAGACAATGCTTCGCCTGTTCTATCAACCAATCGATATGAAATACTCCGGGACGAATCGAACAGTGACTCTATGATCAAACATCTTGATTGTCGCAGACTAAAGCGTTCAGTTCAAAACGGAAACAGGCGAGTGCATGCCGAGACATATCGTGGAGCCACTACGGACGCAATGCAATACCATATTAAGCCATGTCTCCAAAGAAAACCTGATGAAATCATTTTACACGTTGGGACTAATGATCTCAAGGAGAAAAGTCCAACTGATGTGGCAAAGGGCGTCTTAAAGGTATGTAATATCATAAAAAAGGAGAGTCCAAAAACCAAAGTTGTGATTTCAGAGTTGATAACAAGAACTGACTCACCAAATCTTAAAGAACGAGTTGATGAGGTAAACAACAAACTTTTTAATTACTGCAACCAGATGGACATAAAAATATTGGAGTTAATCAGTTAAATACATATGGAGTTAATCTAAACAGGCAAGGGACAGCAACCTTAGCCAAGAATATTCTTTTATACTTGAACAATGATAGAAAACATAATTGAAATTATATCGCTCCTGAGAATTGTCAAAACATAAGTGAAATAAGTGAGGGTGCTAGATGTGCTGAATCGGGAGCACATAAACAATCAATCGAAGGCGAAGGAAATGTTAATAATACAACTAGATCTAGAATAACACAGCAGCGAAGTAAATTAAAAGGCTTCAAGATATCTCATCTAAATATCAGAAGCTTAGTTAAAAATATAGATCAGTTAAGGATATATAGTCATAACTGCAAGTTTGATATAATATGTTTAAGTGAAACAATGTTAGACGACACAGTACAAGATTATGAAGTAAATCTTAATGGTACGAAATTATTCGTAAAGATACAAATCGAAAAGGCGGGGGTGTTGCGATCTACATCAGAAATTGTATAAGCTATAAATTACGGCCAGACTTAGATCATGAAAATCTGGAGTCAATCACAGTTGAAATCTTCAAGCCAAAAGCGAAGTCGTTTTTAATCAATACGTGGCATAGACCACCGGGTACAAGTCTCGATTTGTTTAGCGATTATGAGGAGTGTATTACAAAAATAGATTCTGAAAATAAGGAAGCTATCACAATTGGTGATTTCAACTGTGACTGGAACAATCTTAGAGAAAGTACGATTTCACCTCAGACAAAAAGAATTGTTGATCTTGCTCAAACATTTCAGTACGAACAATTAATTAAGGAACCAACGAGAATAACTGAAACCTCAAGTACGTTAATTGACTTGGCATTCAGCAACAAGCCAGAACTGATTATTGACTCGGGCGTGGAACACATAGGAATAAGCGATCACAGCATGATTTATGTCTGCCGAAAAGTTTCAATTCCCCGAAAAGAGCCAAAAATTGTCAACACAAGACAGTATAAATACTTCGAAATTAATGCTTTTAGATCTGATTTAAACGAAATCCTCCAAACACATCCAAACCTTACAAACCCAAATATTCTTTGGGAAGAATGGAAATCAAAATTCTTGGCGGTTGCTGATTTACATGCACCGCCAATAACACGGAAAGTTAGAAGTGAGTATGCTCCTTGGATTACAGATAACATCAAGAAAAGTATGCAAAATAGAGATTATCTTAAGAAAAGAGCCGTAAAATCAGGCTCAAGGAATGTGCACGAAGCGTATAAAAGAGCAAGAAATGAAGTTAACAAGATCGTTAAAAACACGAAAACTAAATACTATATGAGTGCCTTGAGTGAAAATAATCAAAGCCCTAAAACAATGTGGAACACAATTAAGACATTGACAAACAAAAATTCCAAAACTACTAACATTACTGAGATTCAGGTTGAGAGTGATCTCTCTGTTACTGAGCCTAAACATATTGCTGATGCCTGTAATACATTTTTCAATAATATCGGGCCTCAATTGGCTGATGCTCTACCTGCAACTAACATAAAAGCAGAATCTTATATAACCTCTGTGAATTCCTCTTTTGAAATTCGGACCGACTGAGTGCACTAATTATAGACCTATTTCAATACTCTCGGCAATTTCCAAAATTTTTGAGAAACTTATTTCAACGCAGTTGTCTGATTATCTGGAGTCCAATGAGATACTCACAAGTGAACAAGCAGGTTTCTGAAAGAATCACTCAACACAATCATCGCTCCTTCAAGCTACCAACAAATGGTTAATTAATATGGACAATGGATGCTTGAATGGTGTAATATTTTTGGACCTGAAGAAAGCTTTTGATTGTGTTGATCATGATATACTTCTCAGTAAATTACACCTGTATGGGGCTAGCCCTAGTACCTTAAAATGGTTTAAGTCGTATTTGTCCAATAGAACACAAATGTGTAAAATAGAACGAACCATGTCAAGTAGACGTACCATAAGATGCGGAGTGCCTCAGGGATCAAATCTGGGACCGTTGTTATTTTTAGTTTATATAAACGATCTCCCGAGGTGTCTCTCGCATTCGAATACTGCTATGTTCGCTGACGACACAAATTTAGCGACAAGTGGTAGATCAAGTGATGAAGTCATAACTAAATTAAATGCAGACTTAGAAAGAGTTCACCAGTGGTTGTTGGCCAACAGGTTAACTCTTAATAAAGAAAAAACAGAATACACGATAATAGGGTCTAGACAAAGACTAGCCAAAATTGAAAACGACCAAGAATTAAAAATTGGGGAAACCAATATTAATAGGGTAAAGTGTACAAAAACCCTAGGTGTAATTGTTGACGAACAATTATCGTGGAAAAACCAGATCGAAAACATAGTTAATAAGGCTTCAAAAGGTATTGGAATGTTACGACGAATGAAGAAATATATTCCTACACCAATTTTAGAAAACGTTTATAAAGCTATAGTATTGCCTTATTTTGACTATTGCAGTTTAGTTTGGGACAACTGTAGTGTTTACCTGCAAGAAAAATTACAGAAAATGCAAAATAGAGCAGCAAGAGTAATTACAGGGAAACCGTTCGATACAAGAATAAGCGATATGCTAACCGAACTTGGCTGGCAACAATTAGCTGAAAGAAGGAGATCTCATAAATTAACATTTATGCATAAAGTTAAAAACAAGCAACTCCCAGACAGCATATCTAGCATGTTTAATATTAATAGAAACGACAATTACAGCCTACGTAATAATTATGTTGATTTTGCTCTTCCAAAGTTATTCAGCGGTAAGTCTGTGGAATAGCCTCCCGAAAGCCGCTAAAGCGAACGGCGTTTCTATTCGGCAAATAAAACAATTCTCTCGAGCCGATTATAATGATGGGACGAAACGTGTGAACAGTGACTAGAACCTATTTTTTTATTTTTGTTTGTAAATAATTTGTCTATTCAGTTAGAATAGTATAATTTGTATATAGTTTGTTTTTCAGTTATTGTATTTCGGTAACGGCCCCTTGGAAATCAGATGATATTAGATCTGAAGGGTTACCGTTCTCAAATAAGATTAAATAATAATAAAATAATAAAGCGAGATCGAGATTTTTAATAAATTGTAAAAGCAAGATACAGTCCCAAAATATTGATTGTAAATTTACCGACGAAACCAGTGATAGCGCACTAACTATTTCATGCGTGAACGTGCGGAGGAGAAAGTTGCAAAACATATGAATGAAAGGACACATTAGTTTGTAACTCATTTATTTAACATCAATATACATACAAGGTTAAATACTACAGTGGTTATCTATATCTGTGCGAGTGTAAGACCCAAATTCACGTTGTAAAACGTAAATGTTCTTTACACTTAAATTCATGTTCGTTTTCATGGCTAAAACTAAATAATGTTTTTTTAAGTCAATTATACACACTATATATAAATTTGTTTCAAAATACAATTAAGCAAACGGGACCTCATAGCACCAATCAAGTCCATTCTACCCCACTGTGTTGCTAAATTATATATAAATGATAATCTTTTTATATACAACTTTCAAAATTATCATCAAATAGCATGCAACCGGGAAAACAACGTACCAGTTTCGGGACTTTATTTGTTAAAAAGGAGTGCAAACTATTGCAAACAAAGCCTTTTCGATTTCTAATTTTTTTGGTTTTGTTAATGCTTATTATACTTATTCAAACAATGTCTGGTTTTAAATAGTAGATTTCACAATAGCCACCACCATATTCGAAATAGGGCAAACACAATAGAGAATTTTGTTGAACATATTGCTACGCCCTAAGCCCTATGGTCCCAACGGACAAGTACGCTTGTTGGGCTTTGATATTTTTTTGAAAGGAATTCACCATTGTGTGCTTGCTCTACTTATACAATACAGCTGGGGCTTCGGTGGCGCAATCGTCAGAGTACGCGCCTTTCACCTCTGATATCGTGGGTTCAAGTCCCGTTAGGGACGACTTATGATAGCTATGTGAAAAGAGTTAGTCAACGCTCCGCCGAATGTCGTGGGTTTTCTCCGGGTAATCCGGTTTCCTCCCACAGGGAATGTTGACAGGGTGGGTTGGGTTTAACCCCTAACTGGCACTTTCCACCGTAGCTGTGCTCCGTGATGGCGAGCAAAAGGTGGCTGCCATATGCGCCCTAGAAAGCCTTCGACTTGGTCACGTTGAGCTGTGTCCTTCGCATTTCAGCTTAGCTCTCAGCTGCAAGTAAGGATAATAAGCACCCCTGCTTACTTACTTACTTACTTACTTACTTACTTACTTACTTACTTACTTACTTACTTACTTACTTACTTACTTACTTACTTACTTACTTACTTACTTACTTACTTACTTACTTACTTACTTACTTACTTACTTACTTACTTACTTACTTACTTACTTACTTACTTACTTACTTACTTACTTACTGGGTGAAAGACCAACGAAATAGTTGGTTTGCTGAAAGACAAGCGACGAAAGTCTCTATTTGTTTGGAGAAATGTCAGCCATGGCAAGAACCAATAATTTAACACCAAGACTGACAATAGAGTGGCTTTTAGACAACTATTAAAAGATGAAACCGCGCTCGTGACTTTGAAATGTATTAATTATACTTCGGTAAAATATATCAATTTTTATTCTACAATCGGGACATCCAATCCATATGCGTGACCTGGTGTCCTGCACAAAGCGAAAACTAAAGGTTTACTTTGAAAATCTCTTATAAGATTGAATTTGAAAATATTGTATAATAGTGATGTAAACAATACGCGCGCATGAGCGGAAGGGACTTGACTACTACTTTAACAAATTTCCAACGAATACAAAATAATTATATTTATCGCCATGTAAACCTACAAATAACGAGATTTTTACGAATCTATGCATATTAGATTATCCTGGGTAATATTATAACGGAAATGTGCAAATAATACCATATAATGTTAAATAGCTTGATGAAAGGTCTACATGTAAATAATGCGTAATAACATCCCAAAGCTGGATAAGCCATGTTTGTACAGTATTTCAATTTCAGAGACATTGCAGATGTACAGAAAGATTAGCGTGTTGCCTCTTTTCACTGATTTAAACAATATCAATGTCATCCGCAGGGCTTGACTGATCACTACACTAGATTGGTTGAGGTAGGATAGCCTACAGGGATTTGAATGCGTAATTAGTGAATGCATGTATAATTATGCACGAAAAGACCCTTATCTTGTTTACATTTTGCTGCCAGGAAAATTCCGATTATAGAAAAGAATATGTTTCCATTGTGATTCAACAATGCATATTACATGCAATAACGAAGTATTAAAAAGCTTTTGCCTGCTAGAGACACGTATAAACGAGAAAACATGACTTAACAGACCACTTTCATAATTCAGATGAGTTTAAATATTATTTTATGTGCATCTTAATTAGCCTTACCAGCCTCGTTTCTGTGACTGAAATTGAATAGAATTTATTAACATGAACGAGGTCAATGAGGCTTATTAAGATGCACATAAAATAATATTTAAACTCATCTGAATTATGAAAGTGGTCTATATGCTGTCGGAGGTATGTAATTCCTAAGTGCGGCTTATTTATTCATTAAATTAATATCGTGCTCTATTGGATAATATTTTATAGGATAACTCTAGCTGCCCGTAAACGTCAATCTTAAGGTCATTATATTTTAGGAAATTCATGGGTATACAAATGTAACAAACTTACTATCAACTTCACACTATATTAGCTTATTTTTCAAATAATCGAGCTATATTTTATATGTTCGACATATTATATGTTGTCTGTATTCAGACTACATCCCGTAATCCCATGACTAAAAATAACTTCACAGTAACTCAACATTACAACAACCGATTAATTTTAAGAAATGATTCGAAACTTTAGTTTACTCAATTCCGATTTCACACAACAGTTCCACAATATCGATAAGAGCAAGAAATTGTAGATACCAGTTTGTAGATATAAAAGAATCCACAGTTGACTACTTCAATATCTTTCTGCAAACTACAACAACTGCTGCTCCAACTGAAGCACACCGTACGTGTGACTTTCCCTTCACTGACAGAAGGATGAGCTCCATTCAACCACGAAACACCATCAGTGGAACATTTTCGAATGTTTGTGTTAACTCTCGGAACACATGTCGACGAGATCTGAGTTCCCGCATCACCAACAAATCTGTACCATCCCGTTGAAATACCATCATCACACAATTGTGGACCACCGCTATACTTTACGTTTCGATTTTTGTTATCAAGCAATGTATAAGTATCACCAGAGCATTCTAGAAATGTGCAATATAAACAAAATACATTGAGATAGTGTAACCACTTTATGTGGAGTTTAAGCACTGATATAATAATAGACTGGATATAGCTTCTATACCTATGAAAAATGAAGCCAAAATCAATCGGCGCAAATTTACTTCCGGTTACCACTTTGCAGCGAAAACAATATGAAGTTGTATAGGGAAATGAGTCGGCGAGGCTGGTTTTTTACAATTTTGAGGCATTTCCAAGCGCTGGACTAAACCGTTCGTCTTGTAATGAAAAGAAAAGGATATTTTCTTACTTTTGGAGAGATACTGTTGTAGATTTCGGTAAAAAATCACCGCTAAAGACATACGCGAAGTCCATTTTCGGCCAAAACTCTCTGCCAAGTGGTCTTTCATGCTGGTATTTTCGCTAAACAAATACTCTGGCTGGATAGAAACTCAAGTCGAATGGTTTAAACGAAAGGTAAGCAATGTATAATAAGCGTTTGTCTTTCACTCTTTCTCAATCAAGCGAAAAAGTATAGAATATCGGTGTTGCTCTCGGGTTATGTTGTGCTATGCCTATATGAACATTTATAGGAACAATAGCTTTATATCTATATTGGCTAATTGCATTTTGTATCTCAGATTGGAGTTATGGTTTTTGTTCTTGACCGAAAAATACATTTAAATAATATATAAATGGATTCGTTTCTAAAACAAGCTCTGTATCATTCATATTATAAACTGCTTCAAGTGTTTTTATGCAGATATGATACTAAAATTGTAAAAAGGACATGGGACAAAGTTGTATGAGCTCAATCAAAATTTGATTTGCAAACTTTTAAATAGTTATTTTCTTCTTTCACATCGAGGAGACACAGTGAGCTTTCTACAGCAATCCAATACACTACTTCATTCCATTCCTATGTATTAAAGTGGATAGTTTCATCAATGCGATTCACTGGTGATTAAACAAGACTCTCTATTTACTATAACACTCTGATATAATCTTTATCAACTAGAATATGTGGTTATCATCAACTTGAATATGATGGTTATCATCAGCTAAAACAATGGAAAAAGTGCCCTTTTCTAATAGAAGAGGTGTCCTTAAGACAACTTGAAGTTGCTTCCTATGCCTATGATACTCTGTCTAACACCAGATAATTCTAGTTGTCAAGGGAAGCATTATCCACCTTCAATGGGTTAATTAGTAGAACTCTGTGCATTTTTTATGAAACATGAAGTAGCATGTCAACCATCTTGGTGGTTTTGAAATGACCTCAAACAAGCCAAATTGCCAAGCACCAATATTTAATGACCAGTATTTGTTACCAACAAGGAAATGCATGAGAACAACCAACAGAACACACAATACAACCAGTTGCAGTCTATGGTACTCTTATGTATATGGGAAAGTGATATATTTCCACACTTAATTTGCATACATGTAATGTATACTTTATGGAAAAGGTCAACATTTTGCCAACCCCACCCATGGCCTTCTCTCCCTTCTACAAGAAACCCTGAAAATGTTAGACTATGGAATATTACAAGAGAGGAAAGCAGCTCACGAGAATTTACTAGGGGTCTTAATCTGGTGAGGGAAGACCATGGGCATGGTACAGTAAAAAGATAATTATCAGTTTATCCATACTATGTTAAAACAACTAATTTTTATACAGCACTATTAAAAATGTGAGTCACATAGCTATTCATGTTCATATGATTACAAAATGTTCATCTACTTTGGAAAAGGAACAGAGAATTTATTGTTCAATGATACAGTCACTTCAACAAGTCACTTTCTATAATACAGGACCTCTCTGCCATCACAGCGGTCAGCAACAGTGGATCAGGATGTCTTAATGTTTTCTATTTTCAATGTTTTAGTCTCTATATAATATAAATTTCAAATGTGAGAATTGACAACTAGTCAAACTTGGCATACACCATTTTAATATGTGTATACTTGTGCTCCATAGTCCATACTAGTCTCAGACTCTACTGGATTGTTTTCTGCATAAAAACACTTGAAGCAGTTTATAATATGAATGATACAGAGCTTGTTTTAGAAACGAATCCATTTATATATTATTTAAATGTATTTTTCGGTCAAGAACAAAAACCATAACTCCAATCTGAGATACAAAATGCAATTAGCCAATATAGATATAAAGCTATTGTTCCTATAAATGTTCATATAGGCATAGCACAACATAACCCGAGAGCAACACCGATATTCTATACTTTTTCGCTTGATTGAGAAAGACAAACGCTTATTATACATTTCTTACCTTTCGTTTAAACCATTCGACTTGAGTTTCTATCCAGCCAGAGTATTTGTTTAGCGAAAATGCCAGCATGAAAGACCACTTGGCAGAGAGTTTTGGCCGAAAATGGACTCCGCGTATGCAACTTGTCAAACGTCTTTAGCGGTGATTTTTTACCGAAATCTACAACAGTATCTCTCCAAAAGTAAGAAAATATCCTGTTCTTTTCATTACAAGACGAACGGTTTAGTCCAGCGCTTGGAAATGCCTCAAAATTGTGAAAAACCAGCCTCGCCGACTCATTTCCCTATACAACTCCATATTGTTTTCGCTGCAAAGTGGTAACCGGAAGTAAATTTGCGCCGATTGATTTTGGCTTCATTTTTCATAGGTATAGAAGCTATATCCAGTCTATTATTAGATCAGTGAGTTTAAGTAGCAAATTTAGTTGAAATAGCTATATAATTACCACTTTTAGCATGAATATTAATGCCCAGTATATACAATAACAGCTTTACCAACAGCTCTTTGCAGCATTCTCTTTGCAACTTCCAAAAACCCCGTAATATTTAAACGTAAAAACGGTTATACTCTCAAATGATCTACCTTCGACTTTGCAAATAGTTCCGTTTCCCATATACCCACTACGGCATCTACAGTTGTATGAGCCTTGATCATTTGTGCAAGTAGCTTGAGCGTGACATTTGTCGCTGCCTTGGGAACATTCGTCGATATCTGAAATGATAACAATACCAATCCAAGTTTTCCAGGTTCAAAAATTTATCATCACTTTATTACGTAGAATGAAAACATCGCTCCAAAAACGCTTTAGTGTTTTCATTAGGGATCCCTGCATAAAGATAAAATCGCTCATTGAAATTGATATACGAAACTGACGTACGAAATACAGAATCCTGCATGCCCCTTCCCCACTTTTAAACACGCTCCGCAGTCCCTGCATTAAGTTGCGTTTTACCAGCGAATCATAAATTTCACAATTAAGCAATGATAACAATAAGACGTGCTTTTATTGCTGCTTCGATCATTAACTAATTTTTATAAGTTTGATTGAAACACAACTGCGAAATTGTCATTGTTGAACATTTCTGCAGCACAATACTTTCCTTCTGGTTCACAAGGTGCACGCTGTCTAACATTCATAACCAAAGATTTGATAAGTTGTGTCCATGCAAGTGGAGCTGGATCACTTGGTGAAAATTAGTTTCTGAATGACGTAACATCTCTAATGGATTACTACTGGGATGCCCAATTGAGGCAATTATTATACAGGCTGTATAAAATAATGCCGGGTAATCCAACTTTGGCATGATATCACGCGCATAATATTAATTAAGTTTATGGATTTACCTTTCTCACACAAATAAAGATCCGGTTTCATGACACCCTTTTTGTATCACTGCGGTCAATAATGGTCAATAATTGCCGATTTATAGAACGTTCAGCGTTGCCAGTTCAGTTTACAAAAATGTTTCAACCGCCAAATTTCGTTGTTATATCGCGATTTGAACCTTTTTTATAATTACGGAGACTTGATAAATAGCCACGGGCTACGTCATCGTATTAAAATCCTTAAATTTAATTCCGAAATGAGAATGATTTCGATAGCCAGACAATAGTTTGCACCCAACTCTCAATGGTGGAAGTATGCGTTTTCGACCGGCAAATTTTAATCGTGTAGTATTTTACTATTTTTGGTTGCAATGATACAAAAAAGGTTCATTTGACAACTAAAAGATTGTTTTTTATTGGTATGTGTAAAGAAAATATATAAACTAAATAGTAAATGCACGACAACATGCTAAATTTGGATTACCTTCTTTTTATACACCCTGTATATATACATTCAACGCCGGATATCCACTTTACATATGCGAATAAATTTACAGATATCATTGCCGAACGATGAACTTGATCATGTAGTCTGATCCAGCCAAAAATAATACACTTGTTGTCCTTAGTAGTGCAAATATTGTAACTTCTGATGTCTAATTCCAATTTAGCTCAGCAAACATACCAGATCTCCTACTGTAATTCCCAGTTGGAAAATTCAGAAATTGAAAAGAACGAACAAACAGAAAAAGCAAAGCTCTAAATACCAATTTATCTGAATTAATCGACAGTAACTGGTAAGCAAATATGCTTGCATTTCTGTATGAATAGTGTATATAATTGGAATACATATCTGTGCAAGTCTTTCCGTCTCCTGTGTACCCAATTTGACATTGGCAGTTGGATGAACCTGATGTATTGCTGCAAATTCTATTTTTATCGCATTTGTTATTGGATTTATCCGAACATTCGTTAATATCTGGTAAATAATATAGATATAAAGATTTCTATTCATGCTATGATTTCTTCACTCAACCATACAACTTGGGTTACTTATTACCTGTGCAAGTGTTTCCGTCTCCTGTGTACCCAATCTGACATTGGCAATTGAAGGAACCATCAGTATTAGTACAGTGGGCATTTCCATCGCATGTGTTCGACCCCTCGGAACATTCGTCAATATCTGAAACACAATTGAAATATTTTGAGTTTTTAGAAATTTTGACATGCTGTAGTTCATTCTGAGAATGGCATACAAAACAATAGATACAAATGTATTTTGGTATTGTCGGAGAGTGTATTCAATACCATTTGTACAAATACCTGTGCAAGTGCGTCCATCTTTTGAGTATCCTTTAAGGCATATACATTGGTAGGAACCTAAAGTATTGGTGCAAGTTGCATTTCCATCGCACGTATTCGTCGATTTATCTGAACATTCATCAATGTCTAGTAAAATAATAAGGTGAAAAATAGACAAAAACACAAAAATCCTAGAGTGTTCAATACCATAAAGTTAGAGCAAATAATTTTAGGAGCAGCAGAACAGGGAGGTACAAGGGAAGCTATAGCCCTTCCCTAGAGTTAGAAGTGACTAAGTCCCCCCCCCCCAATACAGATTAGACCAGAAGAACGTGTTACGAAGCTTAGATGTCAGGTTCTTCACTGCCAGAAATGCAAAATGAACAAAATGACCTGGTTGTTGCATGTCAAATCTTTGCCATACGCAGGAAATGCTATTTCACAAGACTCTCCGGAAACCTCCTAGAGTTTGTCTAGCCCCTGCCCGTACTAATTAAACCAATCTTCTGTCGCCACTGAATATTATTGATAAAAGAAAATCACAAGAATGTAAAATTTGTTAATCAGCTCACTGGGAGTTTTCAATAATCCATCATTACTGGACTTTATTGAAATGCTAAAAGAGTGAAAGATCTAAAGTCTGACGAGCGATATACGCAAAAGTAATTCATAAGGAAAGTTGGGAACACTTGTGTCAGGTCTTTTTATTGTTGTAATATTACCGTCATTCATAACACTAGTACTGATATATTGATTACAACCCATAAGTTAACAGCTCAGAACCGACTTGGTCTGATTTCCTCAGTCTGTCACAAAATAGTGGTTCTTATATGTCTATTTTTAACTGTATTGGTACAAGCATTGGCACCTGTGCATTTTTTTCCATTTCCTTTGTATCCACGATGGCATTGGCAGTTGTATGAACCAGGAGTATTGGTACAGTTAGCCTTTTTGTTACATTTGTATGTTTCTTTTGCACACTCATCAACATCTGAAATATATCAATTCTCAAATTTATTCTTATAATTGGTAAAAGAAACCGGAAAGAAAACCAGCACGGCAAAACATTAATACCGGCATGATGATGGTGTTATTGTCAATTCTGTTTCCGTTACGGATCCTATAATTTCTCACCATTATGCGGCGTTAGCCAGAATTCGACTGAGAAAACATAGCTATCCACGTAAAGTTATATCTTACCGAAATTTGAAAGGCATTAACTATGATAAATTAGGTCAAATTCGTCTCTAGCCAATAACTATTCTAATCCAACTTCCGTTAATGATATTGCAGAGAATTATGATAAAACGTTAGTATCTATGCTAAATCTACATGCTCCTATTAAGAAGAAAATTATAACTCTTCGAGCGCCATCTCCCTGGTATACAAATGATATCAACATACTTAAAATAACTAAACGGCGACTTGAACGTAGATGGCGTGTTACTAAATCACTTGATGATCGTGAACGTTATGTAAATCACTGTTCTCTTGTCAAGAAAGCATAACAAATGCAAAAATGCATTTCTATTCTAATATTATTGATGAACATAAAAATAATCAGCAAGTGTTTTTTAATACTGTTGACAAAATGCTTCACTTGACACCAGAGAAACATTATCCAACAAGTAATTCTGTTGAAGAATTAGCAAATAGGTTTGCTGACTTCTTTGTCAATAAAAATTTCAAAAATCAGAAGTGATATGCCATCAATTCAACTACCTGGTTCAAATATTGATTTGATGGATGCTTTTAATGATAACCAACTGTTGAATTTGGTAAGTTCTCACCAGTCACAGAAGATGAACTAGCCGGATTGTTGCGGACTACAATTCCTAAATCTTGTGAACTTGACCTAATTCCTACTCCAGTTTTGAAGAAGTATTTCCATGTAGTACTTCCGATAATTACTAAGACTGTTAACTTGTCCTTAGCAAACAATGTGATGCCTCCTAGTCTAAAGCTTGCTGTCTTGAATCCTTGTCTTAAAAAACCATCCATAGATCATGAGGAATTCTCTAGTTTTAGACCTATATCTAATTTAAGGTGGTCTTCCACTCAATAAATACTAAAGTTTCCCAACAAATGTTTGTTCATAATTGAGCTGCTAATATGTGTAGAATCTTCAATGGCTGATGAAGCGAATTTAGCAATTTCAAAAATTGAAGCATGTATCCGAGACATCGATTAATGGATGCTTCTCAATATGCTTAAATTGAATCGAAACAAGACAGAACTTTTGGTTTTTAATGCTCGTCACCGCCCATCACAGCCTGTTACGTCTGTTTCAATCTATACTGAAGTCATCCAAGCGACACCGACGGCAAGAAATATTGGAGTGATGTTTGATTCGCTCATGCATGTCTATGGAGCAATATTTAAATGCCACTTGTAAATCCGCATTTTATCGTTTACGAAACTTAAGTAAAATTAGCAGATAAATTTCACGGGAGTCTGCTGAAATCGTGGTACACGCTTTTGTAACATCCAAACTTGATTTATGTAATTCACTATTTTATGGATTACCCGGTCACTTAAAACAAAAACGTCAAAGTGTCCAGAACTCAGCCGCTAGACTTATCACTTTCTCCCGTAAATATGATCACATTACTCCGATACTTGAATAATTACATTGGTTACCAGTGAAATAGCGCATTGAATTTAAAGTGCTACTGCTAACATTTAAATGTATCAACAAAACTGCACCAGTTTATATACAGGATCTTATTCTTCCATCTGTTCCTAAACGTCTTCAAAGGTCTGGTTCTACGAACTATTTAGAAATTAAACGATATAATTTGCAAACATATGGTTATAGGGCGTTCTCGGTAGCTGCACCAATTTTATAGAACAAATTAACAGATAATATTAGAGTGCCAGAAACTTAAATTGAAACTTTTGAACATAAACTCATATTTCTAAGAAATCTTTTTATGAAGTTCAGACAGTTTTAAAGCTAAGTATATTGTACATACTTTGCATATATTTTATCGTATAGATGTAGTTTAAGTCTATACACTCTGTAAAGCGCTAATGGACTAAAGGGAACTAGCGCTCTAGAAATGTAAATTATTATACCATACCACACCATACCATTCCATACCACACAATATCATACAATACCATACCATACCATATCATGCCAAGCCACGCCATGCCAAGCCATGTCATGCCATACGATACCATAACCTACCATAACCTACCATGCCATGCCATGCCATGCCATGCCATGCCATGCCATGCCATGCCATACCATACGATATCATATGCCATTTTATACAACCCCATGCCACACCATGCCATACCATAGAATAGCATAGCATGGCATGGCGTGCGCACCATGTCATGCCGCACAATACCATAACATACCACACCATACTACATCACACCATACTATATCATACCCCATCATTTTTATATCGTACAACACCATAGCGTATATCATACTTTATTATATATATATTATATATCATATGCCATACCACACCATACCATGCCACATACCTTACCACACCATGCCATATCTTAGCATACCACACCATACCACACAATCCAGTTTATATACCACACTATATCATACCACTCAAAGTAATTCAATACTTAAGAAAACACAAAGGAAATCAGCTGTTTTAGAAAAGTTTTATAGATTAACTTTACTTTCGCGGCTCGCATTCCCTTTTAATACTGGTTCCTTTGAGAAGGTTTGTCATACATTCCAAGTCGCTTACTATAGTGATTTCAAGCATCTTAAATAATTCTAAAAACTTGGCTAGCAAATCATTTGTTTTTCAACAAGGTAAAAAAAGTGCAATTTAATTAAACAACTTTTGCGTTTTTACCTGTGTACAAGAATTTCGTATTCATTACTTTTGCTTACCTTCTGTGACCTATGTGGTTGTAAAATAAAATAAACATAAGAAAAATGTCCACAACCACTTAAGAATTATTGTCAACCAACATGGCGGCCAAAATTGAGACGCTATAATAGGGGCGAATTTAACAAAACAAAACAAAACGATAAATATATTTTACTCATCTCATTATGTTTATTCTTACCAAGAGATCTTCGTAAAAAAACCAATTCCCCTTGCTCATTCTTGTTTTGTTCATTTTCACAGTGCTATTGCTCAACTGGCAATTCGCAGTATAAAGACTACTTGGTCTAACTCTGAAGTTGTAACCATAGCAATTATCTTGATTGATGCAGAGAAAGTGGCACTCTCCCAAACGATGGACGTTATGACTTGAGATAAGGTATGCCCGACGCAATGCTTGGTTTCCTGTGTAAAAAATGAAATTAGGTACGTTAAAATTACTGCACTAATTTTAGGTTTTAGGTTGCCTCTTGTACTAGCACTGAACCAATGAAGAATGACACTGACCAGACCTCTAGGGAGAATAGTTTAGAACTGATTGCTCTATCTAGTAATAAATAGGGTAAGCCTAGTTTATAAGATCCCTCCTGTAATAACACTTGATCAATAAGGAATGACCTTGACTGGACCTCTTGAGAGGATATTTTAGAATTGATAGAGCTAATATACAGGCCGTTCGATCCCCTTTTTGTGGTAGTGGGTGGTGGTGTGTGGTGGTGGAACTCGTGTGCGGTGGTAGGTGGTGGTGGAACTCGTTATGTGTGGTGGTGTGTGGTGGTGGAACTCATTATCTATCCATTGACGTCATAGATCAAAACCAGGCAAGTTTGGGCGAAACAATAATTTTGCAGACCTATATACACAAAAGGCGTTAATCCCCAACGCTATTATATAAGCGTGTGTTAGCCTGATGTTCATTTACTATCGACCTTTGTGATGTAAGTGTGAAATGGATAATTTAGATTATAATTTATGATGAGTTAGGACGAAATGATATTGATATTGATAAGCAAACCCTATCGTTTCATATAAATAAATTTGCTGAGTTCAGCATATTTTGTGTAGAAAATATGGCTTTATAAACATTTCGATTTATAAACTCCGTAAACATATTCTCCAGGGTTCGTGCTACTACTTGAAGTCCTTAAATACTCCTTGAATGAAATTCTGACTTTCAAGGGCGCTTGAAATGCCCTTGAATCTTGCAGTTTTCTGAAAACTCCTTAAATACTCCTTGAATTTTTTGTCCTTAATTAATTAATCTTTTCTCTAAATAAAGGTAAAATCCATAGTATAAGATTTTGTAAGTTGGCAAAATCGTGATGCTACAGACACGAGAAACGGGAAAAGTAACGTTAAAATGATACAACTTGCAGATTGTTACATCAAGTAACTAATAAATTTGTACCTTTCTAAAGTTTTCCTGTTATTACTCATTATAGTTTAACATTAAGCGATATTGTTCTAGGTGTTCGTGATATTTCGGCAGTTTTAACCTCACAAATTTATGCCAATCTGAGGAATTGTTGAATTTATCTTGTCTTTTCTTGAAAGAAAACATCCTAAATACTCCTTGAAAAATGCTATTTTACTCCTTAAAAACTCCTTAATTACTCCTTGAATTCAACTATTCAAGACCAGCACGAACCCTGCTCTCGTATCTAATATCACCTTATACGAAACGCTTAGACAACTAATATAGCGACGCTTAACCTAGTAAAATATTATTACCTTATGCGAAGTAATAACAAGCAGAAAAATATATAGCTTTCTAAAACGAGAAGATCTTAAAGTTTATAAACACAATTCTCTGCTATTAATTATAGGCGGGGAAATATATATTGTACGATGTTACATACAGCACACACAGAATTAATTTTTAACACCGTTAATAAGGTCTAATTACTAATAGCATGCAGTATAGTTTGTGAATTTGAAAATGTGTAGATCATTCTGTGTGGTCAAATGGTCAATACAACATTGATTGATCTTAAGAGTATTGTAGTATTGATTCAAGTACGTTATAGAAAAATAAAAAGCATTAAATCTCAAAAACTTCATTTCAACAGGAAGTGAGAAGTATAAAAATACTCCTCGAAAAGCAGTTGAAGTTTTTTGAAAATTTCGAAATGTTTTGTGAACGTCTAAGGTTGAATGTTACAGTAAATCAAAGCTAAAAGAGTACATAATAGCACACCCACTTTATATAGTTGGGCAATTGATAATTTTATAGCTAAAAACAAATAAAAATATATTTATCATTTATAGACCCGGAGCGAGGGGGATTCGGCGAAATATTACCCGAAGTGGGAAATATCATCACTGAGGGTAATATTTTGCCGAATACCCCGAGCGGAGGGTCTATAAATGATATATTATACCGAAAGTTAAAGAACCCACTAAGTTGAGAATAAACTTGCTGAATAACTAAGCGAATACAATGTTTAATTTTTTATTTTTACCTGAGTTTTTGACGTTTTCCCTTTAAAATATTTGAGCTTGTATCCTTTGGATCATTGAAGGTAACATACCTCTTGAAAATCGTCATTTAAATGAATAAATCTTTTACGAAATTACAAACAACAGCTCACGAACGCAATATTGTTTTCCCGCCATTTTCACGCATTGAGTCGTCTCAGTCGTGCGTGTTGTCTCGCGTGGTCTACGCGAATAATGTTCCACCCCAATTCCACCCCATGTTCCCCGGGACATCAAAGGAACGCAGGCTCGCTAAGTGATGACGTAAGGCGTGATATCGCGTTAATTTCATGCTCACGTGGCACAAACTGAGCTTTCTGATTGGACAATTTGAAGTTGAGGTATAATATATATATATATATATATATATAGTTTTTCGCTTACCTCAAAACTTGTCTGCAACAGGCTGTTTCATCTGTAAAAGAATCATCAGGCAGATGATTCTTTTACAGATGATGATGATTCTTTTACAGATGAAACAGCCTGTTGCAGACAAGTTTTGAGGTAAGCGAAAAACTATAATTTGCTCTAACTATATGTTGTCGAGCACTCTTTGCGTTTCGTAGACCTAAACCTACACGTATATATATATATATATATATATATATATATAGTCAAATCTGCAGACATGCATGTTTCGCCGTTCAACGGCTCGTCAGTGCAGCTTGTAACGCAGTCTAGATGCGAGTGACTTCGTATTTATACACCATACTCTTGCCCTCACCAAGCGCATGTGGTACAATACCCAGACACATGCGCATCCAGACATGCGTGAAGTGTCTTGGGGCCAGAGTGCTCAAACGACCACAAGGGAAGTGAGCTTTTGCATCATAGCTTATAGCCACCAATTAACCTCACAGAGTGCTCAACAACGCAAGTGAAGGAGCATATATAGTCAAATCTGCAGACATGCATGTTTCGCCGTTCAACGGCTCGTCAGTGCAGCTTGTAACGCAGTCTAGATGCGAGTGACTTCGTATTTATACACCATACTCTTGCCCTCACCAAGCGCATGTGGTACAATGCTCAGACACATGCGCATCCAGACATGCGTGAAGTGTCTTGGGGCCAGAGTGCTCAAACGACCACAAGGGAAGTGAGCTTTTGCATTATAGCTTATAGCCACCAATTAACCTCACAGAGTGCTCAACAACACAAGCGAAGGAGCATATATAGTCAAATCTGCAGACATGCATGTATATATATATAGTCAAATCTGCAGACATGCATGTTTCGCCGTTCAACGGCTCGTCAGTGCAGCTTGTAACGCAGTCTAGATGCGAGTGACTTCGTATTTATACACCATACAGTACTGCCTAGAAGTAAGTTAACACTGCGGTTCGGTTGTGGTTCGTGCGGTTAGCGGGTGCGGTGCGTGCGGTTAGCGGGTGCTGTGCGTGCGGTTAGCGGGTGCCGTGCGTGCGGTTAGCGGGTGCCGTGCGTGCGGTTAGCGGTTGCGGTTCGTGCGGTAATCACACGTCAAACAGAAAAACCACTGCGTCGTGTTCCGACGGTTTCCGATACAACTGTTATTATGCGGCAAACGGACTTGTTCCTATATGGATTAATTTGTTTACTAAATTACTACCTTCTCTAATAAACTGTATAACATACACAACTGATATGAATTTATATTATGAATATAAACAGAATGAGGTGTTAAGGAAAAATATAAACTCAGATAAACAAATGTGTCACCAATACAAACCCTACGGGTTTGCCGCATGATATTTGCGTGTTAGTAAACACGAAACCGTAATGTGATAAGCGACACTTTTATAAATCTATTCAATCGCTCTATTATTATTGTAAGCGCATACCTTTACGTTTGCAAGTCAGATTTTGTCGCATCTTTCCGTGTATTGTAGTTACGTGTATATGTAACAGAGAGCTGGGCTTATGCGACACAAACTCCCAAAGTTATACACATAACATACGATGATAAAGAATCGATTTTGATCATTTAAGTCAAGTTAAGCTTTAATAGTTAAATGATGGATTTAGCTAAGATTATTTGACCTCACACATTTGTTATGGTAGTCAAATATATAAATATTTCTATTTACTTACTCTAGTGTGTCCAATGTGTATCAAATCCATCAATAATCTTTCTTGTAGAAAAGCCTGTATCAAACTCGGGTCTCAATCTCAGATATCTCACTTCGCTTATATAAAGCTTTCCCGCACAATGTTTGCTTTGATATTGCTAGCAAATCCCGTTGAAAAATACACCGTGCATGTTCTTTCACTTATACTGACAAATTTTCGTTTTGTAATATGCATACTGTTTACAAGTTCTCATCCCACGTCCCGGAAATACCAAAATACTCATTAGCGCGCCGGGCAACGCCGGTGAATAGATACTGTAGCTTTAAGTTTGTATTTATTCTGAACGCATCAGTATATCACTGAGAGATTTATGGATCGAATATCTCTGCATTCGGGACTAGAATTTCTTCAACGAGTTTTTCCCATTGGGGACTAGCCTCCGGAAAAGATATGTGTTATTGTATATGACATCATCGCTTCAATAGTTAAAAGCAAGTCTAGAGGTATGAATATAAGAATATTTGCCATAATTATATATTATCGTTGATTACTCTGAATTGTAACTCGCAGTGATATATAGAACATATCATATGGAGATAGACAATACTCACAATTATATATCCTTACGCTACGTATACGCTAACCCGAATCATAGTTAATAGAGAATTTAATTATGACCGAATAACAACTTCCGTATTTGTATTACGTGCGGCAGCCATTCTTAGCAGTGTTTATTGAACTACCATATATCATCGTCTGTAATACTATATACAGTATCTACCTCGCATTTTCAAGCTATACAAATTACTGTAAACGGCTGAGATACGTACTCAATCATATATATATACGCCGCTACTACGCTTGCTCACTCAAACAAACATAATATTGTCTGTCAGTCTATTTACAAATATTTTAATTGACTGTCTACATAACAGGTATATGTCAATATTGTAAGAATTATTTCTTCAAGAGTCAGCTTACATTACGTTGTGAAACAAGCTGCATTACTTTTGCATGTCCGTCTATATCAGAACTTTGCCAAACAGTATTCCATGGACCCAGACAGCATTCCAGAAAATATTTTTACCAAATTTACAGACTAGTTATTGGGAGATTTGCTTTGAGTTTTTGTGTTTGTGTTCAATAAGCGATTTGTGTGGTAAAATTGTGCAATACGTTAGCTACGTTAAAAGACTTGCTTCGTCAAAACACACTATTAAGCTTTATAAACATTTACTAAATTTTTAGGCTGGTTGCAATATACATGAAATTGTAATGCCAATGACAAAGTTGGAAATTAAACTGCCAAATTATATCGTGTGATATTCTGATTTCTGAATCCTAATTTGCCCACGTAAAATTCCGAGTTCGCTAGTCGTACTGTTTTCGTGTTCCGCCGTGAGTTACGGTCAAACCTCAATACGCCCACACAACCGCGGGCGACCCGCGTGCAGCCCCCGGGGAAACCGCGGGCAACCTCCGGGCAGACCGCGGGCGGCCTCCGGGCAGACCGCGGGGCGCCTGCGGTCAAACCGCGTGTGACATGCGGTTAACCGCGTATTTGTGTTAAGTTACTTCTAGGCAGTACTGTACTCTTGCCCTCACCAAGCGCATGTGGTACAATACTCAGACACATGCGCATCCAGACATGCGTGAAGTGTCTTGGGGCCAGAGTGCTCAAACGACCACAAGGGAAGTGAGCTTTTTGCATTATAGCTTATAGCCACCAATTAACCTCACAGAGTGCTCAACAACACAAGTGAAGGAGCATATACAGTCAAATCTGCAGACATGCATGTTTCGCCGTTCAACGGCTCGTCAGTGCAGCTTGTAACGCAGTCTAGATGCGAGTGACTTCGTATTTATACACCATACTCTTGCCCTCACCAAGCGCATGTGGTACAATACTCAGACACATGCGCATCCAGACATGCGTGAAGACATGCGTGAAGTATATATATATATACGTGTAGGTTTAGGTCTACGAAAGGGACACTACCAATTGCAGTTGTAGAAAAAACACCATTTGCCCGCTTCAAAAACAATGCATGACTAGGGACATAGTATACAAAGCAACAGTCACAGTAAGCAACACAAACACGATCAAAAATTACATTGGCATGACTGCAACCACATTCAAAGAGCGATTGGCCAACCACACTAAATCTTTTCAGCATAAAAAGCATGCAAATGACACGGAACTTTCGAAATATATTTGGACATTGAAAGAAAACAATAAGGATTTCAGTATTAATTGGCAAATTTGAAAACATTCTAATTCGTATACGGGAGGATCAAAACGATGCAATTTATGTTTAGAAGAAAAATTTTGTATTTTGAAAGAACAAAACAAGGATTGTTTACTCAACAAAAGAGCTGAAATAATTTCACGATGTCGTCATCGTAACAAATTTCGCGTAAACAACGCAAACACTACTAGAACTTGGAAAACTTTGTGTAGTAAGTGTCGTTCTTTACAGTCAAACTGTTGTTCATAAATGTAGTTCCTATATAGTTGTAAATAGTTAATATTAATGTTTTTTTGTAATAGCTAGGTATATCTAATATTGTAATTCTTTGGTGGACTTAATTAGGAACTTATGTTCTGTTGTTCTAACCATCAATCATATGATTGTAAAGTTAATAAAAAACCCCCCAAAAAAACAACAAAACAAAGCCATGCATGCACACATTGTCTCCCACACACACCCCCACGCCCCGGCAGGAAGCATATAAGCGGTCGTTTCTTTCGATACTTGTAAACTGCCTGATGATTCTTTTACAGATGAGTATGGTGTATAAATACGAGGTCACTCGCATCTAGACTGCGTTACAAGCTGCACTGACGAGCCGTTGAACGGCGAAACATGCATGTCTGCAGATTTGACTATATATATATATATATATATATAATGTTGGCATGTTGCGTGTTACCATGGTTACATTCGTCGACTCTGTACTTCACGTTACAATAAGTTTTGGGGAGTAAATTGTTTGGTTCAAATGGGCGAGGGGATTCTGCATGCATGTATTTCTAGTTAACAAAGGAAATAAGGTCTTCTTTGGGTCTACTTTAAAGAGCGTGTTAGTCTTAAACTCGGTTGGGAGTATATGTTGTCCGAGTCAACCTCGTAGCTAGTTCACCTTTAACCATAATTTTACGTTTCTTTAACAATACCGAGCAAGTATATCTCAGATATATCTGTTAACTAATCGGAGCCGAGCTGTAAGATGTAAGAATAGGCCCGAGCCAAACTCTATGATCTAAGGATAGCTCGCATATATGTCCGATCGGAGTTTACTATTTAACTCCGAGCTTAGTATATGGAAGATAAGGAAGATAAAGATAAAGCAGATAAGGAAGATAAGGAAAATAAATCCCACTCCTCCCTCTAATCCTAACCCTTTCTCTAACTCTAAGCTCGCTCGATTTAGAGCTAAGCTCGCTCGATATGGAGCTAAGCTCGCTCGATATGGAGCTAAGCTCGCTCGATATTCAATCATTCAATTTTAGGATTCAATGGTTCAACTCTTAGTCATAATCATAGTCATAGTCGTATTCATAGTCATAGAAATTGGATTAGTTAACAAGTATATCCGAGATATACTTGCTCGATATGGTTAAAGAAATGTAAAGTTATGGTTAAAAGATGAAAAGGCTACGAGGTTGACTCGGACACTATATACTCCCAAGCGAGTGATGGAGTTTAAGAATAACACGTTCTTAGAAGTAGACCCAGAGCAGACCATATTTATTTGTTAAAAATAGATTTAATCGGGTAGACTTTTCACATTGGAGCCTAAAGTTTAGCAATGATGACGCCAGAGCAACGAGAAGGTTACAAGCAAGGCTACTTCACGAGAGACCAAAATATTTTCCTATGAAAGCTGAAGATATTGCAGGATTATCACCCGAAGACAGACAAGAATGTGAGAACTCTTTAAAGATACAAAATTAAAAAGACACCTTAGAAGTAGATTTATTGCCGTAATTACGATCGGTTGTTTCAAAATGTAAATATCGCCAGACGTGTTTATTCTCTGGCAACAGGACACGCGTCATTCGATAGCTTATGACTTCCTCTTTAAAATTATATTTAGTTTGTCCCGGTTCATATTACATATGCAAATTAATTTGCATACATGTTCATAAATTATCTAAAAATTTTACAATTATTGTTGAAATAACCCTGAATTGCCAGAACAGGGCTCAGAATTTTCGAGCAAATGTTAGCAAAAAAATTAGCAAAATTGTAGCTCATATAAAAAGGAATATTATTGGAAAGTTTCATTGCATTTGAAGAAGTAGAAGTATTTTATTTTATTTTTTGAAAGTCGCATGCAAAATGCCGAGATCGTTGAAATTTGATTCCCGCACGCGGAAATTAATTACGAAATGCCATATAAGGTCAGTGTTGATTGCTATAAACCAATGAAAATCCGCCATCTAGGCAATTAAATGACGCGGAATCGATTGCCGGTACTTTCAATACGCTAGGATGCAAAGCCGCGGAGATTTAGCTTCCGAAGTTGCCCGAGCGTGCGCCGACAAAACCGGGATTTCGCAATTAGACGGGATTTTCACGGGAAAAGTCGAGAATTGTCATAAAATGGCTAGTTTATTTAGTATATTTATTTAAATACATCCTTTCGAACGGGATTTTCAAGAGCTATCCAATGGTCACACTTAGGAGTTTGTAGCGTGTAAACCAAAGGTAGGAAAGCGAACTGAATATATAATTAGTTTGTATTATTGTTAATTTGTAAACAATACAAAGTTCAGAGGTGTTTGCAAGGGGCTAAATTGGCCGCGTAGCATTGTAAACAAACACAATTTACTTCTCTAAAAACGCTGTAAAACGCTGAATCGAACGGTGGTATTGTCATCTACATAGCATGCACTGAACCGACGATATGAAAACTGCAAAAATAGGTCGATATCGACCTAAGTTAGTCAGCACAAAACAATAAGGAGTTAACGGTGTTAAAAATTAATTATGTGTGGGCTGTATGTACATTGTACAATATTTTTCCGTCCTATAATTAAATATTCTACATTTATTCAAATAACGATTTGCAAATGACTTACAAACCTACGCATAGAATTGTGTTTACATACAATGTTTGTATATGCTTGTAAATCTCGCTTAAAAATCACTGCTTTTCCCACTCTGCTACATCTAAAACGCTTGAAACTTTGTAACGTTTAAATCCCTGTAAGAACTATGTTTATACATTCGCTTGGCAAACATATATTTGTATTGCTCTATAAGACCTTAGCAACGCGATAAACTTTAAGATCTTCTCGTTTTAGAAAATGCTATATTTCTGCTTGTTATTACTTCGCATAAGGCAATAATATTTTACTAGGTTAAGCGTCGCTATATTAGTTGTCTTACGAGAATATATTTACGGAGTTTATAAGTCGAAATGTTTATTACGATAACAAAGCCATATTTTTGCACACAAAATATGCTGAACTCAGCAAATTTATTTATATGAAACGATAGGGTTCGCTTATCAATATCAATCTTATTTCGTCCTAACTCGTCATAAATTATATCTATATTATCCATTTCACCCTTACATCACAAAGGTCGATAGTAAATGAACATCAGGCTAATACACGCTTATATAATAGCGTCGGGGATTAACGCCTTTTGTGTATAGCAAAACCGGCCGCGTCTGCAAAATTAGTGTTTCGCCCAAATTTGCCTGGTCTTGTTCTATGACGCCAATGCATTCATAATGAGTTCCACCACCACACACCACCACACATAATGAGTTCCACCACCACACACCACCACCCATCACCACAAAAAAGGGGGTCGAACGGCCTGTACAGGGTGTATCAAAAAAAAGTGAACGCTTTGAAATTAAATACAATAGGGTACAATAGATTATTTGAAAGAAAATGCAAATATGAAGTTCAATTTCAAAAGGTTCACTATTGTATTAAATTTCAAAGGGTTCACTTTTTTTTTAGACACCCTGTATATTACTACTGGGCTATCTTGTAATAATAAGTATACGCCTAGTTTAGGACTGGTCCTTTAGGGAGAATAGTTTAAAACTGATAGAGCTATCTTGTAATAGTAAATTACCCTTAGATTAGTCTTCCTCCTGTAACACTTGATCAATAACGACCTCTATAGAAGGCGGACAGTTTAGAACCGATATTATATTTATACGGAATATCTCTATCAGTTACGTTCTAAACTGTTCTTTCTCGTAGAGGTCTAGTAAGAGTCATCCTTATTAATTCAATGTTACTACAGGAAGAAACCGGAGTACCCGGAAAAAGTTAAGGTGCGGCAAGTTAAATCGCGTGCCGGAATTGAAGACTGAGAGGTAACGAGTTCACGAAAATTTAAACAAATTATGTAACGACTCGGAAAAGAATATATAAACTATATAATATGCTTACCGACGCTGATGTTCTTAAATTGTCTCCATGTACACGGTTTGCCGTCTTTCCGCGGACAAGGTTGTTGTGCATTGAACATTGGCAAAATCACCACCGACAATCCGACAAAAGTTAACATTTTCAGAAATATTTGATGAATCCCAAACATCGTTCCCGAAACTTCGTGTCAACTGAGTAAGATCGCAGTATATAGGCTTGTTTTCTAGTTTCGTTTCATCCCAAGTAATGTGATGGGTGCTAATGTCTACTTAAGCCTGCTATCCCATGTACACAACGTGGGATATTGTGGTTCTAAAGTGCTTAAAGCACGCAAAGTGCTTGCTTCCAAAATGCTTAGCGCAAGTGCCTTTCGTTATTTGCACAGGTGCATCTTCGATTCATGCATTGTGCCGTTGTTTGCTCTGCATAATTTTGTCTCAAACCCAAGGATTCCCATCTGCCGCCAAATAATTTTATATGAGACTTCCATTTTTATGTTTAAAAGTAGACTAACAAAAATTAGAAACTATTTAGTGGTGTGTTACAGTGGTACAGCCGTTAGTGCATGTGCCTTTCATCTCCGCGCGATCGGGTTTCGATTTCGGCGATGATTTCGCCGATGATTTCGGCGATGATTTCCCTTTCGTAAACCGCCAGGGTCTTCAGTTACGATCAGGATCTTCAGTTGGACTCACAAATCGTGCGTCATATCCGGTGAATCTGAAATACGATATTAAATATGCAGAACACGCGGAATACGAATAAATTAACCCCACGCGTTTCGAGACTATGATTTTGCTCGAAATATAAACAAATCGTCCATGTTCATAAATTCGCCTGTCAATTTCAAGTTAAAAACTGTAAAAATACGACTAAAACGTCAAAATTATACCTTTTTTGCACGCAATTTCCAAGATTGTTTGTTAGTTTTTATTCCGGAATAAAAGGTAGGACATTTTGTGAAGATTTTTTTTCTTAAAAAGGCAACTGATTCATAAGTTTTTCTCTCGCTCTTCGCTAGGCTAATATCAAGTGGCCCTCTGGTAGAGTAGCCAATCAGAACGCTGGATTTGTAATAGCCTATACCAGTAGGTTTATACTAATAAAGGATGGCCCTGATACTGGACCTCTAGGAAGTATAGTTCAGAACTGATAAACCTATGATATAGTTAGTTAGGTATAAATGCATTTGTCATTTATTAACAGTTTACACAAGCTAGCACTTATATACGATTACTATCTGCTGCCAAAATATTTGTGATGTAAAATTTATATTTCTTATATATATTTTGAAAATATTTTATGGATTTTATATATGTTTATAGATTAGAAAATATTTTGTGGGATGTTGTATAGCACAGTGATTTTTAATAGTGCATGCACCTTTCATTTCTTCGAATCAGGTTCGACTTGTACATTATGAGTTTTGCGCAGTTGTAAACTGTAATACTCTGATCTCGGGTTTCCTCCTGTAGTAACACTGGAGCAGAAGAAACGATCCTCCTAGATCTATGGGGAGAATGGGTTAGACCTATCAAAAATAAAAAAAATTAGTTTAGTTTAGGAAAGGTTCCCTTCCTGTAGTAACACTGGATCAATAAGGGATGACCTTTACATGATCTCTAGGAAGAATAGTTTAGAATGGATAGAGCTTGTTTAGTGTACCTCATTAGGTTTTATTCTGTAGTAACAACTGAACCAACGATGGATGGACTTAGTAGATGAATAGTGTAATACTGACAGAGACATCCAGTAAAAATAGAAGAGACATAATAATATGAAGACGTGAAGTTTAAATTTTAAACTTTATCATTTAGTATAATTCAAAGCATTTTTCTTGTTTGTGACCTGACGTCCACAGAAGCGTGTATAGAAAAACTATATGTCAGCATAACTGTGAATATTTAACTGCTGTAAACATTATAGATACCGAATATTGTAATTTATGGGACAATATTACATGCATAAACAATACCTCTGTAAGTTTGAACACTTTAATGCATTTGTCATTGCCATAGAAGTTTACATAAGCTAGGACACACATAGCTACGTTTACCACTAGCTGCCAAAAGAATTCTATGAAAAATTACATCATGCTTTACGTTTGAAAATATAATTTAATTTAATCCCACCAACTGGGCCTCCAGAGTGAATAGTTTGGATAGAAATGTAGAAATGGTAAAATTTATTTGAGATAAGTATTATGATTGCTATTGATTAGTTCATGTTCAGTTTTATTATAGCAACCACCGCAGATTTTCTCCATGTAGGAGCAGCGCAGGCCTTAGATGGGAAGAAGTTTAATTAAATAACATGTTTACTACGCAAGCTGTGATTGGTCAATACCCATGCAGGATGAGACAATCATGCATGCACGGAAAATTTTAGGCGCCTCGCGAGGTTTTTAAAATGTCGGGAAATGCTGTTGTTTCTTTGTCGTAATTTTATAAAATAATTACCGAATGGTTTCCGTGCAGGATTGTGTGATCCTAATACTTGGGATGTTGCTCGACTTTCTGAAAGCCAAAAAATACTCGACTATCGCCTCGTATTATGCTTCACAAACTTCGGTCGAAATATATGGGAATACAAATGGTATGGCTTGCCATTCCCAGGCTTTTGCCCACGTTTAAACGCTCCGGAACCGGAAATAAAGAGAAACCACACATCCGGTCCCGTGATGACCCTCAACCAATAATACCGCCGGACCCTAATGCCTCATCGGCTTTTTCCTTCGTGCTTGCTCGCGTGAACGCACTCAGGTAAGTCTCTCGTGATATTTATGTTATTTTATTTGATTTTATTTGAAATTATCGATATTTACGTGTTTTATTTAAAGTATGTCCGATTCATCTGGTCGGAAACGTCGCCGTTCGCCTTCCCCTGAGGAATCGAGGCGACAAAGTAGTCATAAACGAAAACGTAGCCGAAGTCGAAGGCGGGAAAATAGCTCAAAACCTGCTGAGTCAAGCGTAAACGAGTCACTGACAAAAATCCTTGAAAGTATAGCCGATATGAAGACAGATTTCGCGGCTTGGACCACAAGAGTTGGCAATATAGAGACTCAGCTGAATCAAACCTCGCCTGTTCGGCAATCAAACATCGACGAAGATTGTTTATCAGTTCACCCGACTTCGCCGCGTGGTTCGGACGAGGGTGAAGATAGATTGTCGCAAGACAACAGCGCCATTGAGGCACCTTTAGCTGGCCCTGAGCCACCTTTAGCCGACATTGTCTCGGATTATAGCCACAGTACTGTGTCCAAAGGAAAGTCAGATCCTATTCAGGAACAGTCTTGTGAATTCTTTGATCCAGAAAATACTTCACTTCGAAAATGGTCTCCCTCGGAGCCCTTTCGTATTTTCCTCGAGAAAAACCTTAAACGACGCTTGACAATCGAGCAGGTCAATGAAATTGTAGGGGAAACTCCCTTCCTGAGACTGATGCATGTGTTGCACCATATTTAGACAAACAAATTCTCAATTACGTCCCGAACGGCCGCCGTAAGTCGGTTGAAAATCGAGACAAAGATTTGAATCTCATTCAACGCACCTTATTAAACTCGGCCGCACCACTTTGTTGCTTACATGACCGCCTTGAACGAAAGGACGCTTTGTCAAATGACGAATTATTAACCAATTTACAGCAATCCTTATGCCTATTAGGCTCAGCTAGCCACATAACTACAATAACTCGTAGAAAGAAGGTCTTGGGCGCTATTAACCCAGACAAAATTCAGTTAGCTGACAACGAGTTTCCCAATGCAGGGAAAATGCTGTTTGGTGACGATTTACCACCATTAGCAGCCAAACAGTCCGAACTTTCTCGCAGCCTTTCAAAAAATCTGCAGAAACCACAATATAACCCGCCACAACCTAAACAAAACCCAAAGCAAGTGCCACATGCAGCACAAAGATATAACTATCACCCAGCTCAATCTCGGCGGCCCTTTCGTGGCTCATATGGGCAAAGATCCTCGAAGCCAGAGCAAAATAGCAACTCGAATTTTCGAAACCAGCGGGCCCAGCAGAACAACAGCTGGTCCCGCCAATAAACAATACTGCAGCCAGGCTACCATTGTTCCTTTCTCAATGGCAAAAGATTACAAAAGACCCACTTATAATAAATATAGTTCGCGGCTATCAAATAGATTTTCTCACGAAACCTGCCCAGATGCACATTCCGCAAACTTCAGCGGGGGGCAAAGATTTAATGAAACAAGAAATAGAAAAACTGAAAACAAAGGGGGCCATAGTTCCCGCCAAATCCACACCCACGGGGTTTTACAGTCGTTTATTCCTCGTGCCGAAAAAAGGAGGTTCATTTCGCCCAGTCGTCGACTTAAGTCGCCCAAACAAGTTCATAGCGAACGAACATTTCCAAATGGAAAACTTAATGTGCATAAAGCATCTTTTAAATCCAAACGATTATATGGTCAAATTGGACCTGAAAGATGCTTATCTAACCGTGGGGGTTCACCCAAACTCACAAAAGTTCCTTCGATTTGTTTGGCAAGGACAAATTTATCAGTTTCGTGCCTTGCCGTTCGGACTCAACACAGCGCCACGCATATTTATAAAACTGCTAAAACCTGTTGTAGCGTTCCTTCGCACTCGAAATATCCGTCTTCTAATTTATCTAGACGACATACTAATCATAGGTTCATCAGTGAAAATTCTACAGGAACATACATCCCTTGTAATAGAGTTGTTAGAAAACCTAGGATTCGTAATCAACTGCGAGAAGTCGATGTTGACACCTTCTCCAGTGCTCGAATTCTTGGGGTTCTTGATAAACTCACAAACAATGAAATTCTACCTGCCTCAGGAAAAGATGGCAAAAGTACTAAGTCTGTGCAAATCCCTAATGAGGGCGAAGCCGACTTCCTTACACCTTCTCTCCCAACTCCAGGGTTTTCTAGAGTCTTGCCGTCCAGCGGTTTGGCAAGCCCCTCTACACTTCAGATATCTACAAAACTGCCTAATAAGGCAAGTAGCGTTGAACAATGGGTCGTATCAGGGCACAGTCCTCCTAGACCCCCTAACTCTGGGGGAACTCCAGTGGTGGATCACCAACATCAAGCGGGTGAATGGGAGCCCGATTTACCCTCCGACGACCGAGATGATGATAACCTCGGACGCCTCCAAAATGGGATTGGGTGCCACATGCGGCAACAGGTCAACGAACGGACGTTGGTCATATCAAGAAGGTCTGCTTCATATCAATGTATTGGAGCTAAAAGCTACCTTTTTAGCAGTACAAACGTTCCTGAAACATCAGACAAATATGTCAGTAAAACTCCGCCTCGACAACACAACGGCGGTTGCTTATATAAACAACCAAGGGCGTACTCGTTCACCCAGTCTCATGACACTAACGCTCGAACTGTGGAACTGGTGTCTCCAACACAACATCCTGATCACTGCAGAACACCTTCCAGGTTTTCTGTATGTTCAGGCAGGCAGAGAGTCACGAACGTTTGTCGACTTGAGCGATTGGAGACTACAACCACGAATAATACAACCTTTTCTCAAGGACAGAGAGATAGATCTCTTTGCCACAAGATTAACCAACCAGTTACATCAGTATGTGAGCTGGCGTCCAGACCCACATGCGGTGGCCACGGATGCATTTTCAATCGATTGGAATCAACTGAAAGGGTACGCCTTTCCACCGTTCAATCTCATCCCAAGAACTTTAATGAAAGTGATAAGCGACAAGGCAAACCTACTAATAGTAGCGCCAGTATGGCAAGCTCAACATTTGTGGCCACTTTTACTTCAACTCACGGTCAAGCACCCAGTTCTGCTTCCCGTGTTTCCAACTCTCCTAGAAGACCCATCGAATCCGAAAGCAGTCCATCCAATGCACCCGAGGCTCCGATTAGCCGTTTGGACTATTTCCAACAGCGCTGCACAACAGAAGGCCTTTCGGACACGGTTACCCGTCTTCTGTCCTCGTCTACACGTCAATCCACCAACAAAACATACGACTCTGCATGGGCAAAATGGAATTGCTGGTGTAATAGAAGGAAAGTTAATCCAATTTCAGCCAATGTCAAAGACATTTTGACCTTTCTGAGCGACCAGTTCGACAATGACTTACAATACCGTACTGTAAATGTTCATCGATCAGCTATATCATCGATACACCCATGGATTGATGGTAAACCAGTAGGTCAACACCCTCTTGTCACTCGCTTAATGAAGGGAATTGCAAACGAAAGACCCCCAAAACCCAGGTATACTACAACCTGGGATGTGTCAAAAGTTACAACATACCTTTCTGCTCTGGGAGAAAACAAAACATTATCGCTTAAAATTCTGACAAAGAAATTATTAACAATTATTGGATGAGGCGGAGCAGGATATCGATAATTATTCAGACCAAGGTCAACGTTATCTGCCGAAGCGAAGCTGAGGCGGACAACGTTGACCGAGGTCTGAATAATTATCGATATCCTGCGTAAGCCGAATTCAATAATTGTTTTATTATTCATTTTGTAACATGCATTTACGAATAGAACAAGCAAATATTGAAAACAAAGATTTTATTACTGTTCATAAATATCAATACAGAAGAAATATGAGAATATTTCAAAAATACCTCTCTTGCCACACTTTTGTGCTTTTTTTGTGTTTGCCGAGTCTTTGTTTTCTACTATTTTCTCAATTTCTTCGTTTGAAAACGTTGCGAAACGAGCACTAGCCAAGTAAATAATAAGACTTGAAGACAAAACAAACTTCAAAATTTCCCGCTTATTTGTAATTTTATGCGATATACCGCTGGAATATTCCGGGCGCCGTCAACAGGTGGGAATTTCGCCAGCGCTGGTCAACAAATTGCGGGCGCACGCAAAAAATTCTTTCAAAATTTGTTAAAATTAGCAAAAGCAAGTTTTTGTGTGTGTTTTTTGGCCAGAAAACAGTGGATGTATCAGTATTAAAATACTTTTCTACAACGTTTATGACAAAATGAACAGGAGGAAAGAAATTGGACTGAAATCAGAGAAATATAAAGGATATTTTTCTACGACGGAACATGAGCGAAATTTTACTTTGTTCGAAGATGCTAGTTGTCTTGGCTTCGTAAACATATAAAATTAGAAAGTTTAACTTACGGTGGGTTTGAATTTCATTTTTCAACACATGTTTCTATACAAAAATTGCTATAATAGTTTTCTCATTATCAAAACCTGTGAGATTTCGTACGGCCAAAATCGGCATTTTTCAAAAAATACGAAAATGCCAAATTTTCAACTTAAGATTGCAAAAAATCTAGTCGAGAGCCTCAAAACGAGACTATCCTTAAACGATAGTTTGAACCTTTCTTAATCCCTTAATCAAAGTAATTTAGATATAAAAATTCGCACTAATACCAAAAACGGCGACACTATTTATGTGATCTGAAATTGTTCACAAAAGTACCTTTGAAAATGCTACCAGAAATTCCATGTTTATATTATTCTTGCTTGTTAAAGCGATTTGGTTGAGAGATTAAAGCCCATTGATTCCAGAAAAATGGACTGTTTTGAAATCACATGAATATTTTGCTCTTTTTCTCCAATATAGTAAATAGTAATTCAAGGTGTGAAAATCAGCACAGTAAAATGATAAAGAAATAAAATATTTCAAAATCTAGTCGAGAGCCTCAAAACCAAATACGGTTTAAAATACCCCTAATAGCATATACATTATATTGGGGAAGAATTTGTTTACATCAAAATTCGCGCTAGTACGAATTATGGTGATTTTCTGGGATTTTCCGTCGAATTCCGAGAGTTTCCGATCTTTTCCGATACGTATAAAGATGTTTCTTTACGCAATTTTTAAATTTTTAAAAGTTATTATTCATTTGCTTGCACTCTCAGTCAATCAATCAATTAAATAATTTCGGTTGGTAGAAAAAACTAGGTCAAAATGTGTAAGAATCGCCCGGAAATTCAATAGCCGAGTTTACTCGCCCCAGGTCTCATTTCTAACAACCGCGCGAAATCCGACGCATGCTCAAACAAAATTCCCACCTGCTGGCGCCGTCCAATTATCTCTGCAGATTACTGTTTCCGCTGAAAAATAGCGCGGGCACCGGCAGATATCGATAATAATTCGCAAGTTTTTAGCCAATAAGAAAACGATAACACAGTACAATGAATAATAATTAATGTTATTTGCTCTGGAATCGGCCGAACGATCATCAGTTCTTTGGCAATTAGACATAAGATACCTGAAAAAGCAGCCAGATGGTGTCATATTTACGCTTACAAAACCTCGAAAGTCTGGTGATCCCATGTCACTAGCTACAGCAACATTTCCATGTTTCTTAGAAGATTTAAAACTCCGTCCATGTGATTCTCTGGAAACTTATTTAAAATCTACGGAGAAATTCCGTTCAAGTGAAGAAAGTAACAAGCTCTTTCTATCGTTTCAACGACCGCATCGCCCTGTGGCGAAAACTACTATAACGAGATGGTTGTGCGATGTACTGTTAGCTGCTGGTATAGACTCTGCGTTGTTCAAAGCTCACTCAACTAGAGCAGCTTCAACATCCGCAGCAGCGAAGCAACATCTACCGCTAGATAACATTCTTAAGATGGGTGACTGGACGTCACCCTCAACATTTCAACGGTTTTACTATAAACCTATTATTGATGACACCTATGCGAAAACAGTTCTTACTTGTTAAAATATTGATATTTACATGGAATTCGTGTTCCACTCATATTTGAATTAAAAATTTGTTAAAGTTCTACTGGTAGCATATTGGCGTTAAAATCTACCATTTGTATTCCCATATATTTCGACCGAAGTTTGTGAAGCATAATTCGAATTACACAAAGGCCAAGGGCCTGTTAGTGTAATTATGATTATGCAAGCAAACGGAGGGAGAAATATATGGGCCCACCCTCCCGACCCTTCTTTAACTTGTCGGTGTGTTTGTAGCACGTTAAAAATAGCCGATGAGGCATTAGGGTCAGGCAGTATTATTGGTTGAGGGTCATCACGGGACCGGATGTGTGGTTTCTCTTTATTTCCGGTTCCGGAGCGTTTAAACGTGGGCAAAAGCCTAGGAATGGCAAGCCATACCATTTGTATTCCCATATATTTCTCCCTCCGTTTGCTTGCATAATCATAATTACACTAACAGGCCCTTGGCCTTTGTGTAATTCGAATTTTTTTACGCTTTCAGAAAGTCTCGCAACATCCCGCGTGTTAGGATCACGCAAACCTGCACGGAAAACCATTCGGTAACCTTTAATAACATAATAGTAGGCCTAATATATATTTTACACAAATATTTTGGCAGGAGATGGTAATCGTATATAAGTGCTAGCTTGTGCACAGAATAGGAAATGACCATAAAGGCCACTCAGCAGTGCAACGTGACCCCCTATTTTCATGCAGTTTTCTGGCCAGAATTATGGCGGACCAGCCAGTTCAGCATGTTTATTGGCCAGAAAATGCAATTGACTGGCTAATAAAGCGTCAAAAACTTCAAAAGTTCGGCATCAAATGACCCTTCTAGTCATTTCCTATTCTATGGCTTGTGTAAACGTCTTTAGAAATGACGAACCAATGCATTAAAGTGTTCAAACATTACTCACGCAATTTTATCTAATATTTGCTCATGACGCAGTAGTCAGTATTTTATGTAAAATGTTTACAGCAGGTAATATATTCTCAGTTAAACTGACTATAGTTTTGTCTACAAGTATATCTGCAGGCGTCAACAAATATTCGAGAAAAAACTTTAAACTACTAAATGTGCAGTTTATAATATAACAATATATGGTTGATGTTCGCGGGCATAAATATGTTTTTGGCCCGAGTCAGTCTCATTTTCGCCCGAGCGTAGCGAGAGTTAAAATGAGTTCTGGGGAGGGCCAAAAACATATTTATGCCGAAGAACATCAACTGTATTACTATTATTATAATTTTACAGGGCATGCACATACACCCGGATAAAAAATCAAAATTTACGGCAAGCATGCAGAATCTATAGAATGAACAGTATCGCCATCACGCCGGCATTGTATTTACCGAATTTAAAAGAAAATATTTAAATATTTAGCAGAAAACTGTTTTCAAAAGACAAAAAAACTATAAGTATTATTTGAACAATATATGAACTAATTTAGTTTAGTATAATTGCCTGAGTTTGGCTGAATAATGCTAGTTTCATTGCACGATAAAAACAAACTTACATAATATAAAGACCCGTACAGGCGAGCAAGTTTTCCTTGACAAAGTTTTATAAGGAACCTTGTTCAAAAGCTGGTCATGCCAGCTTTCGAACAAGGAAAATTGTTCGTGTGTACAGCCGACAAGGAAAACTTGACAAGGAAATGCGCAGTAGCTATATACGTCACTGCACACTTATCTTCGATCTAGTCGAGCGGTCATTGCCGCTATATATAAACATGAAGTATTCACTTGTGTCGTTAATACAACTTGTCAAGGACAAATTGATGGGGGAAAACTTGTTTGCCGTACACACGAACAAGTAAACTCGTCAAGAAACTTGTCAAGGAAAACTTGCTCGTCTGTACACTGCTTAATACTTCGCCAGAGGAGGAATCGTCAGTATACCACAATGCATTGCGCTAGAGTTTTTTTCGAAATCAAGATTTTTGGCAGGAGCGGCGAGAAAATTGCTGATTTCTACTTGGTATTTTCTCTTTGAAATTCAGATATTTTTAAAGGTACGTGTTGAAATTATTGTAGTATGTGCATCATATTTCACGGTTTTGATTTTGTTTTCTTTCTACGATGTGCTTTAGTTATATTAATTTACATATGTATTGACCTCATTTTCGGGTTCCTACTCAAGGCCTAAAAATAGCTTTGAAATATGCTGGAGTTTTTTTTACTTTTTGACGGGGAAGTTTAATAAAAATAACATCACTGTATTCATGAAGAGTTTCTCTTTCAATTGATACCAAGAAATCAAAAAAGACTCCTCAAACCAACGAGGGATCGCATTTTGAAAATGGGATATTTTGTGATATTCATGCTGCTAATTAAATATGCAATTAGAGCACTCTGCTTCGAAAGTGATTTGTTCAAAAACCCTAAGGACACAAACTTTGTGTTTCTAAGCCCAAATTTATATGAATTACCCATTAATAGTGTAGAGAAAATCATTTAGAAATTTTATAATGTCTTTATTAGGGTCTATACACAGTATGCACAATGTCAATCGTATTACATACTATGTAAACAACTCTTTGAGTTTGAAGTAGTTTAAAAAATTAGTAATTTTAACCTAAGGGTATCAACTGAGATGTTTTTCTCTTCTTTATATTGTAGACAAAGCACTACTGGAGTGGTAAAAGTCAAGTTTATGGGATAGAACATTCCTTGTCTGAAAATTATTATAATACTAACCTAGCATTACCTAATTTAGTTAAATTTGTTATCATTTTACAGTGCCAGAGACAGTTTGCATATTATGCCTCGTTTCCATTTGGTTGTAACTGTCATGACTAAGTCATGTTCGACAATGAGAAATAGTGTGTGGATCTGTCTTCAGTTTTTACTCTACCTAGTAGAGATATATCCACACTCTATTACACAGGTCATCTTGATAGTTTCACAGTTACGACTAAACAGAAACCAGCCATTATGTAACTTTGAGTATGAAAGCTGAAAAAATGAGATATATCTGTGTAAGAAAATCGGCATATCAAACTTCACTGAGCAGTTCACATAGACAGGGGCAGACTGGCTACCTCAGATGGGCCTGGGCGACCTGGGCTAGAGGGGGGCCCTGTACTTTTTGAGTCATATGTAAAAGCCCATTTCAAGGAGCCCAAAGGAGCCGTACAAGCAGGGGTCCACTGGACTGGCCAGTCCACCCCTGCACATAGAATGCACTCTGGTGCTATAGGGATGTTTACATGAAAATTGGCCCTCTAGCAACAAATTTGTTTTGCTTTAAGGTAAAAACGTTAATATCCACAGCTCCTTAGATTATTGTCCAATACCCTCAACTTTATATATTAGTCCATCTCAAAGATATTAAACCTTAAGTCATTTAAAAATAAACTATTAGTTTAAAAATTATGTATTTGTGTCCATACTGTATAATTTTAAGATTTTAATTACAACATGTTGTGCTTTCAATGAATAATTAAATACACTGCAGTAGCCTTAATATTGTTGATGGTTGTCTTTATAGGTTTATTCATTAAGTGCAACAGTGCAGCATATGGTGGCTAACTCAGATACTTTGGCCATCTGTTTGGTGGCAATTAGTTAAAACCCACCTGTTTTATTGTATATTTAAATAAAAGTTTATGTTGTATAATTACGAGGGATGAGATTTCATCTTTAAAAATAATTTATGTCCATTTTGGCTTGGGGCGAGTCTGTCAAGTTCAGTAACTTTAGATGTTCATTCATCTGCATAACAGTAATGATCGTAAACCAATCTCAGGTAGCTTGGCTGGCTTGCAATAGTCCATGCATGTTGTCTGGAAATCTTCATGTAGTTAGCTCCTATGTCACATGAAGCATTACATGTCAGGTGGTAGTGTGCTAGTCCAGGGATTTTTCATTGAATTAATTGTATTGTAAGCATCTGTCCTGCTGTCCATTTAGATTCATACAATATACATGATGTACACATTTCTTTGACATTTCTTTCTAAAATTAAAGATCATAATAATTTAAATACTTGTTAGAATGTATTTATCATGAATGCAACTACCTCATGAATATCAATCTCAATTTTGAATATTTTTTAAAAACAATAGTGTAGTACACAGACATAAAATAGTTCATATATTGTATTACATATGCTTTATTTACTGTCAGTAAACCAGTCCAAATAGAAAATATCCTTTGTCTGATGGTTGTAAGGGATGGACCATTAGAAAAGTGATGGGGGGGGGAGGGGTATTTTGTTCATGTTTGCAGGGTTTTTTCAGGTTGTCAGCTGTGTATGCAATTTTTTTAAGGATATGTTACCTTGTATGCAAATTTTTTTTAGCCAATATTAACTATGCAAGTATTAAAATATTTTTTTGAAAAAATGTTTCTTACACACTGCAAGATGTTCTGGCAATATAAATTGCTATAAACCAACAAGATGTTGTCAACAACTGAATGCACTAAATCATCATCATCATCGTCAGTCAAGACTAAATCTGGCGGTCCACAATTGTGAGTGTAGAAGAGGATAGTGGTAGTGTGAATGAATGCAGAAGAGAAAGTGGCATTGTGAATATAGAATAATGTATTATAAAGACAACAGAAGATATTTAATAGTACATAAACTATATATATATTGAGTTGGACATAATATCAATATAATATAATATATTTTAAGAGTTAATATATCAGTATGTTGCTTGTTTCACAGTGACCAACTAATATTTTTGTTGTTTACAAAAAATGTTATAACAAGTTGATTTTACTATTAGAGCCTCATTTCCATCTGGTCACAGCTGCCATGGCAAATTTATGCTCACTATTTGCCAATTGCCAAATAGCCTATCAAATCTATTTTGTTTGTGCTATATGCCATGGTAATAACTGAATAGATGTATCCACAGTATTACATCTGCTACCTTGACATTCTTGAAACTGTCATGACCAAATAGAAACCAGGCTTATTATAAAGTTCATGTTTTGCAGCACATCAGATTTTCTAGTTTTGTGCAAGCTAGTTTATGAACATGTAAATTTAAAATTAAAGTTTTATTGTTGTTCTGTTTGCAATTTTTTTGAAAGGATTCTGTTGCATGTTTTTTTAAACCTTTTTTTGTTTGTAGGGTTTTTTTCTGTTTTTCCCCCACCCCCCCCCACCCCCATCACTTTTATAATGGTCCATCCCTAAGGCAATTATATTAATGCAATTATATGCAACATAGTACAAATATAATATCACACAACATTGACAACAGTTTTAATATTAATATAAATGTTGTCTGTTGAAATATCAGATGGGGAAACAATTGTAAACAATATTGTATGTAATCCTGGGCTAAAATATTATAATTGGATGGAATTCATGTTAAATTTTTACATATCAAATAATTTAATTGGTATTGAAAATAATATGCATTGTTACTAGTAAAATTTTAACCACCTTACCTTGGGAATAATACTGGAAATGTATTCGATATGGACTTAACAATAAAAAGCAAAAATGCCTGTACGTTTATAATCGTTTATAACTTTATATATCGTCGAATGAATCACAAGTACTCCGCGACAGCTTGCAGCATTAATTCTACGCAAGATGCAGGCCGAAAATGAACACCAAACGTTCTTTCAACGTGGACTTGAGCAACGAAGAAATTAATATATCGTGAAATCAAAGTTTTCTTGCGACAAAAGTTTAAAATTTCATCATAATTCGGACATAATTCACTTCTGTGTTGATGTTGTCACTGCGACAGCCAACCGAAGAATGAACGACTCGCTCCGGCGAATTGATAATATGTATTAATATGTGCGAAACCGCACTGCATCACGGTATACTGACGATACCTCCTCTGATACTTCGCAATAGACCACTTGCCTTATAGCGATGCCCGCTATGCATGACGGTAGGAGTCGTGTCCTTGCATTCGAACGAAATGGCGGGCGAGGAGCGAGCGATTTTGTTTTGAAGATGAAATGGCGGATTTTTAATAACTTTTTACATCCATCAATAAATTTTATCTGCGGGGAAACAACAAGGGGGCTATTGACTACAAGTAGGTGTAATTTCATGACGTTCTGTGTAATAATGGTGAAGAAAATGCGTTGGAAAAGATGCGCCATGTAAACACGTTTCGCAAAAAAGTTTTGCAAAAAACTAACCTCACGAACAAAAACAAGACAATTCGCGTTTTACAGTAAGATCGGATAATCTTTTTTACATACTACCTTTAACTGATAATTGTTTGTACTGGAGATCTAGGTTATTTAGAATCCATAAGCTTATGAATACAATTTTAAGCTTTGTGAAATTGACAACTTTTTGTGATGATTTTGTTTGAATTTGTCATACAGAGACCTTTCGTCTCTTTGACCACAAGTCTTAGCTTAAATTTCTCCCATCTGAATAAAATCGCTACAGCTATATCAAGAATATTTAAGAGTGAGAATGTTCTCGTGATTTCGTTGCTGTATTATATTTTTTGGATCTAGTTTAACGCATATTTTGATTTGTATTCCGCATTGGTAGTATAGATGTTTTATATACTGTACACAATTTTGTATTTTGAAAATTGCTTCTCAAGTATATAATCGTATACAACTTTTAAGTATTTGGCTATGTTTTTAACACGTACTCTTTAACTATGAAAGATTTGTAGTATAATACATGGACTTTCAGATGGAAAATATTTTGAACAATGTATGGAGTTAATACTCTCATAGGGGCAAAATGCTGACAGTCTCTTGTTGTTTACTTTCTTACAAATAACAGCCTACTTCAAGTTACAGTGTTACACACTTTCATAGTCTCTTTGGTTAGTCTCCGACCTAATCTTAACATGATTACATGAAATGTTTAAAATCCCTATTAGTAAATGATATAGTATTTTTGTTGGCTAGAGTTGGTACTACAATTTAATGGAATGGGTTAGTCTGGTAAGATGTGCATTCTGTACTTGTATATCCTCACATATATTTGCAGGAAATAGAAAATGGTTTTATTCTTCTAATTATTTACATATGTAGTCTACCAAAACCACAGACTGTACTGTAGATTTTAATAGGAAGGTTCACTTGGTCTGATACTTTTCAGTATCCAGCATGCATGCATGTGATCTGTACCAAAATTTATCAGTTTACCAGACTGGGTTGATGGTATAACATATACTCACTCCATGCATGAATAGGTAATAAAGGTCTTGCCATGCAATAATAGTATCTCTACAAGAGCCCAATTAACAACTAATCTGCATATTAACAACTATAAAAACAAAGCGCTTGATGGAAAGTTGAGTATGAAAATTTGTTATTTGTAAGTCTGAAAGTTATCTGTAAGTGTTTGGGGATTGTTTTTGCAAGACTAAGTGCAAGCTGTCTCTTTCATAGTTCCAACAAGTTAATCTTGCTCTCCCAACAAATTTGTCTTGCTCTCAGGCTTATTAAGCAGCTATTAGCTATAACAGGGTATCTAAGTTCCTAAAACTTTGCCAGTGAATGCTATGGGGTTATAAAAATAAAGGCTATCATATAAAATATTGAATGTAGGCCTACAATATATATATTTTATTATATTTTATTAAATGTAGCTTTGTTTTAGAGTGTTCTCACATAGTATTGATGTTAGTTCTCATCTTGCTGTGTTATCAATATGGGCAGGTGAAGGGGGGCACTATCATCAACTGCCAAAGCCTTATAACTTGGACTATACAAATCACAGAAGCAGTTGGATTATGTATGAGTCAAAGGCCTTAATTGAGGACTTAAATTTTCCGCAACCAAAAGCAGATATTTGTTGACAACCAATATTTGCACCCCAGACTATTTATCACCACTGGCTGCATGTGACCACACCAACAACCAAAAACATTTATGTGTGACCACACACACACACACACACACACAAATGTCAACCCTTTCAAATAGAAATTTATCTTTACAGACAATTACAGCATGTTGAGTAACATATTTTCTTGTAATTGAACAAGAATAAGGTTAGCATACTACCTAAATTTCATGTTGCAGTACATGTACAATTATATTGTAACTGATCAAGCAGTTCTCCACGACCCCACTTCCTTGTGAAATAATATGTTTTTTTTAATAAAATACAGCAACGAAATCACGAGAACATTCTCATTCTTAAATATTCTTGATATAGCTATAGCGATTTTATTCAGATGGGAGAAATGTAAGCTAAGACTTGTGGTCAAAGAGACGAAAGGTCTCTGCATGACAAATTCAATCAAAATCATCACAAAAAGTTGTCAATTTCACAAGCTTAAAATGGTATTCATAAGCTTATGGATTCTAAATAACCTAGATCTCCAGTACAAACAATTATCAGTTAAAGGTAGTATGTAAAAAAGATTATCCGATCTTACTGTAAAACGCGAATTGTCTTGTTTTTGTTCGTGAGGTTAGTTTTTTGCAAAACTTTTTTGCGAAACGTGTTTACATGGCGCATCTTTTCCAACGCATTTTCTTCACCATTATTACACAGAACGTCATGAAATTACACCTACTTGTAGTCAATAGCCCCCTTGTTGTTTCCCCGCAGATAAAATTTATTGATAGATGTAAAAAGTTATTAAAAATCCGCCATTTCATCTTCAAAACAAAATCGCTCGCTCCTCGCCGGCCATTTCGTTCGAATTGCAAGGACACGACTCCTACCGTCATGCATAGCGGGCATCGCTATAAGGCAAGTGGTCTATTGGCATTGTGTACAATTACACTATTAAATAGTTTCTGGCACTACAGACTTTGCCTTCTTGCCTTTTTGGAGTGGATTCTTGCTCATTTACCAATTTTTCTTCGTTTCAGGCATGCATTTTGTCGTGAAAAGTGTAAAAAGGATACTTGCCGGCAGCCGGCTAAAGACGTAAACAATAGCGGGGAGTTTAACCTTCACGTTTGAGGGCAACGGCAACGGCAGAGTCGAATTTTCTTGGCCGAATTTTCGCTTAACTTCTTCGCTCCATTTTTTCTTTCTTATATCAAAAGAATCATCATACATTACAGTTTTAAAATAGCAAGTTCATTTTCCCTTCAATGCTTATAGCATAAAATGTTTCTTCGCCTGGCGTTTGTCGTTTGACGTATGAACGCGAAGCTTCAACTTTCCAATGTCAATGATTTTCTGTCGCTCCTCGAGCTCATTAAAATTCAGCCGGCTAAAATATATTTTAGCCTGCTGTTTTGTTCATTTTAGCACGCAAAATACTGGGCCAATGCCCGCTAAAATTATAATAATACCCTTTAGTATTAAGAAAGTAAGGAACATCTATAATTCGTTTTATTAGGCAGTGTTACAATACTAAGCGAATTTATCTATAGGCCTATTGGATGGATAAAGTGAGGTAATGTCTTATTGTTCTAGTGTTTCTACAGGAGGAAAAACAAGCTAAACTAACTTCATCTTTGCTGGATAACTAGTTCCATCAGTTCCAAGCTGTTCTCCCCATCGATGTCGACTAAGGATAATCTCTAAATGTAAGCTACTTCAGTATCAGTATACTGCAAGACAGCTCTTTCACTAAGTTGTAAACCAGAGATGCACGAGAGATCCACTATATGTCATTCTTTATTGGTCCATTAGCTACACGTAGAAGTATTTACTATATAGATAACTTAAAGAAATTTGCAGTATATACTTGCATAAAACCTGTGGCGTTTGGCAGACTGCAATTGGGATAACTTCTCTCATATGCAACTGAGGCAAAAGAAAACAGCAGGAAATATATCAGAAATCCAATCTGAGTCGAAGAAGTTTGTGATCTATAAATACTATACACACATACTTTCTGCTAATAATTCTAAATTATTAAATATGATATATTTTACTTTTATGTAAAATTGGCAGCAGGTGGTAATCGTATACGTGCTACTGTAGTTTGAAGAAAGCCAAGAGCCGAAAAGGGTCCCATGATATAAAACATTCAGTGTCCATAATGTTTACGGAAGCTATGGTGTTCACAGTTAACCTGACATAGAGTTCTTTATACAAGTATCTGTAGTCCTTAAAATCAAGTAACCTTCGACAAAAAGACTTTAAAACACTAACTGCAGATGAGCTTAAAATTAACTTTATTTAATATAATAATTACAAACGATTATAGCTCTCTCCCAGTCTAATTCCGCGCGACTATATCAAATCTAAAGCTAAACTAACAGTAAGAATCATCTCTTATTGGCCCAGTGTTACTAGAGAAGGAGACATAAATGTACTAAGCTAACTTTATCAGTATAAAGATCCAGTAAGGGTCATTCCTTATTGTTTCAGGGCCGCCATTTGTGAAATTGATTTCAGTTAACCGTTTCATTTACACTTATTGAACAGAAACACTTCACAGCCAAATCACAGAAATGACACATCACAAAAAAAAATTAAAATTAAGATTTTGCACCTACAATGCTAATTTTCTGATAGCCTTACCCTAATAGAACAAAAAAAATTATCAACCAAGATTGCCCATTAGCATTATGGGAATGGAATAATAATAGCAATATCCGTATGTAAAAATTGGGAAACATGTAAACGACATTGTGCAAGTGAGCATTTAAAACACCCTCATTTTCGTGTCACGTGAGTCACATATTTCTCACAAAAAGTTTTTTCATTTCTTGTCCCTTTGAACTAATTCCCCAATTCTTTTATAAATTGGTCATCTGGCTAAGGGTTACCTATGCTAGAAATTATTATTAAATATGCTGAGTAGTTTCATCGGAAAATCACCCTCAAGTTTGGTCACGTGAGTCACATAAAATCGACCGCAATATATAATTGTAAGTTTTGCACAAACTATCTTCTTGGAAAACTTGCCATTGACTTGCCTGAAGTTATCATCTCAAAGACTCAAACTATTGAATAATCTTGCAGTGGCTTGTGGGCTACTGTTTGCCAGGTTACCAAGTCAACAAAATTCATTTAACAGTATTTCCAGACAAATTCCAGTTTAATATTTTGTGAAATGAATCCATGGTTACCATGGAATTTGTGCATCAAACAGCAGCAGATGTCAATAGCACAGAATAGGAAATGACCAGAAAGGCCACTCAGCAGTGCAATGTGACACCCTATTTTTATGCAGTTTTCTGGCCAGAATAATGGCGGACCAGCCAGTTCAGCGTGTTTATTGGTCAGAAAATGCAATTGACTGGCTAGAGTAATGGTAATGAACATGCGTAATGCGACATGCGCAGCGTCAAAACCTTCAAAGGTTCGGCCTCAAGTGGCCCTTCTGGTCATTTCCTATTCTATGTCAATAGTTTTAGGCCAACAAATGATGTAGATGCAGTTCCTGTGCATGATATTTTGATGAAAATAGAAACACCAATGCCTGTTTCATCTTCAAGATGCTCAACAGTGAAGTTGACACTGACAACGAGTTCCAAAGCGTTAGCTTGTACAAACAAAGCCGAGAACGTTTAACTATAAGATTTAATGGGCTTAGGTTTGTTTGAACATGCATGCATATTTTTGTTAATTAATTTTTAAAAGAAGTTGTTAATTTTACATGGTTTAAACTGAGTTTAAGAATGATATTTGTCATTGGTCACGTGAGTCACATTTTTATGTCACGTGAGTCACATTACTTTGGTGTTGTTTACTGTTGAAATAAAACTGATTTCACTAAAATTTTCATTGAGTGTCATAAATAGTACCTTAATACACATGTCTTACAAAGTTAGAATGAACAAGAATTAATATATTACCAGGACAATAATTAAAAGTACCATTGTGTAGGGTTTTATCGTTTGTGGCTGTCACGTGAGTCACGCACTAACAAGTCACAAAATCAGAGGCTTGAAATAATTTTTTTAGGAAATTATTATTTCAACTTAAACACCTTCCTAATGCCTCTGTTTTGTAAAAGGGGTTTGACTATAGCCAATTTGGAAGTGTTGAAAAAAGTTTGTCTTAGCCATAAAATGTTGTGACTTGGTCACGTGAGTCACCATGATTTGGCTCTTCAGTAATACTTGGAAAACAGATTTAATAAGTCACTAGCCTAACTTCCAAAGACTTTTAGACAGTGGCGTACCAAGTGGGGGTGTAGGGAGTGTTACAACACAAATTTTTAAAACAATGCATGGCCAGAAATGGGAGACAGTATGGTTTGGTGGAAAACGCGGACTGCGGACTGCGGACTGCGGACTGCGGACTGCGGACTGCGGACTGCGGACTGCGGACTGCGGACTGCGGACTGCGGACTGCGGACTGCGGACTGCGGACTGCGGACTGCGGACTGCGGACTGCGGACTGCGGACTGCGGACTGCGGACTGCCTCTTCATTTATAGAAAATATTTTGCCTTTGGGTTGTGGGAGAAATATTGTCGCACTACTGCGCATGCCCATCTCGAAGTTTATGCGGCTATTTATAGAAAATATTTTGTGGTTGGGTTGTGGGAGAAATATTGTCGCACTACTGCGCATGCCCATCTCGAAGTTTATGAAAAATACGATATTGTTATTAAATAATTTATAATAAAAGCTTTAAATGTTCAACCTTTCATTAGCTCTCTCTTCAAATCGCCGGTACGCTAGTGTAGTTGTCTATACACTCGCTTTTTATACTCTATACCCACATGTCTTAACCTAACATATGCACGCAAGTGACGCAACTTACTGATTGACGATTGTGTTGTTGTTCTTTACCCTCAGTCCTTGAAACTCCCGAAAGCGATAATTCTCAATCTAGGTCGGCAAATATTTTCCGAAAACAAATAGACAATAATCCAAACGTATAATAATCCAAACAAATAATACGCGTATTTATAAACCGCAATTAATTGCAATCAATGCCAATAGCAAACAAAACAACTAACAAAATGTATGAACTCCAATCGAACAGTGCATGTACATATAGCATGACCATGAGCAAGCAAATTCCATTGACAGCCAATGACAAGATCGTGAGCGCTAAAATATTTGCCTATTCACGGGAGTCATGCTAGCTAAGGTCTTGTTGTTGTATATTTTATAGTCATTACATGTTAAGATTACAGTACTTTTACATAATACTTCAAGTGTCAATTGCCAATGTCTGGAAAATCTTGCACGCTACTCAAACACTGCAGTAACAAGATACTCACTAGACACTACAATTAAGCATTTTTTCCCTAAAACAATGCTTATTTTAAACCTGTAGACTATAAATACGCAAAAACAGTTGCGCTGAAAATGGGGAAAACCCACTGGGAAAACCCTGCACGAAAATATGTATTTGCTTGTGCGTAAACATGTCAATCAATGGTGATTTAATTAAATTTGATACTCGCAAAGCGTATTTTGATACGCAAGCTAATGATCAAAACCTGATAATTAAAACATCATCGTTGAAAATGCGTATGTGAAAGATGCCGAGACGTATTTGAAAGTAGGTCGGCAAAATTTTGCCGACCTAAATCTACACATATCGCTTTGCAGGTCGGCATTGCCGAAAGGACTGGCCCATTATATGCTTTTGTTGATCTGTAGTGAACAAATACGTTGAATTACCCTGCGATTAACATTTTGAAAAACATGATGGCAAGAGTTTTTACTTTCTTAACATGTACTCTTGAACGCAATCAACGTCATTTTTAAATGTGTGGTGTTTTATCACAATTACCAGCACAATTTTTACAACCAATACCACCATCTGTACAGGGAGCACTGAGCAGTACAGTTTCAGCCACCACGGCACCACCGCAGAGAGTTGCACTACAACCGTTACAGCCTCAACCAACGCCACAGCATTGCCATTGTCCTATAATTACACATAATTCTTACATAGCAAACAACGGCTTCGCGCAACAGCTACGCCAGCAACCTGCATATTCTTCCGCCACTGCATAATAGTACATGTTAAGATATACTATGTTCATTGAAATTAGTTATATTTTTCACAATATCCATGTAGAAAACATGATTGTTAAAGAAAAACATCGTGTATTTAAACATCCCAATCTCAGAGAAGATGTGCTTTCTTTATCGGTGTGCTTATAATTCATTTGACATGTGTTTTTACAAATTTTATCATAACGCGTAAAAAGGAGCATTCCCGAGCAAACATTTGAACAATAAACATCAGACAAACTTTGAACAATAAACATTTAAAAATGACGTTGATTGCGTTCTTGCCATCATGTTTTTCAAAATGTTAATCGCAGGGTAATTCAACGTATTTGTTCACTACAGATCAACAAAAGCATATAATGGGTAAAGAACAACAACACAATCGTCAATCAGTATAAGTTGCGTGCATATGTTAGGTTAAGATATGTGGTATAGAGTATAAAAAGCGAGTGTATAGACAACTACACTAGCGTACCGGCGATTTGAAAAGAGAGCTAATGAAAGGTTGAACATTTAAAGCTTTTATTATAAATTATTTAATAACAATATCGTATTTTTCATAAACTTCGAGATGGGCATGCGCAGTAGTGCGACAATATTTCTCCCACAACCCAACCACAAAATATTTTCTATAAATAGCCGCATAAACTTCGAGATGGGCATGCGCAGTAGTGCGACAATATTTCTCCCACAACCCAAAGGCAAAATATTTTCTATAAATGAAGAGGCAGTCCGCAGTCCGCAGTCCGCAGTCCGCAGTCCGCAGTCCGCAGTCCGCAGTCCGCAGTCCGCAGTCCGCAGTCCGCAGTCCGCAGTCCGCAGTCCGCAGTCCGCAGTCCGCGTTTTCCACCAAACCGAGACAGTATGGCCCACGCGCATGCGCATCCGGTTAAATTCGAGACTTAGATTTTGAAGGGTTATCAAATGCGTGACTATAAATACAATGTAAATTTTGCGTACCATATTCATATTCACATATATTTTAAAGTTTTGTTGAAGTAACGAAGTCTCTATAAATCTTATATTAAAGAGTAAATCCGGTTCTCTTAAAAAAGTTGCATTACGAACACAAATAACTAGCGCAATGTGGTTCCAGTTTTGCATTTACATTGCTATAGCAAAGCCGTAAGACGTTTTATATAAGTCGTATTTATACTGCCGATTTGCCGAAATATCGATGCAAACACGCTTACCTCGAGATTCGTCTGCACATTGTGATCAACCTCTACAAATCTGTATACCAAGTTTATATGTCTGTCTGCAATCTCGTTGTAAAATAAATGGCTTGTAGTGAGTGCAAACCGGTTTCAAAACGATTTGAAAATAGCCTAAATATTGACAATGTTGTACGCATTTCGATAGACAACCGACGACAATATATTGCCACAAAATTTGCTATTTTACTTTGCTTCGTCGATCTACCGCCATTATTACTACCAAAGGGGTTTCCCCTGAGCCTGGCCTCTGACCTTTTAATGTAAACATTACGTCCGTGGGGGGAATGACAATGCAAATTTGAAATTTGCAGGTAAAGTGTTACTGTCGTTCCAATTGAAGTGTTCCTCAAATATTGATTCGATACATTACCTCGCGCAGACCAATTCATTTGTTCAAGTTCCTCGAGATATTCACACACCTGTGAAAGTTGACCAATCACAATCCGTATGTGATTTGAATACGAATCAACTGACCAATGAGGAACTGATCCTGCATTGCAGGAAGTAAACAATATTCAAAAATCAAGAATCCGTTGTTGCAACTGATATTCTTCAAATGTGTTTACATTTGTGCTCAGAAAAACGTTTAATGGCTTCTCAAGAAAAATGTCAAAGTGTTGAAGATTTTCTATGGTTTAGAAAACGGTTTAGAACCAGAATTGAATAAATATGCAAAGCCGTTGCGAGATCAAGGTTTTACTTCAACAAATATAACAAATATTCATTTTATTGTTAGAAACTAAGCAATCAAACGTGGGGGTTTTCTAATCTATATTTCAGAGGAAAATGTCACTATCATCTGTTTATTATCTGTTTACAACATATATTTTTTCCCGTTTACTCTTTTAGTACAGTAAAAATAATGGAAGTGTATGGCAAAAATGACAGGCGTCATTTTATAGTGCAATGAATGTCAGTGGCAAAGTTTGGTTTATAGACCAAATAATTTATTGTAAAGGTACGAAGAAAAGTTTTTTCTAACTTTCAAATTCGTTCTCTGTATGAAATTGTAACAAACTTTACTGTAATATAGTAATATTATAAACAATATAGATTATAGTACAATAGTTATAGTTTTAGAACACAAATATGTATTTTTGTACTTGCTTGATATTTATGATTCAGATATTTATTTTTGTGGCGCTATTTTGACATTCGATTCTGATATATACGATAATAAATCATAAATATCAAGCAAGTACATAAATACATATTTGTGTGCGAAAACTATAAAACTATAAAATTGTATGCTATAATCTATATTGTTTCTAATAATATTACTATATTACAGTAAAGTTTGTTACAATTTCATACAGAGAACAAATTTGAAATTTAAAAAAAACTTTTCTTCGTATACCTTTACAATAAATTATTTGGTCTATAAAGTATAAACCAAAATTTGCCACTGACATTTATTGCACTATAAAATGACACCTGTCATTTTTGTCATACACTTCCAATATTTTTACTGTACTAAAAGAGTTAACGGGAAAAAAACCCAGATGAAAGTGACATTTTCCTTTGAAATATAGATTGAAATATAGAAAACCCCACGTTTGTTATATTTGTTGAAGTAAAACCTTGATCTCGCAACGGCTTTGCATATTTATTCAATTCTGGTTCAAAACCGTTTTCTAAACCATAGAAAATCTTCAACACTTTGACAGTTTTCTTGAGAAGCCATATTTCAATTAAACGTTTTTCTGAGCACAAATGTAAACACATTTGAAGAATGTCAGTTGCAACAACGGATTTTTGAATATTGTTTACTTCCTGCAATGCAGGATCAGTTCCTCATTGGTCAGTTGATTCGTATTCAAATCACATACGGATTGTGATTGGTCAACTTTCACAGGAAGTCCAATACTTTGTATTATATAATTATAAATAAACGTAAATCTGCGCCAGCACGTCATGCTGCTGGTTATTCGGCGCCCGCACGCCAAACTGCTGGCTGTCGCGCATTTCTGGCCATGCCTTTAATTGACCTTCGTCAGTTAAAACGTAGAATTTGAAAGTAATTTGCTCGGTAAATTTTAATATTTCAAACAACCACAGGGCCGTGAGTGTCAGAAATTACAGAGGGAAGGAAAAGTGGATACAAGGAATTGTACGTGCTCTAACCGATCCATTAAATTGTCATACCAAGCAGAAGTGGCACCAAACGTTATCTAGAAAAACACATCGATCAGTTACTTGCTTCAGAGAACAAAAACGACCCCAAAGATCTCGGAGCAGACAATATTCCAGAAGTGACCAATGAGAATGAAGTTGAAGAGGAAACCGCAGTGGACATGCAAGAACAGGAACGGGCACACCAACCAAATCAAGAAAGGAACGAAGAACTACCGGAGAGGCGATATCCTGTCCGAATCCAGCAAGAACCAGCCAGACTATAGGACTAGATACATAAAATTTAATAGTACAGAACACTGGCTGATTAGGAACAAGGAACACATTATAAACCTTGCTAAAAACGTTACATTCTGTGAACAGTCTATTATATAGTGGACAATATATTTAGTTCGCAGAGATGTGATGTATGACCTTATGATGCGTTTGGGGTCATCATCACGAGTTGTTGTTGTTTTACGGATTGCGTGATATACAGGGTGTATCAAAAAAGGTAATCCAACTTTGACTGGTTACTGTGCGTCAAATTCTGGGTTAAATGATTTAATTTTTACACAGAACGAAAGAACAATTCTTTAGATTTCCAATTATGCTTTTTCATGTTTCATTACGGACAAAATGTGAGCTCAAAATGAGCCTTTTGGGAATTAAATTTGCTTCGATTTGCGCGGGTTAATTCCCATCGGTGGAAGAATGCAATTTCGACCAACAAATTTACCCAGACGAGTACTCGGTCAATTTTGTCCGTAATGAAACATAAAAGGCATCATTGGGAAGCTAAAGAGTTGTTCGTTCGTTCGTTCGTTGACGCACAGCAACCAGTCAAAATTGGATTACCTTTTTCTTATACACCCTACTAGATGTTTACTAGATCGACAAGACTGTAATATATTTTTGATATTTGTGATCTACTGAAATATATTACACATACTTTATATGTGCACAAACAAAAAATATCGTGCGAGAGCCTTCAACAACAAAAAATATCGAACAGCGTCAGGTAAAGAAAAAATATCGGGTTCAATTAAAATCTACCCGCCCCTGCATCAAAAATCAATGCCCACTGGTCCGCCCTTAATCCACAGGTTTTATGTGACAAAAATTTAATTGGTAATTGCGGTTTCTGGACTATCGAGACATTCCAGCATCTCGAAAACTACACGTAGCTTGGCAGCAAAAATTCTGTCATGAAACTTAAAGCCTCATTACAAAAAGCATAGGTTGCTGTCGTCTTACGAGCGTCTTTGAATACATCTATTTATCATCGGCCAGCCGCTTTGACCGAAGCAGTTCGTCAGAAAAGTTTGCGGCAAGACAAGGTTTGTCGGACGTTTTAAATATTTAAAAACAATGTTTTCCAAGTTTGTAAAATGTAAATGTTTGTTTCTGAATATTTCAACGGTAAGCCTTTCATCCTTTACAAAACGTCATTTACTGCCAACTCTCGTATTCGTTCTAAATACAAACAGAATAATACGGGATTATATTGTTTACTTACATTTCCCTAACATTTCCAGGACAGCAAGATCTCTCAACATCCGGTTTGTGCATAGCAACTGCAAATGTGCCTGGCAACGGTTAAGGAGCATCACCAGATAATATCTCGGCCGTTTCACTCCCCTCTATATTATTATTTCTTATTTCTGGCGTGCTCTCTTGGACACCTATTGTGCATATTATGTAAAACTGAAGATTAAAATGTTGCTTCTAGGTAAAAAGGTAAATAGAGGAAATACTGTAATATATAGTCGATTTTGATATAGTAAAGTAAAGGATTGCTAAATCATGGAAAAGTTAAATCAATATAATATGAAAAAAACTTGGGAATCGAATATAAGTAACTATTTATGCATCAGTCAAATCCAACACTAGTAAGGCATGTATTTTCTGTAATCCTGGCGTTACATCAACTTTACAGGGAGACGAAAATTCTATGGGAATCAACATAAAAACACTATCGAGCTTATCTAAATCTATAAAAGTGCGCGTTCTGAAATTCATACGTCAAAACATCCGAAGTCTACGTGGCAAGTTTGATCAATTAAATATTCTGTTAGCACAATGTTCAAATTTACATATTCTTGCTTTTACCGAGACGTGGCTGAATAATGATATCCTCGACGCTGAGATTTTCCTTCCTGGTTTTAAGATTTTCAGAAATGACCGTGTAAATCGCGTTGGAGGTGGTATTGCAATGTATGTCAAAGATTCATTGTCTGCCCATCCAAAGAGCTGACTTGGAGAGCTTTTCTCCTGGCGAATGTATTTTATTCGCTCAATTTATTGGAGATTATGTTACCAAAAACCTAGAGTTTTCTGTTTGGAACAATTTCCCGCCCACATTCGCAAGCAGATTTTATGGATCCTTTTGCTGAAGTCTTGGATGCAATGTGTTTAGAGAATAAAGAGATAATCATAACGGGTGACTTAATTGTGATCTCCTATCAAAACCTGTCTCAAAGGAATCAAGGTAACTAAAGGGAATTTTTACAATCTATAATCTGAAACAGCTAGTTAAACAAGCAACAAGGATCAGACGAGAGAGCTCAACCTTATTAGACCTGTTCGCTACAAACTGTCCACAAAATATTGTGTCAGTTAATACTGCTTCCCTCGGCCTTAGTGATCATGAGATGATTGTTGCGGTAAGAAAATCAATTCGTGCAAATTACCACAAAATTAGCAGATTATGCAGATTATTCTCGTTACAATTCAGTGGCATTTCGTGACGATCTAGCAGCTTGTAATTGGGACAGTAATTTTGAAGCTGACGATGTAAATTATGCTTGGCTAGAATGGCAAGACGTATTCTTGAGAGTATGTGATAAACATGCTCCGCGTCGCAAGAAGTTAGTAAGAGGAATAAGATGTCCCTGGCTTACACGAGAAAGAAAGGATCTGATGAATAAACGAGATTACCACCTAATGCAGAAGTTGATTGGAGTGCTTATCGGCAGTTACGTAATTACGTCTCAAATAAGATTCAGTAAAAGCCAGAAACGACGTTTACACCGTAAAGAAATTGATAATAACCTTGGCAATCCAACTGCTTCTTGGAAGACATATAAGGCACGTCTTCCCCAACAAGAAAGGAAATTCAACTGCTCCAGACTGTTTGAGGACGACCGAGGGCCTGGTAAGTGAAAAAATTACTATTGGTGAAAAATTTAACAGCTTTTTCACAACTGAGCCGCGTCACGTTTAGTGGAGACTGTCTAGCCAATGGATAACAACCTCTTGGACTCTGACGATGATTTCACTGATGGCATATTTGTTTTTCAGCCTGTCTCAGAATCCTTTATTTATATTCGGTTAAAGAAGCTGAAAATAAACAAGGCAACGGGACTAGATCATATACCATCTTGCCTGCTTAAAGACGGTGCTGTTATTATTACTAGTTCTGTTTCACATCTTGTGAACCTCTCCTTGAGTGTTGGGTCTGTGCCCGATGAAAGGAAACAGGCTAAAGTTATTCCTGTATATAAATCTGGGAGGCGTGAAGATATGGATAACCATAGGCCATATCTCTATTTTACCCGTGATCTCTAAGTTGGCCGAAGCGGCAGTTAATGTGCAACTACAACAATATCTACTAACGCAGCATAATCTTCTCAGTCCAGTTCAATCTGGATTCAGAAAATATCATTCAACTCAGACGACTGTCATGTTTCTCTCTGATAGCATTAGGAGAAACACTGAAGCAGGACGAATGATATCGTCCCACACGAAGCTCTCATCTCGAAGCTTAGTAGGTTTGGTATCAAGGATAGAACACTGGAGTGGTTTAAAAACTATCTGTCGAACAGAACACAAGCTGTTTGTATTGGAAATAAATTGTCATCTTACATGAATGTGCTTAGTGGAGTACCACAAGGTAGTATACTTGGCTCAGTGCTTTTTAATATTTACATCAACGACCTAGAATCTAGTGTCGATGTATACGTTGATGACACTGTGATTTATTTCTTTTCGCGACTGTCTGCAGAAATTGAGCTCAATTTGAACCTGGACATACATACCTTGAATCTATGACTACACAGAAACAAGCTGGTGTTAAATAAGAAGAGAACTGAATTTATGCTTTTTGGCACTCGTCAACGACTTATGCGTCAAAATAGTGATGAAGTTAGTCTGAAAATTGATGGAAATTCTATTAAGCGTACTGATACTTTCCAATATATAGGTGTTATGCTTGACAGTACTCTGTCGTTTAACGAGCATATACAATGCGTGAAAAGAAAGTTTCCAAAATGCTTGGGTTGCTCTCAAGAATTAGACCATTGCTAACTATCGAGTCTTCAAATCGTATTTATAGGGTTATGGTGCTCCCTGTGCTGGATTATTGTGACATTGTGTTCCATGAGTGTGGACAGGGTAACCAGGATGAACTGGAACGTTTACAAAGAAGAGCAAGTAGAATTGTTTATCGCAACTCAAACCCGCTATCTGCAGCCAGCGGCTTGACTTGCGGGCTCGTATTTTCAGATCTCATCTGAAAAAGTCAAGATGGCGGTTCGTTTCTATAAGAAATTGAACAATTTGAGGACGGCTGATTTTATAGGTGAGAGCAATAAAAAAACCGGAAAATACTGCGAGATTGAGAGAATTATATCCAGAAGATAATTCTGATGAGGATCTTGACAATTTTGAAAATTTCAATTGCAAATAAGCCCCAACGGCCAACGGTGGAACATCCGACATTATAAAAGCAATATTAAACTATTATTATACAAAATACTATTTGTAATCAAACAGAACACACGCAAATACTAGCAACAGTCTCTTAATTTATTATTAATTCCAGAACGATTATTTGTTGCCAACCCAAAATTTGAAAATAAGACAGCGGTAGAGACCCTGCTAACCTAGCAACAACTCATGAATGTAAAATGGCAACAAGAACCGAAATAACGAGCAATGTTTTGCTTGTTTACGCTAGTTTAAGAACTATATCTCAGCGCTTGACGGATTAAATTACGACATATTTGCGGCATGAAAATGCTATATTTCACGTCGTTCGGGAACAAGTTTAAGGATGCTGTAACGCCTTTAAATGCTGCTAAAAACAAAGTATTGTCTACCTCGAATTCGCCTAGACGTGGGCCCGTGCGAAAAGTTGAACATATGTGGCCAAATTTACGTCTAGGAAAACCTCACTTCGGCAAATCATGTCAATGGCGAATGATGATATCATTTATAATTTTGGGTGGGAAACCCTACACCAGAGAAGAGAAAACCATGTCGTGAAAGCGGTACAAAAATGTCTGGCTAATGATGTACCGAACTATATGTTTGACTATTTTAAGATCAAGCGAAGCGATATTCATAACTATAATAGAAGATACTGTGGGGATTTAGTGTTGGAAAAAGTTAAGCTTGAATGTACAAAACGTGCATTTTTTTATAAGGGGACAAAGATTTATAACAGTGTGGTGCATTAATTTGGTGATGCATGGATAAACGCTATCTTTGAACAGACATTCGTGTGCACTAGTCTTAGTTTGCACCGATTTCTTATATCTAGATAGTATGCTTTTAGGTGTTCGGTAATGTAATATTCTTCTACTTGTTTTATTTTTAATGTAAACAGGACCCTCGTTGTAAGCAGTTACCTTTTACTGAAGAGGTTATCCTGTATAAATATGTTTTTTAATAAATAAATAAATAATAAATAAATGTTGATTTTAAGCAATCAGTTAACTCCTCATATAGAGATAAGCTAAATGAAATATTTGATATTTATGGCTTACATCAATTGATCAATGAGTCAACTCGAATTACTGAAATATCCAGTACTTTGATAGACCTTTGCCTAACGAACTCCATATTGACAGTAGTAGATTCCGGTGTAATACACCTTTCAATTGGTGACCACTCATTGGACTATATGCCACGTAAGGCCCATTAGGTACGGGCAGGAGGCAAAACAATAAATGTTAGAACATTAAAATATTAAATCGGTATAAATATTAAAAAGAAATGGCCAAAGCACTGAGCCTTGAGGGATTCCATGTTCTAAGGCGGCATACGTCGATGTTGCAGTACCAATACGAACATATTGTGATCTATTGGACAAGCACCTTTTGAATCAATTGAGGACTTCTGATGTTACTCTTAAGTCCATTATTTTTTTAGCAAGATATCATGTTGAACACTATCAAAAGCTTTTGATAGGTCCAAGAATATAATAATCGAAAGTTGCTTCTTATCTATTGCCTCCAATAAAATATCCGTTACTGCGATGTTGAGTGTTTCGGTAGAGTGCAACTTACGATTACCACTTTGATGTTTCGTTAGTAATTGATGTACCATCAAGTAATCTGTAAATTGATTTAATGCTACTTTATCGCAAATTTTTGACAAGATCGAAAGTAATGATACAGGTCGATTGTTCGAGGCATTATCTGGATCATCGTCTTTGTGCAAAAGTATAACCTCCGCCAACTTCCAACTCTGCGGATACGTAGACGTCATCAGAGAACAGTTTATAATATAAGTTAGAGGATCTATAATTATTTCTATGGTATCTTTGAAACATTGCACACTCACTTTGTCGGGACCAGGAGCTTTGTTAGACGGAGATCTTAAAATTATTTTGCGTACTTCTTCTCGCGTAACTAAGCTAAATTTAAATCTCTCAGCATCCGATACATGTGTCAATCTTGGTGATGCGGATGTTATTAAAATATTGTTTTGATCTGCTAGTTCTTTAACTTTATCAGCTGTAGTTTTCCCCACTGAGATGAAGAAATTATTGAATTCCTCAGCTGCTAATTCAGGGTCCTTACGGTAGTTGGATTATGTAATTTCTTTAATAGGAAGGCACCCTCTAATAACTTTCCACATTGATTTCGAATTATCCTTATTCTTCTCGATTTGACTACAGATGTACTTAGATTCAGCTTTTCTTATAGATATTTTGACAGCATTTCTAAGTTGCTTATAACTGGTCCAATCTTCTGAATTCTTTGACTTACGAAAAGATTTTAAACGTCGGTCTCTGACTTTCATTAATTGTTTTATTTCTTTACCGATAAACGTGTGCGATCTTCCTTTGATTTTTATATACTTCATTGGTGCATGTCTGTTTAAAGTGTTTAGAAATAATTCATTAAACAGGTCAAGCTTTGAGTTTACATCATGGACTAAGTATATCTCATGTAGAGGAAGTTGTCGGGTCATAACTTTCATAGCTTCTCACATGTATATGTTTAGATTTGGGTATACAATATACCAAACAGTGGTCGCTTATCCCTGTGTTCATAACACCACTGGTTTTAACTTTGGAAAGGGGCGTAATCATTATAACGTCCAGTAACGATCTAGTTTGTGCGGTAATCCTCGTCGGTTCTTCAATAATTTGACTCAAGTTAAGTTCGTTACAAGTATCTAAAAGTGCCTTCGCATCGACGCTCGAATTATTGAGGAGATTACAGTTTAGGTCACCCATTATAACAATCTGTGGCTGCATCATGAATGCTTCGATGTACATTGGTTAGACAATTATAGATTTGTTTTTGTTCAACTGTATTTGCATCCTTTCCTTGAAAGATCAAAGAGTTTTGTTTCCCTGGGTACCACGTAAAACTGAGTTCGGCGTTGGAGCTTATAAACTTCTTTACTTTACCGCCAGGCGAAGACCATACTCCCTCAAGACGAAAAATTTCGGATGTTATTTTTTTTATAAAGCTAAATCTCCGTTCCATTTGATTCTCTTTCCGTCACAATAAAGGGTTGAAAGATTTTCATTTGTTAAAAACGTTAAAAGGTTAAAACATACGGCACCACTTGGACAATTTTCTTGGTTATGCCTCATCTGCACTCCGCCATTAAGGCAATTTTCCATTACAGCCGCTTTGCCTGCGCGGGCGGAGCGACCGTGTTTCAACTTTCGCTGTAGGTGTCTAGCATGAGATTTTTTTGTCCGCTTTACACCTCGCGGACACGCCTGAAAGTTGAACTACATTCAACTTTCTTGGCGTGCCCGCGCGACTAATTATTAACGTGATTCGAATCGGTCGCTTCGCCCGCGCGGGCAAAACGACCGTAATGGAAAATGGCCTTTACGTAGGTCATGTGGAATGATATGTGGAATTTATGCCTTATTTTTTACTTTGAATCTCATTATAAGTGTTGTGAATAGTGTTAAGGGACATGCACCGGTCATGCACCTTCACTTTTCGCTGGATTAAGATAGAATCGCTAAATGAACCCCCCCCCCCCACTTTTAAACAGGCTGCGCGGTCCCTACCTTGATGTGGTCGGAAGATCTATCCGATATGGTTTTTGCGTTGCTACGGAAAGCTATCGCTATAATGAAACTGTAGTCTTGAATATCAACAGAACGGAGCAAGCTGAGAAAGTCTGACCTATCTGATCATTATGAATATTCTTATAATGCAATTATGAAAAAGTGATCGAAATTTCGTTGCATAATCACTTTATCAAGTTTTGAACATGAATATTAACTGACATGCAGTTGCCAGCGGTACGAGCGCAAACGGTAGAAAAACGCGGTAAGTTATACCTACCTAATGTGAACATGCCTTGTGATTGGTCTTCTGAAACAAAAGTGATCAGTGTTTATGACTCGTTCTTTAGAAAGACGATTTCTATAGTTTATTACCTTTTATTAATTTATTATATGGTAAGTGCATGTTTTGGTGAATCTCGCAATCTGATTGGTCGCTGACGAGGCAGGATTTTCCCGTATTGCCCACGGGCAATACGCAATTTTTATTGCCCTGCAAAGAAAAGCCGAGTTTTAGACAAGAAAATGAGCTGAAGAAACTTTTTAAATACTCGAAAACGGAGAAAATAACAACCACGAATGGAAAAATAGGGAATTGAACCATGGTTAGCATTCTATGATCAAGTTTGGTTTGGTTAAATCGAAAAAAGGTAAATTTTTACAAATTTTTTAGACTGCAACGTAGTCGCTGAGAATTGTTTGTGTTTTGAGCATACGAAGCCTAAAAAATCGCTTGAAATAAGCCAGAAGGAATTTTAAACTTTTTTAAAACATTTGAAAAAGTATAACTTTAAAACAGCGACACAGTCTTAGGTATTTTTAGATAATTTCGTAGTCTGCTTTAAATTTTTTATTCATTTAAAGTCTAAAGAGTAAACAAAAAATGACTTATCAAATGAGTTCAACTAGCAGCTTGTTTTCCGAGTTGTTTTCTGCTATTTTCGAAAAACTGTTATTAAATTATTAAATATCTCTATTTCTGTGTTTATAATTAGGATGACAAAATTACTGGATGCTGATTGGTTGAGAGGAGTACAATTATTTCATTAATTGTACTGCAGTACAATTAATGATTTTCCCAAAACAAACAAAATGGCGGAAATTTTGTCGGCGGCTCGTCCAATTTTGGCAAAATTTCCAAACATCACTCGTACTATTAATCCCTAATTGTACTCGCCATTGCATGATAACCTATACTAATATTTATAAAAACGTGTTGTATGTAGTAGTGTTTTACTTAGCTAGATGCATTTGTACGAATGATATTGACATTTTGAAAATGAACCGGCTTTTGGACTTTGCCCTTTGCTTTCGTTCACATGACAAATCGGCGAATGTTTTCCACTGTTACAAATAACTACTCAATTAATCAATTGCCATATAATAAACAACTTACTAACCTCGACAGTTCGGACTGTACGGGAGAATATTAAACCTCGGTCTTGCTGTATTGACCTCGCTATCGCTCGGTCAATACAGCAAGACCTCGGTTTAATATTCTCCCGTACAGCCCTCACTCTCGGTTAGTAAGTAGCTATTATTGTCATAACCATGCAACCAATCACAAAGCCTGTTCATATAGCTACGTTCCGACACGGAAAACGATAAAAAAGAACACAATATGGGAGGGGGGTACAACCCCCAGAGATCATGATCCAGTCGGTCTCAAAATGTGCAGTCGGTCTCCAGATGTTCATTGTTAAATTGGACGCATTATGCCACGTAATGCTATGCGAGACTGGCTAAATAGTTTCAGAGACCGACTTCAATCGTTGCATCGATTGAGACCGACTTCAATCGTTGGAACTTGACTTTACTCAACCGTACGATTAAAACATTAGCAGTCTATCGTCCACCTTATTCACAAACTCACCCTGTTTCTTCAGGCGTCTTCTTCGAAGAATTCTCCAACTTACTTGAGAGCATTGTTATGTGTACAGAAGTATTAGTAATCTCCGGTGACTTTAATTTTCATCTCGATGATCCGTCTGATACTGACGCGAAAACATTTACTGATTTATTGGAAACTTTTGGCTTATTACAACATGTTACTGTACCAACTCACTCGTCTGGGCATACCCTGGATCTTCTAATTTCGAGATCGTCCAACGACATTAATATCCACCTAGTCAAGACTACTTTCTTTTTGTCAGATCATTGTTTTGTTGAATGCAACCTCTCTTTTCCTCGCCCGAATTTTGTGACAAAGGAAATTCAGTTTCGTAAGACAAATCACTTGAATCTTCAGGCCTTCAAAGCTGACATCACTGATTCCAAACTGTGTAATGACCCATGCTCCAATCTAGATGATCTGGTGAAACATTATGATAATACGCTATCACATATTTTGGAGAAACATGCCCCTTTACAAAGAAAGGTAGTGGTTGTCAGACCAAGAGTGCCATGGTTCAGTGAAGAACTTAAACGTATTAAGGCCAAACGCAGAAAACTGGAGAAAGTAATGCTACGATCAAATTGCCAAAATGATAAAGACGCTTATCGCCAAGCGCGTAACAAGTATGCTGCCAGTTTGAAAAATGCCAGACACAAATACTATTCTGATCTTATCGATCAATGTTCGGGAGACTCAAGAAAACTTTTTAAGGTTGTGTCTTCACTTTGCAACACACCTCAAGAAAACTCCTTGCCTCCACATGATGATTCACGTAAACTGGCTGATGAGTTCGGAAAATATTTCTGTCGAAAGATTGAGCTAATTAGAAATGACATTGAAAACGTTGTAGTAGACCCACCATTAGTAGATTATCGTTTACCTGATATCAAATTAGATTCATTTAAGCTCCTGTCAGAAGAAGAAGTCCATAACATAATCATGAAGTCGTCGAATGCAACATGTAACCTTGATCCTATTCCAACATGGTTGCTGAAATTATGTGCCAGTGAGTTAACACCTGTCATTATGAAAATGATCAACTTGTCGTTAAGTGAAGGTCACGTCCCAGAAGCATGGAAAGTTGCCATTCTTATTCCAATTCTAAAAAAATACGGTCTTGATCTAGTCTTTGAGAACTTCAGGCCCGTCAGTAACCTGTCATTCGTTTCTAAAGCTACGGAAAAAGCGGTTGTTAGCCAGTTATTTGAGCATTGTGCTGATAATGCTCCTCTTCCTAACAACCAATCGTCATATCGTCAATTCCACTCTACCGAAACGGCTCTCCTAAGAGTCCACAATGATATCCTTATGAACATGGACCAACAGAAAGTAACTCTTTTAGTGCTCTTGGATTTGAGTGCCGCCTTTGACACCATTGATCATGAAATTCTGACGGATATATTGAAGTTAGAATTTGGTGTGATCGGAAATGCCTTAAAGTGGATTAAGTCGTTTCTCTCCTGTAGAAAGCAGCGTATTAATATTAAGCAAAGTTTTCCGCCAATTTTCCGCTGAACTGTGGAGTTCCACAAAGGAAGCTGTCTTGGACCAGTCCTTTTCCTATTATACGTGTCTCAACTGTTCCAGATTATTAACAGGCATCTACCTTCTTCCCATGGGTATGCAGATGACACTCAACTTTATTTATCTTTCCGTCCTGAGTCACCCGTTGTCCAAGATCAAGCTATTCAAACTATTAATAATTGCATCGTCGAAGTTCGTGCTTGGTTAGTTTCACATAAATTAATGTTTAATGACACTAAAACGGAATTCTTGATAATTGGAACTCGCCAGCAGCTGTCTAAGGTTACAATCGACTCGATTGAAGTTGGTGATGCTGAGATAAAACCTGTACAAGAAGTCCGAAATTTAGGTTCGTGGTTTGACGAACATATGTCTATGAATGTCCATGTGGGCAAGGTTTGCAGCAAAGCATTTAGGGGGCTTGTACAACATTCGACAAATAAGGAAGTTCCTCTCCATCGAATCAACTAAAACGCTCGTACATGCCTTTGTGACGTCACACTTGGACTACTGCAATTCTCTCCTGGTCGGCATTCCCCAATACCAACTTCAGCGTCTTCAACGAGTTCTCAATGCCGCTGCTAGAGTGACGTGTCTTATACCAAGATGCGCTCATATTACCCCTGTCCTGATGCACCTTCACTGGCTGCCTGTTAAGTTTCGTGTTGATTTTAAAATTGCACTCCTGGTATATAAAGCTCTCCATGGGATGGCGCCAGGCTACATTATGGAACTGTTGTTAGAAAAACCGAACTGCTGTTACCAACTGAGATCTGATGATCAGGGACTACTTTTTATCCCAAAAACTAGAGCCAAGACTCTTGGTGATCGAGCATTTGTGCATGCAGCTCCGTCAATTTGGAACATGCTACCTTATGATATTAGAAATAGTAAAACAATTGACTGTTTTAAATCTCAATTAAAGACTTTCCTTTTTAAGAAAGCTTTCGATTCTAACTTTTAGATTTATAGACACTTATACCTTAATTCTTAATATTTTAGCTGCTTGTATATAGTAGAACTTCATTGTTGTAAAGCGCTTTGGAATATTTTATATAATTTAAGCGCTGTATAAATCTTTATATATTATATATTATATTATTAATTAAAATTAACGTTTGCCTGTTTCAATCTTTGCTGTAAAGCGTTCTTCTAGAATGTCATATCACTCATACTGTATGCGGTGTGCGTATGTTGAATATTTACAGAAGCACTGAAGCACTGTAAATGCTAAAACAAACCACTTTGAAAGAAAACCATAATATTGCCAGTTGCCTGTTGCCACAAATGCTATAATCTACATATTAAATACTATGGCAAACTTATTGTACAGGAAGCTAAAACTTATTCTTATCCGGAAAAACTACATTGTTTTTGCGATATAATTCGAAATTTTTTACTGATTTCCACCTACAAATTGGAATAAAATATTTGTTCAGAACGCAGGAAATCGTGTCTACGAGGTCCTAGATTTCAAAATTTCCCAGAGGAGGATTCCCCGGACTCCCCTACGAATGGGTATCCTACTGCATCAGTCGTCCTATTCTGCTGGATCTGCCCCTGTGTACATGAGTTCAGTAAAAATATGAAACCTAAAAAAGTATGTAAATATGAAAGTAAAAATATGAAACCTATGCAAGTTGAATTGTGCGGCTACTCATGCGCAAGGTATAGCATTCTATTGTATTATAAGAATAGGTAATAGATAAGTGGTGTTATACCCTACATATGGGATCGGAAGTAATTAGCATTCAGGATGTACAGGTGTCCCCAAAAAATGTCCACCTATTGAAATCACTCTTTTGTTGTTAAACGTGCGTTGTTATACCTCTGGGAATTTAAAATAGCATCTAAAACGAACAGCAACACAAAAATGTCAAATTACAAATTCGTCTTACCGTCAATTCGAGTAAGAATGGTTCAACTGACTACAGAGCAACGAGTATTTGTCGTAACAACTTATACGTCGCGTTAAATTATTTGGAAGAAGGGAAGTTGTAAATACCTCCGCCGTTCATGTACAATTAAATTAAATTCCCAAAGGTATAATAACGCACAAGAGTGATTTCTAAAGGGGGACTTTTTTGGGACACCCTGTATGTAGAGTGATGACGTCATAGGTATTGTCCATGATAGCGTAACGTAACGTTAGCGTAACGTAACGCCAGCGTAACGTAACGCCAGCGTTACGTAACTCGTGAATAATAAGGAGATACTGAATAATACATAGCATATGTGTCGCAGCTTTCACAGAGAGAACTTTGCTGAATATATTTTGACGTTTCGCAAGACTTGCTTTCAAAGGGCGAAAAAGGGGGTTAGACGAATGCGGAATCGTACTGATTTTAGGGCAAAATATTGTTGCAATGGACACCGCTTTGCTTGGTTTCATGCATAAATTAACTAATTCGGACTCGTGTCCAGGGTCTATGAGCAGAGAAATTCACGCGTTTTATGGGCAAGGTCAAGCACCAGCCAAGGTCGTCCAAAGGTCGCACGTGATAATTTTGCGTTATCGTTTGTTTCAGTCCAGTTTACACTACGACTGCGAAAAAAAGGTCGATGTATGGTCGGTGTGAGGTCGATGTGAGGTCGATGTTGGGTCGATGTTGGGTCGATGTGAGGTTGATGTGGGGCACCGGTTCGAGTCCGGTTCGGTAGATGTAAACATTTATAAGATGTCATAATGATTATTATATTGTGCAACTGGACTGTAGACAATATTTTGATCCAGAGGAAGCTTTAGAAGCTGCTATTGATAAGAGGAAATTTCTTATAACTTCAGTTTATAGGGATTATACGAATACGAAAATGTATACATTTTTAGAACAAAATATTGTTGTTATGGACAACGCTTTACCAGGCTGCATACATAAATTAACATGGATTAACGTTTTAAACCATTTATTTTTTTAAAGTATAACAATTATTTACTTAAAAATAGAAAACGAGTCCGCGTGCTTTATGGTGTGATAAAGCACGAGGGGAATGTTGGGAAAACACGAGAGAAGCGTGTAAAACACGAGGCGTAGCCGAGTGTTTTACACTCTTCTCGGGTGCTCTCTCAACGTTTCCAAGTGCTTTATCACACCATAAAGACATAAGACGAGTTTTCCTATTTATTTTATATTATAAGTGGTATATAAGCACAGTAAACAATTTTGTTCAAAGATCAATATTGATATTCTCCTAACATGTAATCACTGACGTCACTCGCAAGCTTTTCAATGTTTTCATTGCTTGACAGTGTTTCCACAATGGATTACAAAATTTCTTGTTCTCTGTGTAAAATTTCCTGAAATTTCCTGCAAATAACCTGGTTTTTCCTGGAAAATTCCTAATATTTTTTGAATGTTTTTTTTTGCTATTAGAATGTATTTCTTTTCAGTTTAATTAAGGCAACAATTCAATCAGAACTGAGAACCCTAACACTATTTTATATATTATATTGTGTATAAAAAAGTAACAAAACACCTCTGCAGTTCTTCTACATTCTACACTATTTTACACTTTACCAGCTTACATAACCGGCATAACCATACTACCAGTGGCGGACACCAGGGGGGCCAAGGGGGGCGGGGGGGGGGCGACCGCCCGCCCCCCAATAATTTCCCAAAGGCTTTGAATGATAGCTGATTAACTGTGTAACAAAACTGTATAAATGATTTTACAACCAATAAACTGACGAAAGCCTCGATAGGCCATAATTGAACTAAGTTTGCATGAAATTTAAGCCAAAAAGGTTTTAAGAACAGAGATTTGCAGCAACAAAAGGGTGGTTATATGTTGGCAACCTAAGTTCGCGCCCCCAATATTTTGCCAAGTGTCCGCCACTGCATACTACCATAGTCCATACTATAAATTACTAGAAATACACTCATGCAGAATCTCCTCGCCTATTCGAACTCAAGAATTGTACTTCCCAAAATTTATTGTAACATGAAGTATTCGGTCAATCATTATAACCATAGCAACATACAATTTTTTTTTACTTTTGGTACAAAATGATAAAAGAGTAATATAAATATTTGTACTTTTAACTATAAAATTATGAATTGCCCCACTATATAAAGTAGATATGTTATTACGTACTCTTTTAGCTTTGGTTGTTGTAAAATTTAACCTTAGACATTCCACAAAAACGTCAAAAAATTTCAGAAAACTTCAACTGTTTTTTGACAGTATATTTTTTTTAATTTATCTTTAAAATGAAGTTTTTGACATTACGTTGTTTCTTCAAAATTCAAATTTAAACTTGCTAAAATACCTTTTAGGTTTAATCGATATTATAATAACCTCACAGAGTGACATACGCTTTTGCAAATCCACAAACTAAAATATGAAAAATAGACACTTACCCGTTTTATAAAACACTTCAAAAGTGTCCTTTTTTCAGCCGTTCGACTATTTCTCGTTTATTTTGTTTTGAAGTCTCTGTTTATCGGTATGTTTTTCCAATATCCCGAGTATTAAAAATCATTTTTGATGAATAACAAAATCTTTATCCGTAAATCTTTTAAAAATGTTTATCCGTATCACAGATTAATAATATACAGATGTCTCACTTGTTCTATACCAAAACCGTAAGCAGGATTTTGGTTATAATTCCATGACACGCAATCACGAATATTTCTCTTTGATCTTGACCCCAATCCCGACCCAATCCCTAACCCTAACCCTATTTCGTGCGTGTCATAGAATTGTAACCCGAATTTTTTTTTCGGCCATGTTCTTAGCAAGTGCCGTAAAGAGAGGCATGCACCCCCCCGAACATAAAAATTTCAAGATGGCGGCCTTGATTTCAGCCTTGTCAGCAAGTAGAAAGCAATAGAGACGCTTTTTTATTCTCTTGATTAAGGTTTATTGTTACCGAATGATTTATTACAACTTCAAATAATGTGTGCGCATAAGATATAAGTTAAAGGAAATCTTCTTAATATTTTTTTTTTTTTATCCTCGTAGGAGTGGAGAGCATAATAATATTAACAATTCATACTCAATAGTCTCAATTACTTTAGTCAGATATTAAAAACACCATGTTTGCTACAGTGTACAATCTTTTTGTACAATCCTCAGTACCAAGAGAACTTCCTCTACAGTTGAATGATTTGATAGAAAGGATTAAAGATAACATAATGTATATTTGGGAAGTCAGCAAAATTTCTAAAACAAGACAATATTCAGAAGACATGGGTCAATGATATACTTTTAAGGGGCTGTTTATATGGAACCTGGGCTGGCTTGCTTAGCGGGCCAGCCCGGTTGCCGGGATGAAAGTTCAAAGAGACGCCGCCGCCAATTTGTCTGCGAGCTATTTTTAAGAACTGTCAAAACAATGTCAAAGGTCAAAACAACAAAATCATCCCGCTTGCCGGGATGAAATTTTCTCATATAAACACAAGACAAATTCATCCCGCTTACCGGGCTGGCGCGGTCAGCGAGTCAGCCTGGCTTTCATATAAACAGCCCCTAAGTATGGAAAAGAAATTTATGCAAGACAAAGTTGGAAGTTATAAAACTGAAAAAGTAAATGGAAACTAAATGAATTGAAACAAAAAGCAATGTAAATTTTATAACATGATCAAACTTGTTTTGGACCCTTGTGTATATTTAATGGAAAGTTTCATAATGGTTTGTTGTGTAGCAGGTTGGATGACCTATTAGATATCTACCAACTACAGCAACACATTGATAAGCCAACCCGAACAACTGACTCGACAAAAACACTAATAGACATTATAATTACAAAAAGTGACGACACCAAAACATCTGATTCAGGAGTGATTGCTTTGGGAATAAGTGACCATGATCTGGTGTATATTTGTAGGAAAATAGGAGTACCCAGAGAAATGCCGAAAATAGTAGAAACAAGGCAATTTAAACATTTTAACGAAAACGAATTCCAACAAGATTTAGCACAAGCGTTTAACTACTTTACATACAATTCTGATCCAAATCTTGCCTGGCAGGAGTGGAAGGACATATTTTTGTCTATTTCTGACAACCATGCTCCCTATCGTACTAGAAAAGTTAGAAACGAGTATTGCCCATGGTTGAATAATGAAATTAAAAAACTTAGCTATCATCGAGATTTCCTTAAAAAAAAGGCAGTGCGATTAAATTCTACTGCTTATACTGAGGCTTATAAAAGATGCAAAACCAAGTTACCAAACTTATTAGGGATGCAAAAGCACACTATTATAAAACAAATCTGGAACAATGCAAAAATAGTAAAGATAGCTGGAGATTTATCAATCATTTACTCAACAGGAGAACGACTACAACAACAATCAACCAGATCACAGTTAATGGACAAACAATTACTGGTAACAATAATATAGCAAACGAGTTTAATAATTATTTTTGTGAAATAGGCCCTAAGCTTGCACAAACTATACCAGCAAGTAATGTAGACCCACTTCAATATATTACTGCTAATTCTAACAAGTTTACATTTAGACAAATTTCACCAATAGAATTATGCAGAAGACTAGATGGTATAAAATTAGGGAAAGCTGCAGGACTCGAAAAATCACAAACAAACTGTTAAAGGCTGCAGGCTATACCATATGTGAAACCTTGCTTTATATTTTTAACCTGATCCTAGACGTTGGTATACTTCCAGACGACTTAAAACAGGCTAAGGTTACGCCTATCTATAAGGAAGGTGACAAAAATGAATGCGGAAATTACAGACCTATATCCGTCATATCGGCAATTTCAAAAATGCTAGAGAAAATAGTTTATAACCAACTTCTCAATTTTCTGAATGACAACAAAATAATTACAAAACGCCAATCTGGCTTCCGTAAATATCACTCTACTGAAACTGCTCTTTTGCAAACAACCAATGAATATTTAATGAATATGGATAAAGGCTTAATAAATGGTGTCTTGTTTCTTGATCTCAAAAAGGCATTCGATACAGTCGACCACAAAATCCTTCTTGCTAAACTTGAACTATACGGAGTTAAAGGTGTAGCCCTTAACTTCTTCAAATCGTACTTAACCAATAGGAGTCAATTATGTACAGTCCAAGGTACAAATTCCCAACTGAAAAAGATAAGTTGCGGAGTCCCACAGGGATCAAACTTAGGACCGTTATTATTCTCATTGTACATAAACGATCTTCCTAACTGTCTCGAACAAACAGAGGCATCTATGTTTGCAGATGACACAAATATATCAAGCATTGGTAATTCACCTGCGGACATAGAAGTGAAACTAAACAATGATTTGCACAACGTCAATAACTGGTTAATAGCAAACAAGCTTACTTTAAACGTTAAAAAAACTGAATTTATGCTAATAGCCTCTAAACGAAAATTGAAACAATTCTCACATGACCCATGTATACTGATTGGTAATCATAACATCAAACAGGTAACCAATAAAAAAGTACTGGGAATTACTTTAGACGATGAATTGAGATGGCATAAACACAATGATCTTCAATGCAAAAAACTATCCAAGAGCATTGCCTTATTAAGACGAGCCAAACGATTTGTTAGCCAAAACGTGTTAATTAACATGTACAACTCACTAGTCTTACCTCACTTTACCTATTGCTCCAATGTGTGGAATGACGGCAGTCGTACACATACTGACAAGCTTTTAAAAATGCAAAAACGAGCGGCTAGAATTATCACAGGGTCAACTTACGAAGTAAGATCGAAAGATATATTTAATATTTTACACTGGGAACCAATTGAAACCACTCTTAAGAAAAGAGAAATGATAATGACATTTAAGGCCTTACAAGGCCAACTGCCAGAATGTATGACTAACATCTTTAAAATTTGCCAAAATGATATGTACCCGTTAAGAAGTAATGACTGTAAACTTTACTTGGAAAAACCTAAAACAGACTTCTTGAAGAAATCGTTTTCATATCGAGGTGCTGCATCATGGAACAATCTTCCAAATGATGTTGCCCACAACTACAAAGAGCTCTCCATAAGTAACTTCAAAACTTTAATCCACAACTATTTCACCAATTTGGAGAGAAATAGTGTGTGACAACCACCTGTGGGGCGGATTCTGATCCGAAGGAGTAATTTTTGGGTCTGGGAGGGTTAACATAACATACTATTTCTAGTTATATACGTGATTCATTCTAAGTTTTATATATAGTGTTCACTGCATGGGCTTTCTTTTTTTATATAGTCAGTATGTATAATAGATTTTTCATATTTGTAAATATCCTAACGGCCCCTTGAAAAGCAGTTTAATCTGAAGGGCTACCGTTTTTAAATAAGATGAATAATAATAATAATAATAAAGGTAACACTGCCTGAGAGAAGTATATAGATATGGAAAACAGTCGATAAAGAACACAGACAATTTATTATCCACATAATAGCTGAAGTCAAATTAGAGATGAGAAACTTGTGTCAGACAGAAAAGTTTTCTCTAGAAACCCGTCTGAATATAACTATGAATTTAAGACAAGTTTCTCGTCTGAGACGAATTTCCCATCTAACTTTCCCAAAGCTTTTTATTTATTTTAATAATTTCACCCATATAAAGAAAAACATTTTACATTTGTAGTAATCTATTAAATATTTTACATTTGGGCTAGGGGCCTACTAGAAACCTTGATAGGCTTTTTACTTAAGACCCCTAGTTAATATATAATTTTAATTATAAACTGTATAAACAAGTTCAAAGAATAAGTTCAAGTTAAGAATAAAATGATTCTTTAGATATAACACTATATAGATATTATCAACTATATACTTGCTATATAAGTTGCAGTAACTAGGCATTGCCTTGTGTAACATGACCTTAAATGTTAACCCATTAATTTGCTGGCAATGCGCCCTACTTTAGTATTTTACTCTTTCTAATTGCCAGACGATTTTACTTGTCAGTAGCAGAGTACTGCCAGTTAATGGGTTATACTGCACATAGGGATTTTGTGGGTGGAAATTTAAAAAAACTGCAATATTATGTATCCTACATTTAACAAAAATTTACATTGATATCCTTGATACTGTAGGTGCATTATACTAGGGTAATGCCACTGTGTGGTTATAATGTAGTAGTCAATTGAAACCCCACCCCCTGGGCATATGCAGGGTTTTAACAAGATCTTGGGTGCGCAATCAGGCCGCACCTGAAGTGCGGGTGCGCAAAACTACCTAAAATTTCTCAGGTGCGCCTTGAAATGCATATGGGGTGCTGTGCACAAAGGAAAATGAAAGGAAAAAATTTCATGCAAGATCAAATTTGCAAAAAAGAAATTCATGCTACAGGGGATAGCCTAAAAGCTCTCACTAAAATGCAGGAAATCAAGCCACAGAGAATCAAGAATTCAAACATTTTCTGGGGGAGGACCCCCAGATCCCCTAGGTCCCTTTGCATTAATGGTCCCCACACTGAAGAATTCTTAAGACCCTGTTATTCCATGCATGCGTGCTTTATTTGCTCATGTTCCAAATTGCAATCAGAGGTTTCATAATGAAAAATTTATGCACAAAATGTCAGTGCAACAATATTTCTGCAAAGCCAAAGCAGCCGGAAAAATATCGTGCATGGGAAAAAAGTCCTCCCCCTCATCACTTTTCTAATGTTCGCCCCTACGTGCGCCATTGTTATTGCATTAATTTATCTTGGGTGCGCCGCTGCCATACTCTGCAGCCTGTGCGGGGGAAATATAGATTTTAACACGCTTGCCATCATGCTATCCAGGGGTTTGATAAAATGCCAAGGATTTAACTCTCATAGAGCCTTTGCTTTAATCATACCGACACTTTGACAGTTCCCTGTAACAGCACGTTTTTAATCCTAAATGACGGATCAGACAATGTTGGAAAGCTAGACTGCAGAAAGCTAGATGTGCAAGTCGGGTAATTTAACAAATGCAAGGATCCCTGAAGAAACCAACCAACCAGGCTAATCATGAATTTTCTATACACACATCCCTATGATCCTTTGAAGAATTCTTTGCGAAGACAAAACCAACAAAGGCAAGCCCTGAAATGTGAAATGACTGAAATCCTTCCTTTGAAATACAGAAATAGTTTGATCCTTTTAGATAACCAATCCATCCATTTTGGGGCATATTTTCTTTACCTCTTGCATGGATGATCCAAGACAATACCGTCAATACGGGTCCAATGAATACACCAAATAGGCAAATACCAAAATCACGAGGTGAAATTGTCAAAATTTGGTGTGAAATCTCTTTCCGATTAACCCATTCCACACATAGACTTGATAGTAACAAAAAGGATTACTGTTCGGTAAATTTTAAGACAATTTACAATATTTTAGCCCATGTTTTAAACGCATATTTGCGTACTTTTCACGCCTTCACATGCCGCCATTTTGAATGTTTTCAGGGGGGTGACTGCCTCTCTGGACGGCACATGCTAAGAACATGGCGGCTTTTTCGCAAAAACGGCTTACGCATTTTTAATCAGCAGTCATACTTCTGTACGTCTCTATTCTGTGTCCGTATGTTTCTCTCGACCTGAATTCGCGCATGCGTATAACGTAGAAAACCCTGAACCGTCCATGACATCGCGGCGGACGACTTTGGATTCCACTGTGTTTTCACATACCCGGGTGTAAATATCCGAGGGAATTAGTACCCTCGCACGGCGCTTCGCGCCGGCTCGGGGATTAAAGTACAAATATGCTATAGATGTCCAATTATAACAGTTAATTAGTCTGTTTTCAGTTTTTTGATAAACTCTTTTCGCAGTGTAGCGACATCATCATCATCAGCATTTGCTTTCATGGCATGCCTTATAGAGCTCGCGCCGGCGGCCACGTGTTTTTGTCTTGCCTGATCAAAGAGCCCAATTTTAGGGCATGCATATGCCATATATGGTCATGACAACAAACAGGATCTTGATTTGAGCTAATTTGCTCATAAATGCAAACCACTGATACAAACTAGTAGTTGAACATCTTTTTGAAGAATTTCCTTAGATTTACCGAATTTTGGCAGATTTTCTGAATTTTCCTTCTTCCTGAATTTTTCCTTTTCGATAGTAAAATTTCCTGCAAACAGGAAATTTCTTGCAATGTGGAAACACTGTTGCTTGGCAACAACTACAAGCTTGAATTCTGGCCGGCGGAGGAGCGAAAAACGTGCAACTCAACAAAAATTAGGGATTAAAAAGGCACAAAAACTGTTGAAAATTTCTCAAAAATAGTCCACAATGATAGACAGATTGGTTTTTCGTTGTTCTGCTTAACTTTTGTCCTGGATTCGGTATAAAAGCAAACATTTTTGTCAAGCTGCTTTGACGACATTGGCTGTCAAGTTGAATTTTTCATCTTGAACCATATATATCAGGCAGTTTTTGTTTGAAGGTACTGTTTGAATATTTTTGTTGTGTTTTTGTTGTTCAATGGTTGGTGGTCAAAAAAATTCTCACACAAACTGTCAGGAACAGGGTCGTAGCTAGCAGGTAAAGGTTGGGGGAGTGTAAATCGAAAATTTCCGAATCACACAATTGTTTTCCGAATAAGTAGGGGTACGCGCCGTAACCTAGGGGCGTTAACCTAGGGAGGGGTTCGGGGGCATGTTCGCCCGGAAAATTTTCAATTATATGATCTCGGAAATGGCATTTCCCGCATTCTGAGAGCAAGTTTCAGAGAAATCAAATGATTATATATATTTACAAAGTTTAAAGGGAAATATAACGTCATAGATACGGTAAAGCAAGGATATATATACATATATATATAAATATAAGAACTAGCTTGGACTATAATATTGGCATCTTGATAAATTTTTACATGCAGTACAAGAGAATTGTTCAAGTTTGTCAACATGATTGTTGAGGTCAAGGAAGAATTGTTTCAATTTCCTTTTGAAGGAGTTAGAAGAATGATAGTTATTAAATAGTTTAAGCTCAGTTGGCAAGGAATTGAAGAGCAAAACTCCACTGTAGGGCAGTTTTGTCTTTGCAAACTCCGTGCCAACTTTTGGAATTCTTAAATCCGTATTTCGGGAAACAAGTGTAGTGTCATATTTATATGGGTTTTTTAAAAACAACTATGAAATACAATGCCCTAATGCAGTACAACCGCCTTCATAACTCATAAGCTAAGAACTAATTCAGTCGTCTTCGGGACCAACTGTTAAGCCCTATATCGATTTACTTATCATAGGTATAGTAGATTCATAGATGAACTACTACCTAACTACCTCTTAAAAAGTAACAAAATGTAATTATAAAACGCACCTTAAATAGACGGCCGGCCAAAGTTATAAAAGTTAGACTTCGATGGCATTTTTTGTTACAAGTTGCCAACAGGCATTTTCTTAAAGCTTATGCATTGGCGAACACGACTATATGTGTTGACACCTCTGATTTTGAATTTACCGCCAAAAATTGGAGAATTTTAGAGTTTTGCCTATTGAATTACTATAATAGCAAAATATGCAGAATTTCAAGTTCACTTTTAACAAAAATAAACCATGCCAATAGAACGTTCACCAAAAAGTATACATAAGACAATTAAATGACTAATGCGATTTTTCAAGCCCGTTTTGAGTTAAAGAAGGTTAAAATTGGCAAATAGTAACTGAATAACATTAATTAGTGCATTTTCTGCATTTTTGAGCGTCAACAACTCAAAATACGGTATGAAAAACGTACAACTCGTTTAAATGTCTTATATATACTTTTTTGTGAACTTTCTAATGATATAGTTTATTTTTGTAAAACGTCAATATGAAATTTTGAATTTTTTGCTGTTAATAGTAATTCAATAGGAAAATTTTTTAAATTCTCAAATTTTTGGCTGTAAATTCAAAATCAGAGATGGCAACATATATAGTCTTGTTCGTCAATGCCTGAGCTTTAAGAAAATGCCTGTTGGCAGCTTGTAACAAACAATGCCATCAAACACTTTTTCTGGGCACATTTTTAAGAGTTGGCCGGCCGTCTAAAATAGGTTATCTGGTGCGCCAGCGACTTTAAACCCGCGATATGCTTGTACGCTTTCAGATGAGCGCTATGACACAATTCGTTGTGTTTCCTCCGATAGTCCGAGTTCAATGTAGCGTGACAAACGGGACATTCTGCTTTAAAGCGTTTGTTTTTCGGAGGCATAACGTTAAACAAAACTCGATATTTGGATATGCACGTGAATTGTGAAAACCCTGCGCGGTGGTGAGCCTGTTTAAAATCCGGAAATAATAGACAGTAGACGAAGCAAAGGGTGTCATGCATTTAATAAACCGGCAACTATAGATTTCTTGTCCATGCGATAATGGGAATTTATATTAGGATTTTGTTATTTTTGTAAACACTCTTGCTGTTTACTGACTTAGATTTTGTTCATCCAATGTTGCCGTAGTTTTCCGAATGAGTAACTCGATTTTCCGAATATTCTAATTTCAAAAAAGTTGGGGGGTGCGTCACCCACCCAATACCCCCCCCCCCCTCACTACGGCCCTGGTCAAGAAATCCATAAACATTTCGTATTTGTGTAGGTTTTTGTCGTTGCATCTTAACCGCTTAAAAACAGACATATAAGTGTTATCTAAATCAATGCCAAAATGGTTAATTTTAATTTTTTGCACCTAGACCAGTGGATAAATTTGGTTTGGTTTTTGTTTAAATAGAGTTTTTGTACCTTTGAATGTCAAAATAGCACAGGTTTTCGCGTTTCTTGTCGCCGTTGAATGCGAACTTTCAAGCAAAAAAGTATATTTCAAACTCAGAAACAGCTACTAATCTTTATTCGACGTTTATGTCCCGTTGTCATTTGTTGGCAGGCTTTTTCCATCTCGTTTAGGTCTACTTTTACTTGCTTTCTGACAGACTTTGGATCTAAAACTATTATAATTTTGTTCATATTGTATTGACAATTCCGAGGAAAATTTAAGAAGCTGGGCGAAGGGAGAAAAATCAAAACAGTGGCCGTGCTTTATTGCATCATAAAGCACGCGCAATTAGCCAATCAAATTGTTCGTTAGATACTACTTATAATATAAACAAATATACAATAATTAGAACTTACTACCGAATTTTGAAGCGGTTCTCTCGGGGGTTCTGTAAGGGTTCTGTAGAACCCCTACAGAACTCCTACAGAACCTCTACAGAACCCCGAGAGAACCGCTAGAAAATTCGGTAGTAAGTTCTAATTACTGTATATTTGTGTAAATAATTGTTATACTTTAAAAAAATAAATGGTTTAAAACGTTAATTCGTGTTAATTTATGTCCATAACAACAATATTTTGTTCTAAAAATGTATATATTTCCTATTCGTATAACCCCCTTTTTCGCCCTTTTGATGACGTCATCTAGCTGGAAAATTCGTTACGTAACTTATTGTTTTCCAAGCAGTTGGGTTGGTTTTCAAAAGAGTTATCCGAGAGTATAAACTGAAGTTATAAAAAATCTCCTCTTATCAATAGCAGCTTCTAAAGCTTCCTCTGGATCCAAATATTGTCTACAGTCCAGTTGCACAATAATATTAAATCATTATGACATCTTATAAAATGTTTAAATCTACCGAACCGGACTCGAATCGGTGCCCCACATCGACCTCACATCGACCCAACATCGACCCAACATCGACCTCACATCGACCTCACATCGACCCTACATCGACCCTTTTTTTCGCAGTCGTAGTGTGAAGTGGACTGAAACGAACGATAACGCAAAATCACGTGCGTTATCACGTGCGACCTTTGGACGACCTTGGCTGGTGCTTGACCATAAAATTTCTCTTCTCATAGACTCTGGGTACGAGTCCGTGTCTTAGTTAATTTATGCATGCAGCCAAGTAAAGCAGTGTCCATTGCAACAATATTTTGCCCTAAAATCAGTACGATTTCGCATTCGTCTAACCTCCTTTTTCGCCCTTTTGAAATCAAGTCTTTCAAAATTGAAAGCAAGTCTCGCGAAACGTCAAAATATATTCAGCAAAGTTCTCTCTGTAAAAGCTGCGACACATATGCTATGTATTATTCAGTGTCCTCATTTTATACTCTGCTATGTAGACACCATCTCCTTATTATTCACGAGTTACGTAACGGTTGCGTTACGTCACGCTGGCGTTACGTTACGGTGACGTTACGTTACGCTAACATGGGCAATACCTATGACGTCATCACTCTACACACATCCTGAATACTAATTACTTCCGATCCCATATGTAGGGTATAACAATACTTAGATAATGACTATATATATTGATTAAATTTAATAATTCATTAATTCACACCAACGAACATATGAAAGGTAAACTGTCTTGATCAGCTTCCATTCAAAAATTTTCATTATGATGCTAGCGAAACCACTCAAGTCTGTGAATCCTGTCCCTAATAATTTGAGCACCTAAGAATTTTAGCACTGACAGCACTGTGTACGTAATTTAATTTCTAAAAACTAAAGGCAGTATGACATGAACTCTCATGCGCAGTAGTAGCAGTACTCAATGTAACTGAAAGTCAGAGAACAAGTTTCTACTCAATTTCCAATTAATGTAATTAGATATAAAAAAAAAAAATTTCTCATACAAGGTGGTCATTAGTATGTGTGTAAATATTTTGTTTATTGAATTGTGTTGCCATTCAACTTATTGGAGCAGCACACGTAATTTTTCAATTGACTTTTCGATTTAGAATTGGGGGAGGGGTGGGGGGGGGGGTTGAGAGGTCGGTCTGAATATATGAGTCGGTCTCATTTTGAAACTTCACCCCCTCCCAGCCAAAATCGATATGTACGCCCCTGTTTATGCCATTGTACACAACATTTTTCTAGAAGTCGCTTATAAACTTTAATGTTTTGTCTATACACATAATTAAAAAATAGCATTTAAGAAATTCAAACAGTAAGGATCTTCAACGGCATTTCCCAGAATTATTCCACATTATTGGCATCTCGCTAGATAGAAGAGATTAGTGTTAAGTTTCCATCCACGAAAAACCCTTAACATTTTGTTTATCAAGGGAGGAAGCCAAAATTTAGAATCAGTTCCACTTTTGTAGGTATACCGCCATATATGGACTGGAATTAGCCTTATATTGTATAAATACATGAATTCGGGGTAAGCTTTTGGCAACTGCATGGGCCCTGGACGTAGCTCAGTGGTCAGAGTCCTATACACTGGAAGCGCAGAGGCGCGGGTTAGAAACATGCCAGAATGCCTGTAGTTACATTTTTCACAATGGGCAATTCCAGCTATCGCAATGCATGCCGGTAGAAGTGGTTATTTGATCATTCTATTCCAAATGGCGGGCGAACGATGTCGATTTCATGCATCGTTATAGTTTTTAATTTCCCTGCTATACGTTTCACACGAACGACCGGTTTAAACCCGTTATTTTTAGTAGCGGTTACGAAGAAGTTTCAGAGCGACTTTGAGCGAAATTGATTGTAAAGATTGCGAGAAAATTGCTTTCGAGTGTGACTCAAGAGTGGAGCCAGTTCGACCAAAATCGGGCTTCGAAAACGACTCTTCCGCACGTTTTAAAGTGAATAAAGTGATCGGTAAGTCCATAGTACACAATTACTCCTTGAAATAAAGCTATGTGACCAAGCAATCTAGATCTATCGTTTATTTCTATTTCTGAATGTGCGATTTGCAAATACAAGCCGTTGAAGTTGACAATTTTTTCAGCCGACATGCTGTATTGACAACTGTCGACATAGGGCTTTGTATTGATAAGTTTTGGCGAAAAACCCCAGTTCACTTGCAACTTTTTGCTATTTCGTAAAAATATCGACTAAAAAGTACTATTACTTGGTTGTTGACTTTTGTTTGGCTCTATTTTCTGTTGTGGTCGCTTGTTTTTATCCTCTTCTAAATTAATGGTATGTTGTAAACATAGTTAACTTGTAAATTTCAGGACAAAATATTAATTTATTAACACAAATAGGTATAAATATAGCGTTTTAGTTGCTTTATAACTACACAGTAACTCAAGCATTGAAATAACTATTAAAAAGTTTATTAAAACTTAATATTTATTAAAATAAAATAGTAGGTAGGATTTAAATTATTGTACATATTTTAAATAGTATATAGGTTGTAAATATTTAAATTAATAAATTATGGAGGATAAAGCTAGCTCGTCAACAAAACCAGACCAGCATTTGTCATTGCAAGAACAAATTGAAAACAAAAATGAAAAAAACCCTGGTGGAACATATTGTTGTGTACCATTCTGTGACAGTAATACCAAGGGAGACCCTGAGCTATCGTTTCACAAGTTTCCAACTGAGCCAAAATTAAGAAAAACATGGTTGCACTGGCTTGCCCGAGTTGATTTTCAACTAACTCAGTACCACAGAATTTGCTCAAAACATTTTGAAGGGGGACAAAAGACCTACAGTAACAATATACCAACTATTGGCCCCAAATTAATTCAACCAACGCCAACCAAACCACGATCCACATCTAAGTGCAGGGAAAGAGATGCAAGCCAAAATCCACCAATCCGGAAACGCAGAAGTAGTGAAAGTGAAATTGTTGAAAGGTTAAGGCAGGAAGTAACGGAACTAAAAAATTCGGTGTCTGAATTAGAGAATGAAAAACAAGAGCAGCAGGATGAAATTTGTATTTTAAAGAAAAAGTAAAGAAATCTGTGTTTTCAGTTGAACACATAAAAGGCACAAGCAATGCTAATTTTGAATTCTACACTGGTTTTCCCAATTATGAGACATATCGAGCATTTTATAACTTTCTTTGTCCGGCATGTGAAAGACTCAGGTATAAGGGTTCCAACAATAGTGACACTGAGGCTGAAAACAAGGGCAAAAGCGGGAGAAAAAGAGCTCTGTCGCCTGAAGAAGAACTATTTCTATGCTTGTCAAGGCTAAGGTGTGGCTTACTAGAACAAGATCTTGCCAACAGATATGGTATTTCTGTGTCCCAAGTTTCTAACATTTGGTTGACTTGGCTTGACTTTTTAAGAAACAGACTTAGGGCAATACCTATATGGCCATCTAGAGAATTTATTTCTGATACTATGCCTGCTAGTTTTAAGGAGAATTACCCTCGAACCAGGGTGATAATTGATTGCACTGAGCTGTTTACAGAAATGCCTTCCGAACCCCGATGCCAAAGTGCAACATTTTCCACCTATAAGCATCATAACACTGCCAAAGGGCTAATCGGTATATCACCTAGAGGTGATGTTATCTTTGTGTCAGAACTTTATGCTGGCAACACATCCGACCAGCTAATTACAAGGGATTGTGGAATTCTAGATTTATTAGAACCGGGGGATGAAGTCATGGCTGACCGGGGATTTGCCATCGAGGGTGACCTACCTCCTGGGGTGTCCTTGAATATTCCACCATTTTTGCAGGACCAACCCCAGTTCACTCAGCATGACGAAGTCATAACGAGGCGTATCGCCAAACACAGAATTCATGTAGAGAGGGCGATTCAGAGAGTAAAAAGCTACCGACTTTTACAACACACATTGCCAATAAGTATGGCTGCTGACCTGGATAAAATGTGGATTATTTGTTCATATTTGACACTTTTTAACAAACCGTTACTTGCGTTACATTAATATTAAGCAAGCTTGTGTACTAAGATTGCATATTCATGTTGTGTTTGTATTTAATTTTCTATTTCTAATTATGTAATTTGTTGTACTTTTTTAATAAGAAAATACAGTAGTCACAGTCACACAAGATCCATAAGATAACTGAAATAGAAAGCAGTCAACTCTGGTAACATGTTTGTTTCCCACTTATGCTCATCAAACAGAATTCTCTCAACATGGAGATCATTCTTAGTAAACACTACAAAGTCAAGCCAACTCAACTGGCAAATTGCCATAACACCTTGGCATTGGTAGTAATAAACATGATTATTTTTTAGTTTAATGTCATCATCTTTCATTTCCAAGAAAAATGACTTGTCTTGACAAGCCTCTGATATAGTGAGGTCTGCTTTAGATGCAGGGCATTTAACTTCCACTGCTCCATATTTATTTTGTTCATTTAAATCCTTAGCCAGTGAATCTGGGCTTGCACCCAACCAAGGCCATTTTGGGTTCACTACTAAGCCACATGAATAACAAAGTTCAATTTGACTGTTATTTTTTTCAATATGGTCCTGATATTTACTCAAGGCATTCTTTTCATTATCGTTCCCCCATTTGCAACTTTCATTTGTAAATTTGGTTGGTGTGACAATTCTATTTACAAGACTTTTGGGGTATATGCTTTTCCTTCTCTTAATAACCTGGCCGAACAAAGATGAAGTCAAACGAGATTTGCGCTGATTGTGCCATTCTGTACTTTTGCTCTGTGCCCGTGTGTTTTTCTCAATTTCAGAACATGCTGTATTATCAATAACTAGTTTCTCTTGTATAAATGCCTTAGATTGTTCATTGTCTGGTACATGTGAATAGTCAGTTTTTTCAGTCAATTGTGAAATGATATGATCTCGTATATCTGTAATTTCTAATTTCTCCTTTGAATAATTTATTGCAATATGTTGTTTTCTAGATGGCAATTTGTTTTCATCGTAATTAGATGGGATGCACTGATTATCAGTAAGAAGACCAACCAAAGGCCAGTTTGTACTTGCTTCTAACAAACCAAATTTTAAGTTTTCAAGATCAGTTTTTGAGACCTTTTCAAATGAGGAAGTATACTCAACCCTTTTCCCTTGCACAGCTGGTCGTTTTCTGCCTTTTTATCTTTTCATAGGTGTCTTGAGGGAAAATTAAATCCTCAAACAAAACTGCACCTTGAGATTTAATGTTTTTGGGAACATGCCATTGCTGTAGTTCCTCAGTACATGTTTTGTCATCAGGCACCTCAGACAATTCTAGTTCACAAAAGTCTAACAACTGGAATAAAATGGCAGCAACATGTTTACAACGGCCACCAGCCCCCGCAGGACACTGACATTTAGCATAGACAACATCACCGGTAACTTGGTTTAAATGGACGTATACATCATAATTTTGCTTTTTCATTTCTGCATGTACTTGACAATGCACAAGAAAATAAGGAAAATCATCTCCCTTTTTAATGTTGCTTTTTGCCCAAATTTTTGTTGCATAACCTGCCTTGAACAATCTGTAGCCCCCTTTCTTGTGCTTTGATGCTTCTGCTGGTTTTTTGTCAGGTAGTTTGTCTTTCTCCAAAATGAGGTGTTTCTCAATGTGTGCATATGTAAAATTTGGCATATCTTTTAAGCTTTTTGTCCACAATTGTGCCAACTGTACATTTGGCATTAACAAATGTTGGTCTGTTTCAGTTGAAGTGCAAGGCTTATCCTCCATTATAAAATTTAGCAATTTCCTAGTTCAATGAATATTTACAACCTATATACTATTTAAAATATGTACAATAATTTAAATCCTACCTACTATTTTATTTTAATAAATATTAAGTTTTAATAAACTTTTTAATAGTTATTTCAATGCTTGAGTTACTGTGTAGTTATAAAGCAACTAAAACGCTATATTTATACCTATTTGTGTTAATAAATTAATATTTTGTCCTGAAATTTACAAGTTAACTATGTTTACAACATACCATTAATTTAGAAGAGGATAAAAACAAGCGACCACAACAGAAAATAGAGCCAAACAAAAGTCAACAACCAAGTAATAGTACTTTTTAGTCGATATTTTTACGAAATAGCAAAAAAGTTGCAAGTGAACCGGGGTTTTTCGCGCCAAAACTTATCAATACAAAGCCCTATGTCGACAGTTGTCAATACAGCATGTCGGCTGAAAAAATTGTCAACTTCAACGGCTTGTATTTGCAAATCGCACATTCAGAAATAGAAATAAACGATAGATCTAGATTGCTTGGTCACATAGCTTTATTTCAAGGAGTAATTGTGTACTATGGACTTACCGATCACTTTATTCACTTTAAAACGTGCGGAAGAGTCGTTTTCGAAGCCCGATTTTGGTCGAACTGGCTCCACTCTTGAGTCACACTCGAAAGCAATTTTCTCGCAATCTTTACAATCAATTTCGCTCAAAGTCGCTCTGAAACTTCTTCGTAACCGCTACTAAAAATAACGGGTTTAAACCGGTCGTTCGTGTGAAACGTATAGCAGGGAAATTAAAAACTATAACGATGCATGAAATCGACATCGTTCGCCCGCCATTTGGAATAGAATGATCAAATAACCACTTCTACCGGCATGCATTGCGATAGCTGGAATTGCCCATTACTCCTGGATTAGTTTTTCCACTCCTAATTCCCATTAACAAAACCCTTATTCACATCCCTCAGAATCCCCACTTGCCAAAATCTTTAATAGCTAAAAATTCATGTATAAAAGCATATTTATAAAATAAGATCAAAAAGAATAATCGAGTTCCATTTGAAAAGAAGTGCGGTGGTAGCCAAACTAAGTTAATGGTCAAACCGCTATTATTAATTAGGATGCATGGATTTATGGTAAGCCCTCTGCCCCTTACCGCTGATTAAAGCCTGCTATTGTATTGTAGGGTACTTACTTGGGATGAATAAATTCGCTGTGCTTGACAACTCGTGAAATGAAAGTTTGGTTAGTTCTTTCTGTGTTTCGAGAGTTTTTCTCCGGGTATATCCAGGTTTTACTTCTTCACCAAAAACTAACTTTAGACTTAGTTGTTCAGCACGTGTGTATCATGCATGAGCATCTGGCTCGGATGAATTAGGAGATAAACACACCCTGTGCAATCGACATCAAACATTTTTAACGTTTTGCGAAAGTTTAACACATTTATTTAGAACTATACTTTATATCTAGTTGGAAATATGTGACAAAACTTAAATCAACAACTATGCAAACTTTTGTGAAAGTCTACTATAACGATCAACCTTACAGTATATTGTTTTCTAACAAATATTCTAAATCGATATGCTATACCATGTTTTGTCTCATCATGGTTCAAAAAAAGCAATTAGAGCCTTCCGCTAACTTGGGCAGCATATTTTATTCAAACTACTTCCCTTAATCCTCCTAAACAAAAATCACATCACAGTAACTCGACATTACAACAACAAATTAATTTTAAGAAAGGATTCGGAACTTCAGTTCACTTCGGATTTCACACATCAGTCCCACAGTATCGAAGAGAGCAAACACCTGTAGATATCAGTTTGTATATATAGAAGAATGCACAGTTGATAACTTCAATATCTTTCTGCCAACGACAACAATTGCCGCTCCAACTGAAGCACACCGTACGTGTGACTTTCCCTTCACTGGCAGAAGGATGAGCTCCATTCAACCACGAAACGGCATGAGTGGAACATTTTAGAATGTTTGTGTTATTTCTCGAAACACATGTCGTAGAGATCTGAGTTCCAGCGTCACCAACAAATCTGTACCATCCCGTTGAAATGCCACTGTCACACAATGTTGAACCGCCGCCATAATTTACGTTTCGATCTTTGTTATCAAGCGATGTATAACTGCTGCATTCTTGCGGTGCTGTAAATGTGCAATATAAAAGGATAAATTGAGATATACAAATATGCTTGAATTTCTGTATGAATGGTGTACATAATTATAATATATATACCTGTGCAGGTTTTCCCGTCTCCTGTGTACCCAATTTGACATTGGCAATTGAAAGATCCATCAGTATTGGTACAGTGGGCATTTCCATCGCATGTGTGCGACCTCTCGGAACATTCGTCAATATCTGAAACACAATTGAAATATTTTGAGTTTTCATGCTCCAGTTCATTCTGAGAATGGCATGCAAAACATTATATACAAATGTATTTTGGTTCGTAAAATGTCGGAGAGTGTGTTCAATGACATTTCTATAAATACATGTGACATGTAGACATATAGACACCCTCTAGACATATACATTGGTAGGGACCTAAAGTATTGGTGCAAGTTGCATTTCCATCGCATGTTTTCGTCGATTTATCTGAACATTGTCTAGTAAAATAATAAGGTGAAAAATAGACAAAAACGCAAAAATCCCAGAGTGCTCAATACCATAAAGTTAGATCAAATAATTTTAGGAGCTGCAGAACTGGGAGGTACAAGGGAGGCTATAGCCCTTCCCTACAGTTAGAAGTGGCTGAGTCCCCCCCCCCAATACAGAATAGACCAAGATGTCAGGTTCTCCACTGCCAGAAATGCAAAATCAACAAAATGACCTGGTTGTTGCATGTCAAATCTTTGCCAAAAGCAGAAAATGCTATTTCAGAAGACTCCCCTTTCTGTCGCCACTGAATATTATTGTTAAAAGAAAATCATGAGTATGTAAAATTTCTAAATCAGTTCACTGGGAGTTTTCAATAATCAATCATCACTAGACTTTATTGAAATGCCAAAGTCTGACGAGCGATGTACGCAGAAAGTTATTTATAAGGAAAATTGGGAACACTTGTGTCAGGTCTTTCTATTGTTGTAATATTACCGTCATTCATAACACTAGTACGCTGATATATTGATTACAGTATTATTTAAAACCCATAAGTTAACAGTTTAGAACCGACTCGGCCTGGCTTCCTCAGTCTGTCACAAAATAGAGGTTTTCTTTGTTTATTTTAACTGTAACGGTACAAACATTGGTACCTGTGCATTTCTTTCCATTTCCTTTGTATCCACGATGGCATTGGCAGTTGTATGAATCAGGAGTGTTTGTACAGTTTGCCTTTTTGCTACATTTGTATGTTTCTTTTGCACACTCATCAACATCTGAAATATATCAATGCTCAATTTTATTCTTATAATTGGTAAAAAAAATCGCAAAGAAAACCAGCATCGCAAAACATTAATACCGGCCATACTATTCTGCACCATTCCATACCACCTCACACAATACCATACCATACCATACCTACGTTTTAACCGACGAAGGTCATTAGCCAATATGGCTGCCACTCCTAAATTTGATCTTGGTTTTGTATCTATTTTTATTTATTACGGGATCTTACTCTGGCTAGAATTATCCATGAATATACATTGGATCTAGTTTCCTCAGTCTGTCACAAAATAGTGGTTCTTTTATGTTTATTTTTAACTGTATCGGTACAAACATTGGTACCTGTGCATTTTTTTCCATTTCCTTTGTATCCACGATGGCATTGGCAGTTGTATGAACCAGGAGTGTTGGTACAGTTAGCCTTTTTGTTACATTTGTATGTTTCTTTTGCACACTCATCAACATCTGAAATATATCAATGCTCAAATGTATTCTTATAATTGGTAAAAAAACCGCAAAGGAAACCAGTGCCGCAAAACATTAATACCGGCATGATTCTCACCATTATGCGGTGTTAGCCAAAATTCGACTGAGAAAACCTAGCTATCCACGTAAAGTTATATCTTACCGAAATTTGAAAGGTAACTATTCTAATCTAACTTCTGTTATTGATATTGCAGAGAATTATGATAAAACTTTAGTAGCTAAGCTAGATCTACATGCTCCTATTAAGAAGAAAATTATAACTCTTCGAGCACCATCTCCCTGGTATACAAATTATATCAACATACTTAAAATAACTAAACGGCGACTTGAACGTAGATGGCGTGTTACTAAATCACTTGATAATCGTGCACGTTATGTAAATCACTGTTCTCTTGTCAACAAAGCAATAACAAATGCAAAAATGCATTTCTATTCTAATATTATTGATTAACATAAAAATAATCAGAAAGTGCTTTTTATCACTGTTGACAAAATGCTTCACTTGACACCAGAGAAACTTTATCCAACAAGTATGCTGAAGAATTTGTCACTAAAGTTTGAAGAAGTTTTGCTGAAGAATTAGCAAATAAGTTTGTTGACTTCTTTGTCAATAAAGTTTAAAAGATCAGAAGTGATATGCCATCGATTCAACTACCTGGTTGAAATATTGATTTGATGGATGCTTTTAATGATAACCCAACTGTTGAATTTAGTAAGTTGTCACCAGTCACAGAAGATGAACCAGCCCGGTTGTTGCGGACTACAATTCCTAAATCTTGTGAACTTGTGAAGTATTTCCATGTATTACTTCCGATAATTACTAAGACTGTTAACTTGTCCTTATCAAGGTGGTCTTCCACTCGAGACATACGAAATTTTCCCAAAAATATTTTGTTCATAATTGAGCTCCTAATATGTGTAGAATTTCAAAAAAGACGACATTTGGTGTGACCTCGGATGACCTTGGGAGTTTCAAAGGCGCCATTGCTCGCGTTGACCTTGAATGACCTTCGAAGATTTGATCTTGAGCTTAATCTTAAATTATCCGTGCATAAAATTAAGCATGAAAAATGTTTACCCAGACCTGTTCTGAAGGAGAAGTATGACTTCATGGTACGTACATTCCCTTTTTCTCTCGATTAACTTTTGCTATTTGCGGACAGAGATTGTCCTTGTAAATATTTAAAAAATATATTATTAAACTACTTACTTTTCTAATACTTCAATTTTAACATTTGTAACTCGATTTGCCGCAATTCAGTATATTGGCCTATCTGCAATAATCTGAAAAGGATGTCTCAAGAAATATTGGTAGGAGTAGTTTAAAACTTCCACAAACACTTATCCTTATATTGCTTCATGTTCTCAACCAAAAAAACAAACAAAATGTTTTATAACATATTGATTGACATGTCGTTGTTATAGCCTAGGGAAACATTATCCATTTATGGGGAAGAGCAAATATATTAGCATTTTTGTGGTTCAGAACAAAGAGCAGCCTTTGCTGAACATTTTAAGCTTTTTTTGGAAAATTTAGGATCATCGGTTCTAAAGTTATCTTTTGCACAATGCGTTGCCGACTTTCTCAGTTGGTGGTCCGCAACATGGTAACCACGGCAACAACGTGTCAACTGAAAACATAGATAGACTCAGTCATATTTTATTTTTCTATTGGTACCAAAAAACTATAAATTAAATCAAAACTAAAACGTCTTAAGGGTTGCATCTAAAGCTACTGAAAAAACTGTGGCAACCCAATTAATCGAACATGTGCACCAACGTAATCTTGTTGAAATATATCAGTCGGCATATAAGACATATCACAGTGCAGAGACAGCTCTCGTTCGAGTTCAGAATGATGTTCTTAGCGATAGATAATAATCAATCTGTTATCCTTCTTTTGCTTGATCTATCTGCCGCATTTGACACAGTCGACCATTGCATCCTCATATCAAGATTAGCTAACAGATATGGTTTGAAAGGTGATGCCTTAGATTGGTTTCGTTCCTATCCTTCTGATAGGAAACAATTTGTTAGTGTTAATGGTAACCATTCTACAATACATGATTTACACACCATGATATCTTAGCATACCACACCATACCACACAATCCAGTTCCATACCAAACTATATCATACCTCTCAAAGTAATTCAATATTTAAGAAAACAAAAAGGAAATCAGTTTTTTTAGAAAAGTTTTATGGATTAACTTTACTTTCGCGGCTCGTTTTCCCTTTTAATACTGGTTCCTTAGAGAAGGTTTGTCATACATTCCTAGTCGCTTATTATAGGCTAGTGATTTCAAGCACCTCAAAGAATTCTAAAAAGTTGGCTAGCAAATCATTTGTTTTTCAACAAGGTAAAAAACCTGCAATTTAATTAAACAACTTTTACGCTTTTACCTTTGTACAAGAATTTCGTATTCATTACTTTTGCTTACCTTCTGTGACCTATGTGGTGGTAAAATATAATACACATAAGAAAAATGTGCACAATCATTTAAGAATTGTCAACCAACATGGCGGCCAAAAATGAGATGCTATAATAGGGGCGAAATTAACAAAACAAAATAAAACTAGAAATACATGCATGCAGTAACCCCTCGCCCATTTGAACCATAGTTAAGTTTGAACCAAACAATTTACTCCCCAAAAGTTATTGTAACATGAAGTACTGAGTCGACGAATGTAACCATGGTAACACGTAACATTGTATATTTTTTTATATTTTAATTTGTACACATTTTATTTTGTTTTTAACTATAAAATTATCAATTGTCCAACTATATAAAGTGGGTATGCTACTGTGTACTCTTTTAGCTTTGATTTACTGTAACATTCAACCTTAGACGTTCACAAAACGTTTCGAAATTTTCAAAAAACTTCAACTGCTTTTCGAGGAGTATTTTTATACTTCGCACTGCTTCTGCAATGAAGTTTTTGGGATTTAATGTTTTTTTATTTTTCTATAACATATTTGAATCAATACTAAATCAATCAATGTTGTATTGACCACACAGAATGATCTACACATTTTCAAATTCACAAACTATACTGCATGCTATGTTAAAAAATCGGCAAAGCAAGCATGGAAAATAGACACTCGCCTGTTTAAAACGCTCCTTTTTCGGTCTTTCGACTTTTTCTCCTCTTGTTAATTTGTCCTCTAAATAATTTTCATTTATCTTGTTTTGGAGACATAGAGACTTACTTATAAAATGAGTGCAAAACTAATTTTGAAAAAAGTTTGTAAAGTGGAAGTCTTCTCTCGGCTTGAACTTGCGCATGCGCATAACTTACGAAAAGGTCCTGTCCAGTCTAGTCCTGTCCATGACAAAGAAAAATGGCGGACGACTTTGCATTCCACAATGTTTTCACATACCCGGGTGTAAATCTCCCAGCGGAGTTAGTACCCTCGCACGGCGCTTCGCGCCGGCTCGGGGACGAGAAGTATATTTTAAGCCGGTTTTCCACTTGCGATTTTTTTCGCGCGAAGCGAATTTTTCTTTTGTCTTTATCCAATTAGTTCCACATGGTTCCAGTTGAGAGACCAAAGACAAATGAAAAATTCGCTTCGCGCGAAAAAATTCGCAAGTGGAAAACCGGCATAACTCATGCCATTATGTTTATTTTTACCAAGAGATCTTCGTAGAAAACCCAATTCCCTTTCCTCATTCTTGTTATGTTCATTTTCACAGTGCTATTACTCAACTGGCAGTTTTCAGAATAACGATTGCTTGGTCTGACTCTGAAATTGTAACCATAGCAATTATCTTGATTGATACAGAAAAAGTGGCACTCTCCCAAACGATGGACGTTGTGACTTGAGATAAGGTTTGCCCGACGCAATGCTTGGTTTCCTGAAATGAAATTAGGTACGTTAAAATTGCTACACTAAGTTTAAGTTTTAGGTTTCCTCTTGTACTAGCACTGAACCAATAAAGGATGACCCTGACTAGACCTCTAGGGAGAATTGTTTAGAGCTGATTGCTCTATCTAGCAAAAAATTAAGGGAAGCCTAGTTTATAAGCTCTCTCCTGTAGTAACACTTGATCAATAAGGAATGACCTTGACTGAACCTCTGGGGAGGATAGTTTAGAATTGATAGCGGTATCTTGTAATAATTAAGTATACGTCTAGTTTAGGACTGGTCCTTGAGGGAGAATAGTTTAAAACGGATAGAGCTATCTTGTAATAATAAAGTACACTTAGATTAGGCTTCCTCCTGTAGTAACACTTGATCAATAAGGACCTCTATAGAAGGCGGACAGTTTAGGACCGATACTATATTTATACTGAATATCTCTATCAGTTCTAAACTGTTCTCTCTCATAGAGGTCTAGTAAGAGTTATCCCTTATTAATTTTAATGTTACTACAGGAAGACTGAGAATTTCAGACTGAGAGGAAACGAGTTCACGAAAATTTAAACAAATTAAGTAACGACCCGGAAAAGAATATATAGACTATATAATGTGCTTACCGACGCTGATGTTCTTAAATTGTCTCCATGTACATGGTTTGCCGTCTTTCCGCGGACAAGGTTGTTGTGCATTTGACATTGGCAAAATCACCACCGACAATCCGACAAAAGTTAACATGTTCAGAAATATTTGATGAATCCCAAACATCGTTCCCGAAACTTCGTGTCAACTGAGTAAGATCGCAGTATATAGGCTTGGTTTATAGTTTCCTTTCAGTGCGGAAAATCGCGACCTACTTCATGCTGCCATCCGAAGTGATGTGATGGGTGCTAATGTGTACTTAACCCTGCTATCGTATGTACACAACGTGGGATATTGTGGTTCTAAAGTGCTTAAAGCATGCAAAGTGCTTGCTTCCAAATGCTTAGCGCAAGTGCCTTTCGTTATTGGCACAGGTGTTCGATTCATGCATTGTGCCGTTGTTTGCTCTGCATAATTTTGTCTCAAACCCAAGGATTCCCATCTGCCGCCAAAGAATTTTATATGAGACTTCCATTTTTATGTTTAAAAGTAGACTAACAAAAATTAGAAACTATTTAGTGGTGTGTTACAGTGGTACAGCCGTTAGTGCATGTGTCTTTCATCTCCGCGCGACAGGGAGTCGATTTCGGCAATACGCAGTTATCTGATTACAATTCCGCGTCAGGTGCATGTGGGAAGCGTGCTCCTGGTTTCACTTTACCAAACACCGCAACATTTTTCTTTATATCTCTGGTTTCCTACTCTAGTAACACTGCACCAACAACAAGTGATCCATACTTTATCTCTTTGGGAAACGGCCAGAAAACTGAGAGTGCTTTAGAGTATAGATGAAGTTAGTTTAGTCTAATTTCCTGGAGTAGCAACACTTGATTAATAAAGGTTGGCCCTTATACTGCACCACTAGGAAGTATAGTTCAGAACTGATAAACTTATGATATAGTTAGTTTCGTTTAGGTATCTTCCTGTATTATAGTACTGAGCGTCTGAGCTAGTCAATATTGCCATAAAATACCTTTTTAATATGTGAACAATTTACTTCATGATCTTAAAGCATTTGTCATTTATATAAAAGTTTACACAAGCTAGCACTTATGCGATTACCATCTGCTGCCAAAATATTTGTGATGTAAAATTTAAAATATGGATTTTATGTTTATAGATTAGAAAATATTTTGTGGGATGTTATATAGCGCAGTGATTTTTAATGGTGCATGTACCTTTCATTTCTTCGAATCAGATTCGACTTGTGCATTATGAGTTTCGCTCAGTTGTAAACTACTCTGACCTCGGGTTTCTTCCTGTAATAACACTGGACCAGAAGGAACGATCCTCCTGGATCTATATAGAGAATGCTTTAGAACTGACAGAACTATCAAAAATAGATAAAGTTAGTTTAGTTTAGGATAGGTTTCCTCCTGTAGTAACACTAGATCAAGAAGAGATGACCTTACAATGGATGGACTTACTAGATGAATGGTGTAATACTGACAGAGACATCCAGTAAAATAGAGTTCATTGATTTAGCTTTAGTTTAAGATGTGATATAGTCGTTTGTGAGATAGAAGAGACCTACTTATAAAACTGTGAAGTTGTCATGAACAATATGAAGACATGAAGTTTAAATTTTAAACTTTATCATTTTAAAGCATTTTTCTTGTTTGTGACCTGACGCCCACAAAAGCGTGTATAGAAAAACTAGCTGTGTGTCAGCATAACTGTGAATATTTTAACTTCTGTAAACATTAGGTACCGAATATTGTATTTCATGGGACAATATTCCATAAACAATATTTATACCTCTGTAATGTTTGAACACTTTAATGCATTTGTCATTGTCATAGGAGTTTACATAAGCTAGGACACACATACGTTTACCACTAGCTGCCAAAAAAATCCTATGTGAAATTACATTATGTTTTACGTTTGAAAATATAATTTAATTTAACCGCACCAACTGGGCCTCTAGAGTGAATAGTTTGGATAGAAATGTAGAAGTGATAAAATTTAGTAGAGATAAGTATATGATTAGTTCAGATTCAGTTTTATTTTAGCAAACACTGCAGGCTTTCTCCGTGTGGGAGCAGTAGGCCTTAGATGGGAAGAAGTTATAACATAATAGTAATATATATTTTACACAAATATTTTGGCAGCAGGTGGTAATCGTATAGGTGCTAGCTTGTGTAAACGTCTATAGAAATGACGAACAAATGCATTAAAGCCAAGAAATAAAGTGTTCAAACATTACTCAGGCATTTTTATCTAATATTTGCTCATGACGCGGGTAGCCGGTATTTTATGTACAATGTTTACTGAAGGTAATATATTCTCAGTTAAACTGACAATATAGTTTTGTCTACAAGTATATCTGTAAGCGTCAAGAAACATTCCAGGAAAAGGTTTAAACTGCTAAATATGCAGCTTGTAATTCCCTTTAGTAATTAGAAAAGTAAGGAACATCTCTAATTCGTTTTTTATTAGCAGTGTTACAATAGAAGGAAACCTAAACTAAGCGAACTTATCTATACTGGATGGCTAAAGTGAGGTGATGTCTTATTAAACCAGTGTTTCTACGGGAGGAAAAACAAGCTAAACTAACTTCATCTTTTCTGCATAGCTAGTTCTATCAGTTCCAAGCTGTCTCCCCATTGATGTCGACTTATATAGGATTATCTCTTATTGATCAATGTTACTATATAGAAGAAAACCATAAATTAAGCTACTTCAGTATCAGTATATACTGCAAGATAGCTCTTTCAGTTGTAAACTTTTTCACCCAGAGCTGAGAGATCCACTATATGTCATTCTTTATTGGTCCATATATTTAGCTACAGGTAGAAGTATTTACTAGATAACTATAGAAGGAATCTGCAGTACTTGCATAAAACCTGTGGACAGGTGTTTGGCAGACTGAAATTGGGATAACTTCTCTCATATTCGACTGAGGCAAAAGAAAACAGCATGAAATATATCAGAAATCCAATCTGAGTCGAAGAAGTCTGTGATCTATAAATATACATACATACATTATTCAGCTCACTCCCCATTGGGGCTTTTCAGTGACCGATTACATCAAGTATCTAGCTTACCTATATCATGTACCTACATTATTTATTTTTACAATATTTGTGGTATTATTTCCTAATCTGTCTATCCTAACCCACCCAGTCAACTTTCCCTGTGGGAGGAAACCGGAGTGCCCGGAGAAAACCCACGACTTTCGACAGAGCGTTGACTTGCTCTTTTCACATGAGTGTGATAGGCCTATATGAGTGTCCTCAACGAGAAACGAACTCAAGAGTCAAGACTCAGAGGTGAAAGGCGCTTGCTCTGACGACTGCGCCACCGAAGCCCCATACTACACACATACTTTCTGCTAATAATTCTAAATTATTAAATATGATATTATTTACTTTTATGTAAAATTGGCAGCAGGTGGTAATCGTATACGTGCTACTGTAGTTTGAAGAAAGCCAAGAGCCGAAAAAGATCCCATGATATAGCCTAAAACATTCAGTGTCTATAATGTTTACGGAAGTTATAGTATTCACAGTTAACCTGACATAGAGTTCTTTATACAAGTATCTGCAGTCCTTAAAATCAAGTAACCTTCAATAAAAAGACTTTAAAACACTAACTGCCGATGAGCTTAAAATTAACTTTGTTTAATATAATAATTACAAATGATTATAGCCCTCTCCCAGTCTAATTCCGCGGGACTATATCAAATCTGAAGCTAAACTAACAGTAAGGATCATCTCTTATTGGCCCATGCAGTAGACATAGAAGAATATAAAAAACTTTAGCCTTTACTAAAGATCAAGATCCAGTAAAAAGGTCACTGTATTGTTCCAGTGTTAGCCTACTGACCAAAACCTAACGGTCGTAATTTGTGAAATTAATTTCAGTTAACCGTTTCATTTACACTTATTGAACAGAAACACTTCAGTAATACTTGGAAAACAGATTTAATAAGTCACTAGCCTAACTTCCAACTTTTTGAGACTTGGCGTGCATCGGTGGGTGTATTATATAGGGAGTGTTACAACCCAAATAAACCATGTTAGTAAATTGACCTTCGTCAGTTAAAACGTAGAATTTGAAAGTAACTTGCTTGGTAAATTTTAATATTTCAAACAACCACAGCCACAGGGCCGTCGGCAGTAATTTTCCCATCCAGGATTGTACTTCTTTTCATACTCTATCTAATAATAATAATAATAATGAATTTTATTCCAACATATCTACATAGTAGCTCTACATTTGGAATATATATTAGTAAATTAGTATCTAATATTATAAAAGTATAAAACTAGTTCTATATAAGTACAGAAAAGGTTAGTAAGTAATTAAATGTCACGGATAGCGATGTTTAATAAGAAATCCTTTGTTTGGGAAACAAATAAGTTATAATTAGTTTCATTACGAATATCAATAGGAAGGGAATTAAATATTTTAGAAGTTTAGAAGCTCTATCTTGAAAAGTATTTTTTCCATTGGAATACGTAAATGAACTCCGCTACTAGAACGGGTAATTCGAATGTTAATGACTCTCTCAAGTCTTAGATAAGTGGGCCATGTGGCCTGGTGCAGGGCTTTATGAACTGCTTTGAGGAAGTGCCAGTCACGTCGTTGTCGAACTGGCAACCAATCCAATTTGATGACGTTCTCGATCGTGGAGAACCTCCCATTAATAAATGACGCGCAGGCGTTCTGAACACGTTGTAGACGTTTTAACTGGTAGTCTGGCAGAGGATCATAAACGATATCGCAATAATCCATTTTAGAAATAACTAGCATTTCAACAAGCTGTTTGCGGATGTTGTAAGGTGTAACATTTTTTATCTTACGTAGAGTAGACAGTGTTGCATAGCATGAAGACAATAAATGACGGACGTGTTCGCTCCAATCTAATAATTCAGTAAAATGTACTCCAAGTAGTTTTACGAACTCAACACGTTCGATGACATTAGCCCCCAAATTAAGATGTATCTCTTTATTGCAAAGGGAGTGAACTCGGGACATTTGGGCTGTAGATATCAGAAGATTTTTGGTTTTTCTTTGGGTTCAAAGCAAGATTTGAGTCATTGGACCAGGTGTTAAGGGATTGTAATGTTCTTTCCATTTCCAGAATAGTACCGTCAAGATCTTTAACCTATCTATATCTTGATTGTAATCAACTCATCCGTAATAGTTTGTCGTTAGTTTCACATCGTGTATATATATATCAAATGGAGCAAAACTAATTCACTGATGCTTGTAATTGTATACGAAGCACATGAGGTTGCATGTAATAAGTTACATCAGGGATGAATACAAATATGTAGCCTACCAGCATGTTATATATAATTTTAAAGCTTCTAAGATGCAAAAAACGATTATCATAACTATAAATACTGGAAATAATTTTCTATATAAAAAATGCTATATTCCTCAGTAGAGTCTGAACTGATCTCAATCTTAATTAATGAGTACAATATATAGTCATAATGCTTAATCCATATTTCCAGCAATTAGTTACAAGGATATCGTAAATTAAAATACAAAAGTAATGGGGCCAGATATTAAATAAGGCCACATTTCCTCGAGAGCTAAATTTCTAAATACCCATGCACCACAAACATTGTCAAAAATTATATACGATTTTGAGAGTATTTGATCGAAAACGTTGCTCTACAAAAGATTCGACTTTTATCATAAAATTAAACACTTTTAAAAATAATATCGAGCAAGGACAAACGGCAATAAAAAATATCGAACAAGCCTCTCCAGAAAACTGCATGGATGATTATTTAGTAACTAATACTCCGAACCAGTGTACACAATTTTGAATGTATATACTATCTGGGTATCTGAAATACCGTTTGAGATACCTCAGATTTTCAAAAATTCCCGGGGGAGCATGCCACCGGACCTACCTAGAAATTTTCAGCTTTTATCGTAAAACGGAATTGTATTTTGTTAAAATGTACCTGAAGTATAATGATTATAATAGACCTTTTTCTGATTGATTATCATTGTAATACTGAGTTGTTTAAAAGATAGGGGGGTCTGGGGTCCTCCACTAGAATATTTTTATATTTTTGAAGCTCCTGGACTGCATTTCTCGCGTTTGCTGAAGCGATTTTGCAAACGAATTGCGTCCAAATTGACGCAATTGGGCTTAGCCTTGCAACTGCAGCTTAAATACATCCGGACACATCTTGAGCAAGATATTTACAACACATGTATAGTTACAACTTGTTCTATCTAAAACGGCACATGTACATAATTTGAAATTTTTAGAAGAGAAGGTAAGGAGGGGGTCATGTATAGACATATCATTATTTAGGGGTGGGCCACTCGGAAAAAGTTGAGAGGGTGGGCCAAACTAATAAATTTAAGAGGGCGCACTAAATTCCACCATCCCCCTCCCAGATAAAAAATAAAGCTTATCTCCCATTTGTGACACCGAAAATGTCAAAATTTTACCTGATTCTTTTCTACTTTTACATACCTCCAGTCATACTCCAGTTCAACTCAAAGAATCTTTAATATCTTCTTTATTCTTGCATTTGACAACAGACTTCTATGTCGAAAATTTAGCTTTTTATTTCGATACGACGAGTAGAAGGATTTATTTTGAATGTTTTTTTATTTATCGGGTATTTTGCAGCACGCATGTGCTTGCCGTAGTTTGACTATGTATGGTTTGCCTACGCGCTTCAGTCACGACAAAAATATCTTATACAGGGTATTGTACCCTGGGAATTCATTCCGGAAACTTAAAAAACCATAGCAACAGTCTTTGGGCCTCTTCCGGTTGTTTTTGTCTGAAAGTCCAGTGTGGCAAGGACGCTACATTTCAAATTTCGCCCTAACTTTGTCAATTTTTATTGTTTTTCTTTGAAAGTTGGTCAGTAGGTACTGTTTTTAAAGCTCTATAAAACGGTGTATTAGCGAAAATCACACGGTTTTTAAAATCGACCAAAGGTCATGAATATATAATTAGTTTACCGATATAATAAATATATCAGATTGCTGAATTGGTTGGTATTTCCGTCCGTTTTGGGTGAGGGGCGCCAAAGATACGAGCGCTCAAAGTCATCATGCTCTGGAGGATGATATTCGACGGTGTCATCCAGAAAGAGCAAACAATGATGACGATAAAAGTTTTAAATCCTTACATCTATGATTGAAATGTAGATGGCATTTCTGTAATAACCGGATTTGAATTTGTGGCAAAACGTTTTCTGCCAGTGCGAGAAAGATTTGCATTCGGTAACAAAGATATCACAGTTGGTGTCCGCAAAGCTTCAGTGATCATGGATGCCTTAGTCAATGGTGAACTGGTGAATGAAAATTAATAATATTGTCGGTAAGTGTGATGTGAACACTTTGATCATTAAAACCTGTTCACTAAAGGTAAGCTTAGCACATTTTAGACATTCATCGCTTTTTATCGAGACAAACAATAGCTAATCTTAACAATATATACTACGTCCTCTGAGCATATATTTCAACAAGAGCATGCCTGTTGCAGGATTAACTCGTGCCACTAGCTAATACGCATGTAGGCCTATAGATAGATAGATATATAGATAATCCGTTTAATGAGATCATCTAGCAGCCATAGAGCTGAATTACATCATTTATATATAAAGCATTTTTGCAACTATTTACAAAATTATTAAACATTTTATAAAATTATCACTAAACTATTGGTACATATGATCATGATATTAAAATACCGACCATTTACAAATTTATTATACTTGATATTATAAATGTATCTCTAACTCCATTGGTAGCTACGGTATTTTTGAATGTTAAAAAGATTATGATTCCTAAGACTATATTTAGATGTCACTTTAGGTGGCAGTAAATTCAATTCCAGCCCCGGGCTAACGCTCGGAATGGCGAGCCCTCCACGCCTCCTCTGGCTACGTCACTGATTTGAAATTGATAGAGTATGGCGAATTTGAATATGTTTGAATGAACGTCATCAATACAGTATTTGTGATCGAAGTCGTGATCGATTATGTGCTCAGATATTTATATAATATGTGCTTAGAATTCATGTGTTATGTCTAAATCACAATATATAGTAATCGATCAGAACTTCTTAAACACCGCATGTAGGAAATCCATTCAAACTTATTCAAACTCGTTATACTCTAGCGATTATTTAACAACTATTCGCCGAAGGCGAGGTAAATATCGGTGAATAAAAACCGAGACGAAGTAGAGGATTTTATTCACCGATATTCACCGAGCCTGACGTGAATAATTGTTTTAGTAAAATTACATAGGTGATTATTTGGAAAAAAATGCACTTTTCAAAAATATTTTAATTGAATATTTACGATAAAAGCGGCTTAAAAACGCTTTAATATTTTGGTTACAGAATGAGTAACTTACCAAAAGATAATCAACCAAGATTCGCTACCGAGACTACCGTCTACGCAGTTAAATAAGTGAGTTTATACAATAAGCTTCGGATCTTTAGGATTAATCTACCTGAAAATTGAAAAATACAGAAAGATTTTCAGGTAGATTGATCCCAAAGACCCAAAGCTTATTGTTGAGACGCAACCTACACTGGCACCATACGTTCGAGATCAGTTTACACTGAGTTTATAAACTATAGTATGTATAATTATACTGAGCTGTGCGTGAGTTTCATCACGTGAAGAATATATTGCACCGTCAGTACTACGAAACCTTTAAGTATGCTATGTTGTAAAATTTAAACGAAACCACTTCAATATTGTGTAAACATAACAAAACATCTTCTAATACATATTGCCTACAGTTAAAACGGCGGCCATGTTGAATCATGACACAACGTTCTGTACGTGTGTCCTGTGGAATGCCCAACGATGAAGACGAAAACGAAGGGAAAAGGCATTAATACTCGTTGCCACGGCCAAAGGCATGGTCGACAGGCAGTTATCAGAGTGAACAAATAGCGCGAAAGTGGAAAATAATTCATGGTGCTGGTGGCGGGACTTTGCCCTCCCTCCTGGTTATATGTTCGAAAAGGCCCTGAATGTCACTAGATTTCTTCCTGAATTTTAGATCTAATCAACAAGAAAAGGCTACGGAGATTTCAAACTGAAAATAATGATTAGCGGAATAAAAAAATTGTTGCGATGGAGACGGTATCTTCATTTAACATTACTCTTAGTGATTTGTGTCTCAACAGCAGTTCTCTTTCTCGCTTTTAACTCAATCCATGAACCCACTCTTTGGAAAACCTCGTTGCCAGTTATTATAAATCGCTTCCAAAAGAACAACGATCATTTTGTCGTCGAATCTATTGTGCTAAAAAATAAAAAACAAATACATAAGTCGGACAAGACAACAAAAGAAGTAGGAAATGAAGTGAACAATAATGAAATCGAAACAGAATTTAAAAAGCAATACTTTAGGATGCAAAAACGACGCGTTGATTGGCAACAAATTTTAGCTCCTTGTGCTAATAATACTGTTGTTGGTCGAACATTGCCTGGGTGGGGAAAAGAAAATGAGACGTCACTTAAGGAAAGTTATGTGGATTATATGGAAATTCGCCCAGCAGGACAGTTTTCCAGATTTTTCATTCGGACAAAAACAAAAAATGGCACACATAAAACGATTGGAGGAGATTTCTGGAAGGTAAATACGACAAAATATATCATTCTAAGGCGTTCCTGATACGCATAACAAACATGCAGCAGACTTGCACCAATGCTGTTTCACCAAATATCTGGATGTGCTCGCACTACTTGTTCCCAGGTTTTTCACAGGTTTTCAACGGCTTGTTGACAACTTGTTGCAAGGTTGTTGACTCAACCGACTTGTAAAAAATTATCGTCCTGCAATTCAACAACTTGTTAGCAAGTTATGAATGACAATCTTGTAGCAATTTGATAAAATGACAACCAACATTGCTACGAGTTGTTGACAAGCTTGCTAAAAGCCTATTGCGAACACATATTGTTGAGCAGCTTAGACCTAGGGCATTCATATTTCTGCTTCTACTTTGTTCCCGTTTTGGATAATATCAAGCAAAACGGCATTTTAGGGGGAATGGGAGAGGAGGAGAAACGAGAGATATAAGGCCTAGCTCATTTCCCAATGAAAATGTTCAAAACTGCCCAAAACTCGCTCAGCTTCGACGTGGCCAAATTTTAGGTTCTCAAACCGAACTTTCGGCAATTTAATAGCGATTTTAAACTAATAAAGGTAAAATAGACTCTAGTGTAAACTTAAAATATATACTTGCATATACGTCTAGAAAGTTACTAGTGCATGACGCATAAAGTTCGAAGCAATATTCAGTTATCCCCGAGCCGGCGCGAAACGCCGTGTGAGGGTACTAATTCCGCTCGGATATTTACACCCGGGTATGTGAAAACATAGCGGAATGCAAAGTTGTCCGCCATTTTTTTTTGTCATGGACAGTTTTTTAATTTATGCACACGCGCGATTTCAGACCGAGAGAAGACTGCCATTTTGCAAACGTTTTTCAAAAATAGTTGCACTCATTTTATAATACTCTGGAGTCAGGACATAATACAAAAAAGTGTTTAGAGGACAAATCCACAAGAAGAAAAACAGTCGAACTGAGACCGAAAAAGGAGCGTTTTAAACGGGTAAGTGTCTATTTTGCACACTTGCTTTGCCGATTTATAGCATACAGAGTATACAGTATAGTTTGTGAATTTGAAATGCGTAGATCATTCTGTGTGGTCAATATAACATTGATTGATCTTAAAAATGTTTTAGTATTGATTCCAATACGTTATAGAAAAATAAAAAACATTAAATCTCAAAAACTTCATTTCAAAAGCAAGGGCCGAAGTAAAAAAATACTGCTTGAAAAGCAGTTGAAGTTTTATGAATATTTCGAAACGTTTTGTGAACATCTAAGGTTGAATGTTACAGTAAATCAAAGATAAAATAGTACATAATCTGGATATGCATCCACTTTATATAGTTGGGCAATTGATAATGATAATTTTATAGTTAAAAGTACAAAATATCAATATTTTTTACAAATTAAAATAAAAGAAATATACAGTGTTGCGTGTTAGCACAGATTAAAGATATACAGATGTGGAACTCTCGCGGGATCCTTTCCCCACTTTTTCAATGCGCATGCGCGAGCCTCTGGCAAGTGTCATGCAAATTTTTAATCAGTAAATAGATAGGAAAAACCCAAATTTTGACAATAAAACAGCGATTTAAAGAACAGCTACCGATGTATATTCATTTTGTGGATAAATGTTTAAAGAAAACGTTACTCTGTGTCTTTTTAGCGTTAAAGGAATGTACGAATACGGTTGTTCACGACAGAAACGAGGAAAGACAAGCGAAAGGAGTGTGACTATCGCAGCATGCTGAAGAATCCATAGGTTCGAACTTCCCATTTTAAAAGTATGCACTTTTTTTCATTCTGGAAAATAGATCAAGATATTTTGTGAAATGTTATGTTGTTTCAAAAGACTGTAGATTAAACAGTTGCCTAGTTTTGATACGTAATGTGTTTATAAATTCATTTAAGCATGAAAGAATTCATGACAACGACACAAGATTTTATACATTGCAATAATTGCATTTTCAGTCTATTTAAGGTGGCTCGATATAGTAATCACGAAACCCTTATACAAGAATCGCGAAAATAGACTTTATTCTATAATTATGAATAAACCCGCGTGACAATTTGTGCACGCGGGAATATTAACGAAAGAACTTCCGAACAGACCTGACGTGAGCAGTTGCTCGCGCCATCTCGCGCCATTGTGCGTGTTCTATAGCGTTTTCATGTCAATTGCTGACGTCATTAAAAAATTCCATTTTTGAAAAACACTACTATATCTCATTATTTTGTCCGGTGACCTATGTTTAAATTTTGCACGCTGTATTGCACCACAAAAATCTTTCATTATACCAAAAATAAAAAAAATTTGTAATGCCAAAAAATTTTTATTGAAGAAAACGACATTTTTGCCTTTTTCAAAAAAATGGCATTACAGAATTTTTTTATATTTTGCTTATTGTTAGTCTGTCTTGCAAGTAAAATAATGCACGAAAAAAAATTGGGGGTCACCGTGCTTTTTTTCCAACTACACGAGGCAATAGGCTATTTTAGAATGAATTTCATACACGCATGTTGTCATAGCAACGAACTGTATGTTACTAAAACTAACATAATTTGAAAGTAGAAACATCAAAATATATGAAAACACCGATATCTGGTGAATAAGACCTAAAAATACGGAGATTAAAAATTTCAAAAGGTTGTACGCTTGAATTTTTGAAAACTGTATCGAGCCACCTTAAGACGATTACTCTTCGAGCTTCGAATCTCTTTTGAAAAGTATGGGGAATACACAGTGCTGATGCAAAGCTGTTTGCAACTGGCTGGCTTGACCAATCTACCCCGGTGACCCAAGAGATTGATCTCAACTTAACTTATATACTGTATAGTTACAAATTCCTTGGGTAAATAATCATTCAATGAGGTCATATTAAAAGAGTATGGTTTTTAATGTTCTTGCAATTCTTGCTCCATTTGGACATTGTCAACCTAATTTATGCGTCGACATTTTAGGAAACATCTAGAATTTTACCACTGAGAAAATGCAAAGAATGTGAAAATTTCTACATATCAATATATAGACAGATAAATATTTATTAATTTAAAGTATGTTCTCTTTTAGTTTGAATTTCCCAGCTGGTGAACATTATTATTGGTATAGCTTACCACAATGAAGAAAATTTAGCAACATTCACACATTATCCAACGAAATTTCATGGATTTATTGGATTATAAATTCGCTCTTAAGGAGTAAAGGCTAGGGGTGGACAGCCTGGAGAAAAAAATCTTGTAATAGTGTGCACAGGGGTGATGGAAACCCCCCTTAAAATTACCCACCAAGAATACAAAGGTGTCATTCTTTGCTGCCTAAAATGGTTAATGTACAAAATAGCCCCCAGGTTTCTGCATATCAAACTTTTCCAAAACATAGAAAATGAAATTTCAGAGACTCCAGATTTTAAAATTTTACCCAGAGTTTGTCTACCACTACCCATCCAAACCAATTTCCCATGCTGCCACAAAGTTTGCAGCTTGGGTTCTTCAAGGAAATTGCCTTTAGATATTTTAAACAAGGTAAATTGTATATACAGTGGCATAGGAACTGGGGTACACCGCCAGTTGATGTTGCACACCCCCGGTTGATCTAGTTACACCAATGGATTGAGAAATCGCCCTTTGCTAATAGGAAAGGTTCTCTTAAGACAAAGTGCCCCCTCAACGTGAAGTTGCTTCCTACGCTAATGTGTGTATATATATATATTATATTTTTATGGTTTATCGGTTATATGATGAACACCTGTATTATATAATAACTTGAAGTGATTGGCTAAACTGAAAAGAAGGCTTGAATCTTGTATGAATCAAATCAACTACCCAGCGCACATCCACTATCCAACCCGTCTGTCCAGTAGACCCCTATCAAAGGCAGATACACACAGTGCTTATTACTAAAAAGTATCCATATTATAAACCTGTTCTGTATTGAGGAAATCATTCACTGTTTTTGCAAGTTCTATAATTAGTGTACATGTACATAAAGGGACAGTAATATATCACTGTAGTACTGTACAAAAAAGGTGTTAAATAATAGATATACCATTTTATTAAAATGGAAATATGATGGCGTGTACAAAACTTTGACTTGTTCAAAGGTGAAGCCGTAATGTTCAGAATCGAAAATCCGATAAGACAATGTTTAAACCAAGTTTATATTTCGCGAATTAGGTAAAAAAGATGGGCAATAAATACCAGGCGAAAAGATTTGATTAAGAAAGATGCCGGATATCTTTACCGAAACACAAGATAGTGTAGCGCCCACTGTGCCAACCTTGTTTGAAGTACCTAATCCTCCTTTGTGAGTTGGTATGAAACGGAGGCTTTTGAAAAGAGAAGAGACGGAGCACATTACTAGTGAGATATTTCACAAAACATGATTTTTATCGAAATATTTATTTGCTAACATATTCTATCAATAACCGGGTACAGCATTATTAAGTACATATAAATTCATGAAAACAACAATATATATTATGATTTTACGCTACACTTATGTAGATAGGAAAAGGAAAACCAGCAACAATAATACACAACAGAATTCGTCACAAACAGTACTTTAATAGAAAATTTGCCTTACCGCGCTTGCGACATTCTGTCAATTATTGTCTTATTAATTCTGTCAATTATTGTCTTATTAATTCAATATTATTATTGTTCTAACAATTTTAATAGGTTTTGATATAAATGTGAGCATACCAGTTCCAGCAGCGATGTTCAATATTTTACCAGAGAACAATCATACTAGTACACCACCAGACGAAATGAGAGGTAGAAAAGTTTTTCCAACTATAGTTTTTCCAAAACTTACAGCCTGATGGGGAGGGGTGCATAAATTGCATCATAATAGTCAGACTACAGGAATTGTCACCACAGAAATATTGCATAAATTATGGTCTTTTAAAATTCTTGAGAAGGGACCTGTCGATTCTTCTCTGACACTATTCAAATTTCTTCACAATAGGTTCTTCTAATAATGAAATAGATCCTTCTAATAATGAAATAGATCCACACGTCAATTGGAGTGATACAGCAGATCAAGGTCTTAATATATAATTCTAGATAGAAATCATTAGCATTTTTATATCAAAGGTTCGACAAAACATTGCCTGCAGTGGCACCGGCAAGGGGGGGGGGTGAGGCGACTGCCACCCCAGAGTGTGATTTACGATCCATACAATTCGTTTGTGAATTCGCTCCAGAAAACGCCAAAAATGCAGTCCTAGAGCTTCAGAAATTATAAAAAATTTGTGGGGGAGGACCACCGGATAATAGACAATAGATAATGGCCATTGAAGTATACGACTCCCCCCCCCCCAAAAAAAAAATAGCTTTTTGTCATGATTCATGATTTTTATTCATGCTTTTTATATCGAGAATTTCGTTTAGCTTCTTTTTATGTATTTGGTGGTTCCTAAAGGAACCGGTTTTGTTTATCTTTGTCTTCTCACATTGGATACTCCAGAGCGATTGCCAAAGATTACTTCTCGCAGTTCGTCGTGGAGAGACATTTCGTCGTGGAGAGACATTTCGTCGGTGGAATACTGTTGCACTATGCTCGCCAAACATTTTAAGGCCTTTTATAATGCCTTTCCAGCAATGAGTCATCGAACAGATATTTACAAGATGCAGTTTGCGATCAAAACACGGAGACAAAATTGCAAAACTAAACACCTCAAGCGCATATTATTGGTCGTGTTGAAAGTCTTTTGAATTTGTTTCATGGTCAAAAAATCAATGAACTGAGACATAGGCAATAGAAGGGAAGTCATAAAAATTCCTTTGAAACAGACACAAACACGAAAATCCGTAAATTTAAGGATATAATACAAGGGGGGTATACTTCAATTCGAATATTTGTTATTGAAGTATACGACCCCATTGGCGTAGGGGGGTCGTTAACTTCAATTGATCCTAGACCTTTTCTGACAATATATTGTATGGGAAATCGTTTGTTTGAACCGAATTATTTCTTATATAAAAAATATTTGCTCGAAACTGCCTTCAAAATTTGCGTATCAGAAAATGCCGTTCAGAGACGTGCCCCAATTCAAAACAATTTCCTGATGGTGAATGTCCCCGAACTCTCCTAGAGATGCGTCGTTACAAGCAAGTAACGTAACGTATATTGCCCCCCCAATAAAAAATCCTTCCGACGCCTTTTCGCTAATTGCGAGGCTTAAAAATCCGAGCAAGACCTTCGAAGACCCGTCCTCGATTCGAATACTACAAGTTTCTTGACATGAAAATAAGTAAATAAGTGCGTTAATCATACTTATCATTGTTTTGAAACATGCTTTTGTGTCTTTTTACTGCGTTAAAAGGCAGAAAAACAAACTGCTAGTCTAAATACGTAGTGAAATGAGCGTTTCACTTTCATTCCTAAGAGTCTAGCAGCCTAGCTAGCCCACCATGCGACCATGGCCATGCATCGTGGTCTTGCAGACAAGTCGATAATTTGTATTTGTATTTTTTTGCATTAAACCGTAACATACAACTTTTTCTAACAAAATAAACACTTACCATTTATCTTTAAAATTTATGACCCAAAATGATAATAGCTTGCGCCAATCTTGTAAAATAGCCATTTATGACCTTCGAAACAGTGTTTCTCCAATACTTTAGTTAGGAAATTCGACGAGCGACACTTACCAGCCACGCATGCACCAGAGCAATTTGCGTGGCGCGTGGAATTGCGTCATCGTGGCAGACGGTGTGGACAAGAAGATCAAAGATTCCGACTCGAGTTCCACATCTGTTAATCTTTAATCTGTGGTGTTACTATGGTTACAGTGGTCTATTCAGTACTTCATGTTACAATAACTTTTGGGGAGTAAATTGTCTGGTTCAAATGGGCGAGGGGATTCTGAAGCATGTATTTCTAGTACACTGTGAATATTCAGCCGGCAACCGGCAGCCGGCCGGTATTTAGTAAACTTTAGTCATAAAATGACTATTGTTAAAGTTAAATATTTACAAACATAGCCCACCCTTAACGTACCTAAACCTAACATTAAATGTCTAAAAATCAATTTAAGGGGTTAACAAGTCAAAAAAAATTTAAGGAAAAAATTCTAAGTTAAGTAAAACTGCCGGCTATTTTAAGGCTGATATTTTATGCTTAGCATTATATAAGGTGTGTTTTTGCGGTAGCATTCAGCAAACCTGCCGGTGGCGTTGTGGTTTAAGGTCATTTTCCATTACGGTCGTTTTGCCCGTGCGGGCGAAGCGACCGATTCCAATTACGTGCAAGAATAGTTAGTCGCGCACGAACGCCAAAAAGTTGAATGTCCGCGAGGTGTATACTATAAAGCGGACAAAAACTGTCATGCTAGACACCTACAGCGAAAGTTGAAACATGGTCATTCCGCCCGTGCGGGCAAAGCAGCTGTAATGGAAAACTGCCTTTAGGGCGTGCAAGGCGCTTACGAGCTCGAGTAATCGTTAGTAGTTCGAATTCGGAAAACTCATTTAATAACCGGCTTCCAGCTGTATAGTCACTTCGACATTTATACTGTTTGTGTATATTTATAAGTCAAATCGAGAGAGCAAAATTGGTCAAAATATATAACAGAGCTAGAATCTTTCATTATTGTTTTCTGTAGGCAGGTACTTTTTGTTTTTCAGCAAATTATAATCTAGATCCAAATAATAATAATTGGATTTAAATCATTGATCTTCCATTTATTAACAAACTGTGCTTCTAGGGTTTTAATTTCTCGGGGTTCTCTCCCCCCCCCCCCCGTCAAACACACACTAAAAACTAACTCTCAGGATGTCTTAGTTACCTTGATTCCAGTACTTGTATCATAAACATCTACAGTAGCTCATATGGATTATTTGGGCAAATTGAATAACGTATTATTGAATTACTCATTATCGTTTTATGTTTTTGCCCAAGGTGATTCTATTTGGACGTGCGACCGTTGCTGCTACGGTTTTTGATCATGGTAATGGCAGCTACGAAGCCATCGCCTTGATAGTAGATCCAGGAAAATACTCACTCTTTGCTATCATAGAACGAAGTCTATGTGAAGGAATGAAAGATCCCGCACCGGGGTTTTATTCACGCCGTAAGTGAACTATACTGCCGAGTTTCTCTAAATAACCGTCTTAGAGAGATGTTTATATGAAGTGGAATATGAATATAATTTTAAGAGACAAGGCAATGCACAACCAAATTAATACTGTTGTACAAAGTCGTACCGGACCTAGCCTGCGTGGCAGGCGTTCTATTGTGGGGGAGGGAGCCCTTGCAAAGAAAAAAAGAGAATTTCTTTAGAAACTTTCAATAGTTTTCCCCTTAATACTAAACTAGCGGTATCAATTTACTATTTTAAGAATTTTTGAAACAGAATGTTAACGGTCGTCTGTATTGTAATATTTTGCTATCCAAATTCTTAACTATTACTGTATATATTTGTGTATATATTTTGGTAACTAACTTTCTTTTTCGTTTTTTTCTTGTAATTTTTAAAATTGTTTGATGCCCCTCGTGGAAATCAACTATAGCAAACTGTTGACTCGAGGCAAGCACTAAATAAAGTTTTACTTACGCATACATACATATATGGTGGGGTTAGCAAAAATTAAGGTAGCGAACGCGGACGGGCAACGGGAGTACACTGTACAGTCGAACCTCCTTAATACTCCCATAGTTAATTCCTATTTCTGTATCTATTTAAGCTTTGCCAACAACACGAAAATTTTTCATTTCCTATACACAAATATGAAGAGAAAAGCGAAGAAACCACAACAGTTAAAACCCAATTGCTGCTGGCCTTTAAAGTACAAAACAAACTGAATTTGAAAATATAACGAAATGTACTATACAAATAGAATATTAATGTCCATATAAGTCTACCCAACGCATTTTAAGCAGACTGATTTCCGTGTCCTGGTGTCGTTCACATCATCAAGTTTTTCTACAGCGTCCTGGTAATATTTAAGTAGAACTGGTTAACTTTCTTGAATTGAGCCAACCATAGGTTGTTTAAGCTTTGCCAACTATAGGGAATTCTACGTTTTGTTTGCGGCCTAATAAAATGAATTCCGTACGAGTCAGTGTTTTCTATTCTGAAAGGCGGAAAGATATAGCATTGGTGTTCTCGGCCTCGTACAGACGAACGAGTTTTCTTTCACTGACAATTTTTCTTGACAAGTCTTATTTGCTCTTGTTCATGACAAAAAATGACAATTTTTTCTTGACAAGGAGCCTTGTTTAATAACTAGTCATCCCGAACGAGGAAAAATTGATCGAAAAAACTTGTTGGCCGCACACACGAACAAATAAACTCGTCAAGGAATTTGTCGAGAAAAACTTGTCGTACGCGACTTTAGCCTTTATAAAATAATAGGCTCCGAGTGAACATCTTTTGAAAAGAATATGACGAAGTATAAACGTGTTCTCCCCTGTCCTCCCCGTGGCGCCGCCACTGGCTGAGATGTGTAATATACAGTCGGTCAATAAGAGGCGTTCTAGTCTATACATTACACATCTTAGCAACACGTCATTGTTTTCTCCATATTCTAGGACGTATATTAATATCGTTTTCTGATATTGGTTTCTTTTCATTAAATTTAAATATAGTTGTGAGTTTAGACAGAAAGAACATTCACCCTGGTATTTATGGAAAGGAGCCAGGATGTTGCCTTAATGGTAGGCTGCCGAAAGTTAAGATTACTGTACTTCCAAGAAGAGATAATGTGGGGAAAAGAATTGAAGGTAAAAAAACAGCTCCTGCGCATCCAAATGTCACGTTCTGCGTCGGGATATATCATTGCAGTTGAATGATAACATGTAACTGAGACTGGAGATTTAAATAATGCAGAGCAAAAACTGATGAAAATGTTACAAAATATTACAAAATATAGAATTTGTAGAATTGTAAGAGTTTCATACATTCTTTCAATGTGAAAATAGATTTTCAATTAATGAATATAAATGAATTCATAATGTAAAATTGGAACAGTTCCCACGTGAAAAGACATTTTCCTGACGTATGTGATTTCAGCGAGCTGCGAGCAGCTTCGTGCGAGGACTGGAAATCCGCCTTTACTCTTGTCAGTAAATCACATACGTCAAGAGGAGAATCGGGTCCGACAAATTGAATCATGTGAACAGGCTCTAACAATTACATAGAGCCACTATAGAAATGCAATATAATTTGAATATGTAAAAAAATGCTGGAAGAATAATTAAGGTCTGCTCTGGGACGGTAACTCGCCTTACTGTCGCCGCAGGATAATGCGAGTTAAGGCGATTTAAGGAGGCTCCCTACAGTTTTAATTCTGTAGCACGCAAATGTGCTCTAAGAACCATTATTTGCTCATTTTGCAAGGTATGGTCACGAGACTTGGCAATCAGATTGCCACAATATTGCGGATTACGAAGAACAAACAATGTTTCTAAATATTTACGTTCACGCCATGGTAACAACGCGATTTAGAGATTGCCGTATTTTTATCTTCTTTCTTAATTTTTTGGATTTTCCTTCGGTAAAACTTTTTAATTTTTTGCACACGAGCACCTAAAGTACAAAGTATTGAAATATGCCATTTAAAAAAATTCCTCGGAGCGAAATTTTTTTTATTGCAAAAAAACGGTTTTTTGAGATTTAAAAAAATTCGGCTCCGAGGAATTTTTTTAAAATCGCCTATTTCAATACTTTGTACTTTAGGTGCTCGTGTGCAAAAAATAAAAAAGTTTTACCGAAGGAAAATCCAAAAAATTAAGAAAGAAGATAAAAATACGGCAATCTCTAAATCGCGTTGTTACCATGGCAACGTAAATATTTAAAAACATTTTTTGTTATTCGTAATCCGCAATATTGTGGCAATCTGATGGCCAAGTCGCGTGACCATACTTTGCAAAATGAGCAAATAATGGACCTTAGAGCACATTTGCGTGCTACAGAATTAAAACTGTAGGGAGCCTCCTTAAGGTGGATCGATACAGTTTTCAAAAATTCAGCTGTCCAACACTTTGAAATTTTTATACTCCGTATATTTTTCATATATTTTGATCTTTCTACTCTCAAATTATGTTTTAGTAACACATAGTTCGATATACAGGGTGTCCCAAAAAAAAGTCCCCGTATAGAAATCACTCTTTTGTTGTTAAACGTGCGTTGTTATACCTCTGGGAATTTAAAATAGCTTCTAAAACGAACAGCAACACAATTCGTCTTACCGTCAGTTCGAGTAAGAATGGTTCAACTGTCTACAGAGGAACGAGTATTATTTTGTCGTAAGGGAAGTTGTAAATATGGTATAATAACGCAAAAGATTGATTCGGCGACATATGAAAACCAGACTTAAATGACAAATTATGAATGAACATGAGTTGAATACTTTAATATGTCTGCTTTAAATGTTTAACTATCGGCTACATGTACAATAATTCAACTAAAAGCTTATTCCGTCGACGTAGAACGTGTCAAGTGGATGCGCAATAGACATTACGAACTGGGCTATTCGGCTCGTGCTGGTCCGCGAGAATATTACGTTCTAAATCCGTTTTATTTGGGTTGCATTATCGTAGAATTCATCAAAGTAACGTTTTCGCTTGTATCTTGCGAAATACGGAGAGTTGTTAGACAAGCTATATCTCGCTAAGAGCCTTGAACAACGAGAAGTAGTTTGGTGTATAGTTTGTTGTTTCAACCTGATTAGAACTTAAGATATTAAGAAAATGGTACGTAGCTACGATTAATGTCACCCATGTTGGATTGCATTTAATTAGCTTCAATTTGTCCAATGGCCATGGGTTTGTATGTATGTATGTATGTATGTGTGTTTGTATGTGTGTTTGCATGTGTGTGTTTAAGTATGTATCTATCTAACATTATGAAACAAAATTTTAGTTTTTGTAGAGTTTATGGCCACAGGCCAAGGAGATGAAAATTGGAAAAAAAATTAACAACATTTTGAAAAATTGTCTTGCTTTTCCGGGTGAACGAAACTGAATGCGCAATTAGTGCTTGTATAGTTTATGCATGATTGACCCCTCGCCTTGTTATACATTTTGCTTCCAGGAAAATTCCGATTATACAAAGGATAATGTTCTCGATTGTGATTCAACGATGCATATCACAATAACGAGACTCTCTCGGGAGCTTTGAAAATCTTTTGCCTGTCAGAACGAGGCAAGGGGTTAAAACTTGACTTATACTAAATATACGGGAAGTATGCAATCTCTGTACTGTATTTGTCTTTCTTTGATATATTGTGACACCGTTTTTCCTTTTTAGCTGTTCTTAAATCAAATTGCGCCTCGAGTTGTTCCTTCATCTGGTTAGGTCTGGGTAGATGGATTGGAAATGAATGGAAACCATTTCTCTCATCAGATAACCATCGCTTGCGCTCTTTATCGCAGATCAACCAACAAAACAAGGAAATGATCTATTTTCTTGGTGGTTCTGTGACTGTGGGATTTTCGAACGCCTATTTTAATCACAGAAAAGCCTACAACGTCTGTGATCAGGTCTGGAAAAGGTACGTATGCATATCTATATTAATTGTATTTAACCGACTAAGTTGAGGTATTTTTTACATTATGTACATTCGGAATATGCACGGAATAATGGCCATAATTCTGAGCTTGCATAATATGGCATCGTGGGCTCAGTGTAGAATTTTCGCGGACTTTCTGTTTTGCTTTATTTGGACGTATTTTATAACAAATTAAGGCTCAAATTTTGAGTTTGAAGAGTTTTTAAAAAGTAAGTATCGTGCAAGTGATTCTTTGCGCGCTTGACGTCCCACAAAATGGCTGCCTTTAAAAATATTTATGAGTAAATATCTCTGAGATGTAATTTGAATCGGTTCCACTCGTATGGAAAATAAACAACTGTAAGCCTTGTTTTCATATGTCGCCGATGTTTTCGCAGTGCCATTGTCTTCGATCATTGATGAGTAAAATCCTTTATCTATATCTGAAGTCATTTTCTTCCTCAATGATCGCTAACGATAGTCCATGAGTGCGGCATTGCCGACCATCGGCGACATGTGAAAACCAGGCTTTACTTTCACTTCTAAGCAGTAATTTATCTTGTGAAAACATTACGAAACTCAAGCATAATTAAATTAATAGTGAGTATCATGCAAGTGATCCTTTGCGCGCCCGTGTTTACATTGTATGTTTACATCTGGTTGTATCTCATAAATATGCGTGGGCATAGAGTGAGAATATAGCAATAAGCAGCATACGCGTTTTCATGCTAATAACGTATTATCTCGGAGTTCTCGATTTCTTACACCGCGACGAAATTTAAAAATTCCTAGTAGTTGTTCAGGACAATCTAAATTATTTAGGATTAAAATTAGCACAAATCTAAAAATCATCTCTAAAAGGTTTATAGATCCATGCGCATTACGTTGCATTTAGCGAGAAGCAAACAAAGAATTTGTTTTGACACGTCGCTTGTATTGGCTAATTTATATTGCAGGCGAATGTTGTCTATTGGCTTACGTCACGACGCGTTGTAATAAGGTTCGAAGAAATTAAACAGAATGCGAGAATACAGTATATTTTACAACACCAAATGATACAAATGTTCAATGTATATCAACAGAAATTCGATTGTTGACACAACTCACGAGTATAATTGTCGTAAACTGAAATAACAAATATATAGAAGGGGCGGCGTAGGGCAGCGTGGGGCGGGTTAAGGTGAGGGCTGGCACTATTAACTAGAGCTAGACTTAGCTCATGAGCGAGGGTTATATTTAGAGTTAGAGCGAGGGTTAGAGTTAAAGAGAAGGGTAAGGTTAGAGAGAGAGATAGAATAAGGGTTAGAGTTAGAGAGAGGGATAGGGTTAAAGAGAGAAGTAGAGTTAGAAAAGGGGGTATAGTTAGAAAGAAGGTTAGAGTTACAGAAAAGGTTAGAGTTAGAGAAAGGGTCAAGGTTAGAGAGAGAAAATTAGAGTTAGAGTGAGGATTAGAGTTAGAGAGAGGGGAAGGGTTAGCCCTGGCAGGTATGCCCAACCAAGCATCGGGCTATCAGGCCGGATAGTGCATAATTGGGCCTGATAGTGCCTAATCGGGTCAAATCGGGCCTATTCGCTCGAACCATTATGAATTATTAAATGTGTCCCTGCGGGACTTTTTGTGTCCCGGATGTCCTTGTAATTGTTTATACATTCAGGAAAGTGATCCTGGCTAATCAGGGAAAATCGGGCCTGTTCGTTTGGGCCATTATGAATTACGTATAAGCATAATTATAAAATGTTATGTTGTTCATAAAATAGAACATTAACTGGTTAGCTCCGATGAAAATAGGAGCTACAGCTATCTCTTAATCGTTGTTTTAACATAAGAAGACGCGAAAGGGATACTATACTCTGCGAGATCACAACTCAGATCACAGTGTAGAAATGTGCAGAAAAAGAAAGTACGTAGAGTCTGACGATGAGGTGTGATCTCGCAGAGCATATATAGTGTGTCATCGGTTCTGATAATCACAATGTGTGAAGATGAATCACTATCGACAATAAAATAATATATACAAAGTGAATCATATACAAACACAGGTGAAAACATAACTTCCTAACGGAGGTAATTAATTATATAGGAAGCGTATTTTTAGTGATTTTTCCTCAAAAATACCATGTGACTTTCCCTTATATATTTAATTTGATAGGTGCGCGATCGATATTTTTCATCTATATCCAAGGGGAAATCATGAACTACATCCTAATACGATGGAGTACTCTTCAAAGACTACGTACAATGAATTAAAAACATATGGAAATGCAACCGTCGAGTTCAAACCGAAAATTATTCTCGATGCGGTTAAGGAAGTACTTCGACAGCCTGAAATGAAGAGCCGAAATAGTTTGTTGGTACTGAACTTAAACGTTCATTACGCAAGAAGTGTTAGTTTTGCTCAGTATAAAGATCTCATTGCAAACCTTACGTATCTATTAAAAAACAGAGAGAAGTTATTAGGAAGCAAAGCAAGGGTGGTTTGGAGGACTTCAACAGCCTTGAATTACAGAGGGATTTTCAATCGATTATGGAGTTCAAAATATCTTACTAGTGACGTAAGTAATGTTATAGCTCAAGAAAACAGCATATGTACCATGGACAAGTAAATTTGTCGCCCTGTCTCACCCTAGTTTTCCATTTCCGAATACAAACTAGGACAAACCAAGGTAATATCTCATTCTGAAGCGGGTGATAAGTAAATTACCGTAAATCTTTTATTAAGCTCTCTCCTGCCCCCGCCTATTGGTTAATTATTTCAGGCATGTCTAAAAGGGGGTCGCTTATTGGAGTGCTGAACGCCAAATAGAGAGGGCGGGCTTATCTATTTTACCGAACGCAGTAAGTATGATACACTGTTAATTAACAGCAACAAATCTAATCAGAAACTAAATTTCTTCCCCCAAAATGGGGCTAGGCAGGTTACAGAAGGCGTGGTATTAGATACCGTATCTAATGTGGATAGCGAGCTGTCAGCCTGTCTCTTATCGCTGTGTTAGACTCACTAATGCAGGTCGAGGATAGAGATGGATGACCGCTCTGTGTTTGAAAACTCATATAAGTAGAATTTGGTTGGTTCCTCCCTGTAGTTCCATGGCTTTTTTCCCGGTTCGGCGCGGTCTCCCTCTCTCATCAGAAACTAGTCCCGATTCCCTATTAGTCGAGCACATGTATCATGAGCTTTTTCCTCGGTGAATTGGGAAACCACACCCAATGTAAACGATTTTATATAACTATCTCTCCCATGAGTATTTTAACCCGGGTTTTGTTTGTATATACGTGAGTATATGTGTTTGTATGTGTGTGCATGTAATCACAAGTAGAGCGAATTAGTAGAGCGAATGGCCATAGGCCAAGGACAAATTGGTAAAGTTTTAGTTCAATTTTAATGAAAATGGGATGAGAAATTTACACAAAATTATATTGCTTTCCCCGAATGAGTAGAACCCTCTCTCCTCCGCAGAGTCTATTTATTTAGATTTATTTATGATGGAGAAGCGCTAGAGCGTAATTGAACATCGAGTATGATAACCGCTGAAAATCGGAGAGCGGGCGGCGAAGGGTGAGGGGAGAAAATAAATAAAGCCTCTGCCAGATTTCACACCCAACATGGCGTGAAAACGGGGTGTGGCATGTTATATTACACATTGACCTAATAGTAAATGCAGAACAATATAGGCACTCCGAAAACGGTTAACGTTCTTATTCCACGTTTTTGACTATCTTGCAGTCATCATCATATCTTGCACCCAATAGTGCATCTTAACTTTGTGTTGTATGCGGCGAGCTTGCGTTTTCAAAGAGAATATTTGATAGCGTTTCAGAATGGCAATATATGTTGGCTAATGTTGCCCTTATTGCGACCGTAACAATCACGAGATTTTTCTCGAGAAGGACTACAACAGCATTATAGAACTGTCCACCAGTGGACGGGAATTGATGATTGGCTGTACTATTTTTACCGCTGTCAATCAATAGGAAATGTGTGTTAATTAATGTAATATATCTAACACGCAATAACAATAGCACAGAGACAAAAGTTGTAAATTAAAATATTTTAAGGAACGAGACGCCAACTGTTAATTCTAAAACGTTAATGAGAGGTCCAACGGCACTTGTTTCTACAGTATAGGTTTAGGTTTTATCTTGAAAAGAATCCACAGCGTTATATCGCTATACCGTTCAGCAGGAACGTTAAGTTTTTTATTTAAAATGGCGCTGTTCGTTTACATAAGTAATGACATCTATTTTTAGCTGTGATTTTAGTCTATTGTTAGTTACTTCTTGAAAGGGGGCGGCGATCTAATACACTGCCAAACCTTGCAGACGGTCTTTCCCCTCCTCAATCTTGCCCGTTTTGGGATGTTTCGCCGCAGGACCGTCTGCCTCGCAGGCTATGCACAAGCAAGTTAAATTTATTGATAAAATTGTGAAGGAAGGAGCTTTGTTGTTGCGCACACGTATAGCGCATCAGAAACACTGTCTGAAAAGCGAAGGAAAATCACTTGCCAAACTGGCCTCCATATTTACATTTTCCGACGAAATCACGACCAGCAGATAATAAATATAAAACCAAAACCTCTTCTTATGCAAATAAGAAACCACCTGAGTGAATAAAACTTTCCGGTTGCCAAGATATTTTGCGATGTCCCACTTTTCGAGCATGTGTGCGAGAAGTCGAAGGCAATCCGCCGGGCAGAGGCTTCCTCAATTTTCCCCTCGTTCTTTCGCCGCCCGCGCTCCGATTTTAGGCGGTTGTCATACTCGATGTTCAATTGCGCTCTAGCGCTTCTCAATCATAAATAAATTTAAATAAATACAACCTCGAACCCAGGGTCTTTCGAGGGGGAGAGGAAAGGCCCTGGCGTCGGCCGGTCACGTGACACAAAAACACCCAGATATAGTGGGTGTTTTAAAATTTTAATTATAAATATTTGCATAACTTTTGCATAAATTTCCTAATTTGCATAATTATACTTAAATTTTGCATAATATTGTTTTTAGTTCGATTTCTTGAAGTTGAAGTCTTGTAAGCTCTCATAATCTTTTCCAAATAAAACTGATCCTTGTGAACGCCTGCATAATTTCTCGCAAGACTTCCTTATATCTTTACAGATCAGCTTTTTAATTGAAATGACGACAATCGGACAGTGTTCTGCAAGAATGCCTGCCAGTATAGTAGCATATCTAGTGTTAGACGCTCGTGTTATGAGTTGTTGTTGCCTTTCGCTTAAAAGAGATTGAACCGCTTCCAGCCTATTATTAAACGAACACCCAGCTTCTGAAGATTGTCTAGGCAAAATATTAACAGCTTGCCTATTTCCACTTTGACTTTGTGTGTTTGAGGATGCTTCAGTTTCGACGGTCACGTCAGCCTCGGTTGTTGTTATTGTTGTAAACAATTGCTTTGCCGAACTTAATTGTGACTGATTTATTTGATGAGCGCGCCTCGAAGGCTGTTGTGTTGGCGACTGTAACATGCATCTTTTAACAGAGAATTCATCGGAAGGTTTTTCCTGCAAAGATTGAGCTTTAACAATGAATCTTCCATCTTATTTATGAACGCGACGCATTGCCTACATAGCACTTTCGAGTAGCCATCGTCTTCAGAAACTTCTACACCGTACATGCAGTTTCTTTATCTTCACACAAAGATTTATTGATGCATCAGCTTTGCTAAATAAGCGTACCATATGACGCGTGTCTTGACAACCACCACAGAGTCTACAAACTGGGTTTCTAGTTTAATTTTAGTCGGTGTGACTTTGTCACCCCTTTGTCCGCCTTCATGAAATATGCATATTAAATAAAATTCAAATTTGGATAAATTAATCTCAAAGTTGCATAAATTTTCAAAATTCAGAAGCCAATCATAAGACAGAATTCACCAGCCGACGCCAGGGCCTTTTCGGTTACAATTCCATGACACGCACGAAATAGGGTTAGGGTTAGCGATTGGGTCGGGATTGGGGTCAAGATCAAAGAGAAATATTCGTGATTGCGTGTCATGGAATTATAACCGCCTTTTCCCCTCCACCCCCTCGAAAAGCCCTGGAATCGAGGTTGAAATAAATAGCCTCCCGCGAGGAGAGAGGAGTAGAACCGCATGCTGAATAATTAGTGCTTGTATACGTGATCACTCATTGGCTTGTTTACATTTTGCTGCCAGGAAAATTCCGATTAAATAAAGGATTTTATTCGCCATTGTGATTCAACAATGCATATCACAATTAGAAAGCTCTCTTGGGAGCTTTAAAATTAAGCTTTCGCCTGCTACAGAAACGTAAACAAGGCAAGTTGTCAAAACTTGACTAAATATTCTGGCGGAGGTGAGCAATCTCTGAGTGACCTGTAGTTATTTTTATCATTATTGTTGCAGCGCTCACTCCTGTTTGGTGCGTATGCCTTATCGGAGGTATGCAAGTCAGGCATCGATGTGTTAGACTTGTATCCAATGAGTATGGCTACTCCAAGTGCAACGGATAGAGTTCATTTTAAACAAGCAACATTTTTCAAAGCAATGGACGCACTCACTTGGTACGCACTTGATGGAGCAGTGCCACGGACAAGAAAAATATGTTTTGCGCCGTGAGAACGGATATGTTTATCTTTTATTTAGTCTAGGGATATTGCTAAATAGTTAGATCACTTAGATATACATAAGTTATACACAGAGACGCCGGAGCGTTGATAGGGCAGGGAGAGAAGGGGGGCAATGCGAACGTAAGGGCAGTCGAGAAATTTTTTTGCTGCCACGCCCTTTCGATGGGATTTTGATGATTTTCAAATCTTAGCTGATCTAATTGCTATTTTTATACACAAACATACATCTAAAGGTCTGTAATGGAGTACAGAACAAAAACAATAGAAATTTGGCTTTCCCATTATATGAACTGATTGTCTAATTTACAGTTGTATTCTCTCTTCTTTGGCAGTTTTATTATTGCCTCATTTATATTAAATAGGCACTTTTGCCCCCTTTTCTCCCTTTAGGAAGGGGCAAGAAGGGCGCCTACTCCCCGCGCTCCCTCCTCCTCTCCGGCGTCCCTGATTTTACAAGTCTTAAAGGTCCATTCAAACTAACATCGTCCAACATTGTTACTCCTGTCCAGGTCCTTAGGCCGGGCACGAATTTTAAAATGCAAGTTTTATTGTAGTCGCCTTTGCAGGACGTCCGGTTTGCATTACATTAGCTCGGTTTTAGCTCTCCAGTTATTTTTAAACTTTCCATACATTAAATTTCTCGCTTTCTTCTAAAAGCGAAGCCGGAGAATGAGACGTGCGTCAAGTCGACAGACGTAAACTAGTAATTCTGTAATTATTGTTGTGAATACTATGCTTTGGACAACCTACGCTTTCGAGTTCCGACTTATCACAGTGTTTAATAGAGATAATTTCAACACATGAGGGCAAGAACCTTTCTCGTAAGGGAGCTATTCTATAGCAGCCTGTTTATATGATTGCCAACTGTTCCACTCGTGAAAGAGCTGTCGTAGCAGCGAAATGCCAAGAGACCAACAGTGTATAACCTCCCCATTCTTAAGAGAGCTGTCCGAGCAGCGAAAGACGAAGAGACCGATATAACGGTCGAAACATTGAAATATGGTATTTGATAGTCCATTGTTAACTGTATAAAGATTATTTAGCTTGGATGAGAATTGGTAGGGAAATTTACAAAAATAGTCTTGCTTTCGCCGCTGAACAGAACTGAATCGTAATTAGTGCATGTATAATTTATGCGGAAATTAGAATAGACCCTTGGCACAGACTAGAGATCTAACAGAAGACCCCACTCTCGAGTGCAAAATGTCGTCGTTTTTACTGCGCATGCGTTAGGTCCGCCATCTTCCTAGCAAATATATTCGCAGCAAGTATCTAGATTCACAGGCAGCCCAATGTTGGGTATAGTTTTATTAGTATACTATAAGTTTGTTTAATAGTAAAAATATGTGATAAAATGTGTATTTTTAAAATAAAATTTACTTGCCTAATTGGTAATTTGTGTTGTTCTTTTATTCCTTCTTTGTTGAGCTAATAATTAATCGCGACTTTTCGCTTGGTGCGTGCGGTCGCTACTGACTACATAATAGGGTTAGCAGGCTTATGATTCTTAGCCCCGACTCGTCGAGACAAACATTTCAACTCGAAAATTATCCCCTTTAAATTGCTTTATTCTCCAGGAAAATTCGACAGCAGGTAGAACAAATACTGATCTTTTCACATATAACAATACTTTCACATCTCGTGCAATTTTGGAACCACTTTGATCAATAGAAGTCGAAATCCCCGCTCTGTCAATGCTACAAAGACCTAAAATTGATACCGCAGCAGCTTGGCAACCTGGCCTTCTCTACCGTTGAGATTTACAGGGGGGCTCTACACCGTGCTCCTGCGACTATCCTAGTAGCCATCTTCTGTAATCTGAAGATGCTTTGTTCATTTCCCCTTGTGCATGATGACCAAACAGAGTTTCATATAGGCCGTTGTCTGTCCCCCATGTAAAACTGTTTAGTTCTGGTGCCCCCATCGCGGTGCTAACTAAAGTAATAACATATACCTGCAGACATTCCAGCCTCCGAGTCCTCAAAACCGGGACACTTCCCAATTTTCCCATTTTACTTAAATAAACGCCTCCCTCGAATGAACGCCTCCCTCGAAAGCGAACGCTAAATTGTCAAAACAACGTATGTCACGAGAATTACATCGATCGGCGACACACTCGGCAATTGTTTGGGGCAACTAGAAGCTCCCATTTCACTAATATGTATTGAACCAAACGAATTTCATTAATATTTGTCACATGAGTCTTATTTGAAGAATACAACTATTAAGATACTACAGAAACCGGGACAATAAGAAGAAAACCGGGACACCGGGACAACATAGTCCAAACCGGGACAGTCCCGGGTAAACCGGGACGGTTGGAATGTTTGTACCTGTAGTTTTTGATACGCTTGATATGAAGTCTTGAACGTACCGTTGGTATGTTGGCTCATAAACAAGTTCTCGCGAAACACATGAGAACCTTTTCCGTGTATTTATTGTGCATTAAAAGAACTGGCACAAATAATTGCAGAGGTTTGTTGCTTTCTTGCCTGCCTTTTCAGCCCACTAATACCACCAGGCTATCTACAATTATCAACATTTTCACAAGCGTACAAAGAGTACACAATTTTCCAACTCACTCCCTGATGATCGATATGTCATCTACATTTTAAAAAGCAGATATAGGTCATGAACTCCCCCCTAGCAGACGGTTCGTACACTTGTGCAAATCTGGATAATTATGGATGACCCCTTATAGTAACAGTCCTTAACTGGCAGTACCCTATACCACTGATAAGTAAAATCGTCTGGCGTTAGACAATAAAGAGGGCCCATTGCCAGCTAATGGGTTAAGGAAAATATCTGGAACACATTAACCATTCATCCAGTTAATAATTACTTTTTTAAGCATGCACAGAAAGCAAATTGCCAGGAAGCAATATGGAAGCGGTCAACATGTTCCACCTTTAATGCACCAAACCTGTCAAAAATGGTTGGAAAACTAATGAGAAAGGTTATATATATATATATATATATATATATATATATAATCAAATCTGCAGACATGCATGTTTCGCCGTTCAACGGCTCGTCAGTGCAGCTTGTAACGCAATCTAGATGCGAGTGACTTCGTATTTATACACCATACGCTTGCTCTCCCAAGCGCATGTGGTACAATACTCAGACACATGCGCATCCAGACATGCGTGAATATATATATATATATCTGTTGTATGGATGGATACTAAATGCGCTCCTGATCTTTTGCTTAGGGACTGCTACTGTAAGTGAAAAACTGGTTGCTTAACCAGATGTTCTTGCAAGAAAGCGACAAATGTCTGCAATAATATATGCTAGTTCCTTCAATGTACAGTACTACAATATGCAGCAGAAACTGGCTGAAGATGCTGAGGAAACAGACAATGAATTTCCAAGTGATGATGAACAATAAATTAATTTAACTTAATTTTTTTTATCTGATTTGTCAGACAGCTAGCTGGGCGTCACGCTTCCGACTTCGATTTCCTAAAGAGCTTCCCTAAAAGCAACACACAGGCTTTTTCTGGCATGCCTGATATCAGCTTATTCAGCTGTTAAAATGCCAATTTATTAAAATTGAGAAATTAAATTGAACAAACACATTTATCTACATAACATTTAGAACAATCAGTACTCATACTCTTACCACAAAAGCATAAGCTAACTGTACTTCTTTTCCATTTCTACTTTCCACTTCATTGTCTTCACGGTGTTGTGTTGTGTTAGCCTGCGGTATAAACGTGCAAACAAAACAATCTTTTATAAGGCATGTTGAATTATATTTCTTTACTTAACCCTTAAGTGGCAGTATCCTGCCACTGACAAGTAAAGTCGTCTGGCGTTAGACAGAGTAAAACACTAAAGTAGCGCATTGCCAGCTAAATGCTAATGGGTTAACAAGAGACACTGGCAGATAGTTTTGTTAACCTATTAACTGGCAGCACCCTACCACTGGCGAGTAAAATCGTCTGGCGTTAGACAGAGTAAAATACTCTGGCGTTAGACAAAGCAAAATACTATGGTAGGGCGCATCTGGGCGCATTGCCAGCTAATGGGTTATCTACTCTGAAACATAGTATTGCAGTGAAACATAGCAATATTCGTCAGTATTATTATTAGCTAACGTATTCAGATAATTAGGCCTATTTAGTTTATTGACTAGTCGAATAATATTTTGAACTTGGTAAATTAAGCATAATATCAGGATCGCTCTCATCGAATTGATCAGGATTTGTAATAATATAAAAAATATCTATACATCAACATTTTCTGGATCCAAATATACCACGAGCCAGTTACAGCTCTGAATTCAGAATCAGTTAAATTCGCAAAAGGAAATTGCGTAAGGGAGTTATTTTCTATTCCCGGCATTATTAACTATAGAAGGACTATGTAGAACTTATCTGCAGTTATTCGTTTATTCTTCAGTTATCGTCAGATGGTTTTATAAAGGTTTCATAAAGGTTTCATGATCTTCCATTGTATAGAAATGCATTGATTCAGTCTTTCTCAAGTGAATCGCGCTGTTTGTGGTCCATATATATTTATAGTTACTGGTATTCTTAAAAGCATTAATGTTTCCAAATAATCTCCTTCTGTACGTCGTTAACGACTCGCTGATGTGATATTGAAACTTCCTGGATTTCGGCGTTGACCGTTTGTAGACTTGCCTTTTAATCTGGATCTACGCTTTTGGATTTCGTCTCTTTTGCTACTCTTGACAAATTTTACAATTATTCTGTCTTTAACCTTCGATGTCGAGGGAAGCCTGTAAGCAATCGATATATCGTTCTCTTCCAGATCTACATCCATGATTGAGCAAACTTCTGATACCAGACTGCTTGGACTTGCAGACTTGCCACTGACACCAGACTGTTTGCACGGGCGTTTGCTGATTATGAGCATTGATTTGGTTTTGGAAGAGATAGCATCACTTGTATGCCAATTGCGAACCAGAGACCGTGTCACATGGCATGGATTCCTTCAAAATTAAGTAAAGCAACACGAAATTTTGCATGGAAGACTATATTTTGTATCGCTGTTAACCTGACCGTTAACTAAATTATCTCGGTAACGACCAAGAAATACGACACGAAATTGTTAAATTAAAGCTTCAAAACTTTAACTATTATTTCTAAATCGAAATAAATAAGACAACATACTTTTGTTTTAATATCATCCGTTGTTTGATGATTTAGAAGGAAAAATTCGCTGAACTGCCAAAATGGCGGGCCGAGATGCGCGAGGCGACAGGCGCGAGGACATCTACATCAAAAGTTCCGACTCGAGCGGGTCGTCTGTTAGATCTCTATTCTGTACCCTTGGCCTTGCCTTGTTAACACTTTGCTGTCAGGCAGATTCCGATTAGACAAAATATGTTCTCCATTGTGATTCAACAATGTATATAACAATAGCGAAGCTCTCTTGGGAGCTTTAGAAAACTTTTTCCTGCCAGAAAAACGTAAATAAGGCAAAACCAAGGGGTCAAAATTTGACTCGATATGCTGGCGGAGGTATGCAATCTCTGAGCGCACTCTAGTTACAGTTGGTTTTGAGCAGTTTGCTGCAAAAAAGAGAGGAAAGATCGACATATTTCAGAAATTCGTCAAAGACCAAAGGAACGTCAAAAGACACGGAACGGTCGGAACCTCTTGCTTTAATAAACATTGGTTAAATGAACTCCTGCCAGTTAAATTGTCTAAAGGTAAAACTAAAAGGCTATAAGTTTACCAGTCACCGCACTTTTCTGATAGACATGCTATATATTTCATAATATTGTTTATACCATGACATGTCAATCATTTTTAAAATGTCTAGCTATATATATTAGCCTATTAATAATTCCAAATATGGTGTAAACAACACAACACAATAGCATAGAATAAGGAATAAATAGAAGGGCAACTCTTTTGATGTTTTTGGCGCTGCCGACATGCGCCGGAAGTTGACGGCCGCCATGTTGCTGGCCAGAAGAGACGAAGAGTGCAGCCAGAACAATAGGGAAATGTAATGTGAAATTGACATCGCTGCTACTAAATCGCGCTTTTAAGCGATTTTGGGGAATAAATCCAACTGTGTCCATCGGAAATATAAATTAGAAAGGTAAGAGAGTAATTTTGATGTTTTAATTCTCAATGAAAGTGTTTCTTTTAGCCAAAATTTTGCAATTCTCAATACTTTTATATAGAATTTTTGAGCAAGATATTTTTTTGAAAACACAGTATTGAAACGATATTCTTCATAGTATAGATTAAAGATTTATGGTATTTTCATTTCATTTTGCCTGCATATTTATGGACAAATTTGACCTACAATTTGTCAAATATTTGACAACGATCTTTATGTTTACTTCTCCAACTAAATAAAAATTAATGTTCTGAGACTCTGAGTAGAGTCAAAGTTGAGTATTTATAGGCTTAATTTCTAATATTGTAGATGTAATTCCTGGTTATTATGATAAAGGCTGAACAGTTATTCATGAAAAGTAAAAGGATGTTGCCTGATTGTGTGTCAAGAAAACTGTCAATGGGGATCACTGTACTAATGAACTGAAAACCAAAAAATACTAAAATGTTTTATAATTAATTAACCCATTAACTGGCAGTACCCTACCACTGATGAGTAAAATTGTCTGGCGTTAGACAGAGTAAAATACTAAAGTAGGGTGCATCTGGGTGCATTATTTTTATTATTATTATTATATTCTAAAATTTCACATTTAGTAGCAATTAAATATTACTAAATTATAATGCGAATTACAGATAAAATAAAGAATAAAAATCCAATACACTACTCTATTTACTCCTATTTCAACCAAAAAACTATTTATTAAACTTTATCATATTGTTCGATTCCATAGACAATTGCACTATTTTTAAAACGTTGTGTCCGACAGTTAAAATTATAAAACTTTTCTCCACTTAATCTTGTTTCTCTATTCCTAATTTCACACACTTTAGGTGGCAACAAATCATGCAGTTTATGACCAGGGTCAAGCAATGACTCAATAAGATTAATACACATCTCTTCTAGAGTTTTAAGATTACATTCCACCAAAGCCTCTTCATATGATAACTCAGGAAGCATTATTCGAAGAGCTCGTTTTTGGATACGCTCAATATCACGTGTTTGTTCATTTGTTAGATTACTATGCCAAATATGTGCACAGTAGTCAAGGGTTGATCTGATAACAGAAGTATAAAAGACTTTCAAATCTTCCATTGGAGCATTAAAATTCCTCAATATTTTTAGAGCGAACAAACTTTTTGCTGCTTTCTTTACCAGATATTTAACGTTAGTTTTCCACTTTAGGTTGTCATCGATCCACATACCCAGTAATTTATACGATTTAACTCTTTCAAACACGTGGAATAACAGATTTATTCTTCCGAAGGTCGATAACCATCTCTTCACACTTTTTAAAATTTAGAACCATTTTTTCATCTTCGGTAAATTTAACAGCCCTATTAATTTTCCCTAATAAGCCACCTATCGGCATGCCAGATATATGATTGGAAACATCAAGAACTTCGTACAAGGTAGAATCGTCCATGAACATAATTGTGTCATCCTCGATAATAGCGCAAGCTTCACTGCTATTCGCCATGATTCGACTCATTTCTTCTCTTATAACTGCAGGTAGATTATTTATCTTTATAATAAAAGCAGTTGGCCCAACTTTGCTACCCTGAGGCACCCCTCCTCTAATAACTCGAAGACCTGATGTATCATTGCCAAGTTCTGTGTAATGAGACCTCTCGTTTAAATATGTTGTAAACCATTTGATCAGCGCCATTCTAACACCTATAGACTTCATATTTTGAAGGAGTATGTTGTGATCAATAAGATCGAACGCTTTCTTGAAATCAAGAAAAATAATTCGAATTATTCTATTTAGTGTATCCATTGCCTCATACCACTTGTGAATTAAGTACAATAAGGCCAAGGAAGTAGACGAATTTCGAATACCCCCAAACTGTGACTCCGAGACCTTGCCATGTATGTCTTCATTCATCCAATTGACAACAAAGGATTCTTGAACTTTCGATAAGACACTAGTAAGGGCTATCGGTCTAAGATTATCAACAGTTGAACAAGGTATACTTTTAGGAATGCCTTTTAATTTATATTGTTTCCATATTTCGGGAAAGTACTTTCCTCTAAACGAATCATTAAATATTTCCGTCAGTGGAACTGCCAATACATATGCAAATTCCTTCAAGATTTTTAGAACAGGGTCATTTGGCCCCGGTGCTTTATTAATATTAATTTTCATAAGCTGTTTTCGGACATCAGTAGATAATACCCCCCATATAGCGTCATTTGCGTAGATACGCGTAGATATATGTAGATACATGTGGATATGCGTACATACGCGTAGATACATGTAGATGCATGCGGATATGCGTAGATACGCGTAGATACATGTATATACATGCGGATATGCGTAGATACGCGTAGATACATGTATATACATGCGGATACATGTGGATATGCGTAGATACGCGTAGATACATGTATATACATGCGGATATGCGTAGATACGCGTAGATACATGTAGATGCATGTGGATATGCGTAGATACGCGTAGATACAGTATATACATGCGGATATGCGTAGATACGCGTAGATACATGTAGATATGCGTGTTCAGAGTATAAACTGAGGATGTAAACATTGTTTTTGGCATTGTGTTTACAAATTTTATAGAGAGAACATTTCCAGAGAGTCATTACAGGTTTTTATAGAGCTTTATTGATTTGAAAGGATTTGACCTTTTCTGGTAAGTGTTTTTGTTTCAACATGGTGACCCGAACTTTTTTAGCAAAAGTTGGTAATTTATATATTTTTCATAAATATCAGAGCGTTTTATTGTTTGTTTAGATATGGATTTAACAACTAAAGTGCTTGAATGTCAAACTGTAGCTGAACTATCAGCTCTTGAAAGCCTGTACGTCTTGAACGAGCAAGAACAAGCTTTAATATTTGAAAGGAAAGTGGAATTAATTGGCCGTTCGCTTGAATGGGGGATCGAAAATGAACAGCTAGGGCTTGTTGTGAACCTTATGGATTCTTGGACCCCTGAACAACGGGAAAATTTTATGATGGACTGGCAAGACGACGAACCCCTGTTACAAATGGGCCGTGGCGAAAAAAGATCCATCGACGAAGTGAATGACAGTGCAACTGACGAGGTTAGCGATAACTTTTTTACCGTGACAAATATGAAACAAGTTAAAGTGAAAAAATTCAGCACGACAGGTGTGGATTATACAGTACAATTCACGGACACGTTTGCTCATTTGGAGCTTTCTCAGTTCCACGACCGTCTCCATGGTATATTTGAAAGTTTATTGGATACCATCACACGAGACATTCCAGAGCATGATCAAGTACGTTTTGTGTTGCATTCACCTCAGCTTGAAGCTCCTATTTCTCTTCCTTTCGTGGCTCTTTCTCATTTGACAACAGAGCGGGTTTTAGCTCAAATTGAGCGCATCATTCAATCCAACCATGAATTTCGTCTAAACGACAATGTCAAAGTGAATCTGGTCCATGTTGAAATGCCCAATGGCGGTACCGGAACAAAACGTTCTGAAAATAATTTGGAAAAGCATTTGATCAATAAAAGGGCAATTGTTCGTATTCAAAACAAGGATGAATTATGTTTAGCTCGATCACTCGTTGTTTCGATTGCCAAAATTGAAAAGGATAGTCGGTATAAGATGATAGCCGACCATCGGAAACCTTTGCAAACACGTTTAGCTCATGATTTACACGAAAAAGCGGGTGTTCCTATAGGTTCTTGCGGTATAGACGAAGTCAAATAATTTCAAGCGTATTTGACCGATTACCAAATCAATGTTGTTTCGAAAGAGCATCAAAATTCTGTCATTTTTTCCGGACCTGATAAAGAGAAAAGGATCTATTTATTTCTGCATGACAATCATTTCGATGTCATTACAAGCATGCCGGCTTTTGTTGCTCGTAAAAAGTATTGCCATACTTGTAAAAAGGGGTATGATCATCAAAGAGAGCATTTATGCGGAGATATGTGTAAATATAATTGTGCTATTTTCAAAATTGTGCGATTGTTTCGTGGACTGCATGTAGTGATTGCAACCGTTTTTTTAAAAGTCAAGAATGTTTCGACAGGCACAAACAAAACGTAGGAAATGCAAAATCGATCTGTTCCTCTTCTGCCAAATGTCCTCATTGTAATCTTGTTTTCGCTCGGAGTCAACTGAGGCCTGATTTGCATCACTGCGGACTGAAACGTTGCTCGACCTGTGAAAAATACGTGGGCGTCGAAGATCACCAGTGCTACATGCAACCTGTCAAGGAAAAACCTGCACGCGAGACCAATATGCGTGATGACGAAGCGGATGAGGACGTCCACGAAAGCGGATACAACGAACTACTGTTCTTCGATTTTTAGTGTATCCAAGAGAATGGTACTCACGAACCGAACTTGTGCGTGATACAAAACGAGGCTGGTGACGAGTGGATGTTTCAAGGAGATAATACCAGGAACGAGTTCTGCGAATGGCTGTTCACGAAAGAGCATGAATTGAAGGATGCATCTTGTTGGCCCATAATTTCCAAGGCTACGATGGCTATTTCATCCAGCAATACCTACACGAGAACGGTGTTATTCCTGAAGTCATTATGCGTGGTGCCAAGATCCTTACGATGTATGTACCTATGCTCAAGATTAAATTCATCGATTCTTTGAGCTTCATACCAATGAGACTGGCTGATTTTCCCAAAACCTTTGGTTTGAACGATTTGGCAAAAGGATATTTCCCTCACCTCTTCAACAGGAAGGAAAATCAGAATTATGTTGGACCCCTACCACCGAGTCCTTATTACCATCCCAATGGAATGAGTCCAGCAGAGAAGGAGACGTTTTTGAAATGGCATCATGAATTGAAGGAGAACAATTATGTCTTCAATTTCCAAGAAGAAATCCTGAGTTACTGTCGATCCGATGTGGACATCCTTCGACGTTGTTGCCTTGAATTTCGCGAGTTGTTCCGTGACGTCACCGACATTGACCCGTTCGAGAAATGCCTAACCATTGCGTCGGCGTGCAATCTCATGTTTCGAACAAATTTCCTTAAAGAAAACACCATTGCCATCCTACCTCCACACGGTTATCCAGGAATCAAACAATCCAACATCGCGTTGAAATGGTTATCTTACACAGCCGAGAAGAATGACGTGTACATTCAACATAAACGGAATGGTGGAGAGAAGACTGTTGGTCAATATTCCCTGGATGGTTATGATGAGGAAACACATACGGCGTATGAATTCCATGGCTGTTTCTGGCACGGTAAGTTTTTCAGAGGGTCAATTTTTTACACAGGCACAGTGCTTTAACTAAATTTTTTTACAGGGTGTTTGAAATGTTATGCAAGGGACACCGTTAACAAAGTCAGCGAAAAGACTATGCATGATCTCCATCAAGCCACCACGGAGAAGACCCAATACCTTAAAGATCGTGGCCTTCATGTTGTCGAAATGTGGGAGTGCGACATGAAGAAAGAATTGGAACACGATGAAGACATGAAACAGTACTTTGAGGATTACGATGACCTGGTGGATCCTTTGGAACCACGACATGCTTTCTATGGTGGTCGAACCAACGCAACGAAACTCTTCCACGAATGCAAAGAGGATGAGAAAATAAGGTACGTTGTTATATTCTTACGACAGAGTAAATCGGTTGATGACGTCAGAGTCTAATTATGACGTCATTTTCTTACAGATACCTAGATTACACCTCGCTCTATCCCTGGTGCAATAAGATGACCAAAACGGTCGTTGGTCGGCCCCATATCATCACCGAAAACTTTGATGACATTTCCACGTACTTTGGTTTGATCAAGTGCACGGTCTTACCACCTCGTGGACTTTTCCATCCTGTCCTTCCCTATCGAACCCAAGGTAAACTGATGTTCCCCCTGTGCAAAACCTGCGCTGATACGTGTAATCAAGCCCCCTGTACCCATTCCGAGCGTGAAAGAGCTATCCAGGGGACCTGGTGCAGCGTGGAATTAGAGAAAGCCCTGGAGAAAGGTTATCGTATCCTACAAATGCACGAAGTGTGGCATTTTCCCGAAACCTCCGACGCGCTGTTTAAAGATTATGTGAACACCTTCCTCAAGATCAAGCAGGAGGCGAGCGGGTACCCGAAGGACTGCGTCACCGAAGAACAAAACAGCGTTATGTGGACGAGTACCTAGAGGTTGAGGGGATACAGCTGGATCGAAGCAAAATTGAACACAATCCTGGATTGCGTGCACTTGCTAAGTTGATGCTGAACTCGTTTTGGGGTATGTATTCTAAACCCATAGTGCCCCCATAACAATTTTCTAAGTACGATATGATGAGATACTTATGGCTGCTTTTCCCCTTAGGAAAATTCGCGCAACGGTCCAACATGGCCAAGGTGGAACTGATTAAAGATCCACAGGTATATTTTGACTATCTATCGTCGGATGAAATCAATGTTCTCGACGTGAGATTCGTAAGCGACGAAATGGTCGAGCTTCGTTACGAGTACAACGAGAATTTCGTCGAACCCAATGCCAAAACGAATGTAGTCATCGCCGCCTTTACCATTGCTTATGCCCGTCTCAAACTCTACGGGGTGTTGGATCAACTTCAGGAGCGAGTGTTATATTACGACACGGACTCGGTGATATTTGTTAGCAAACCCGACGAACCAGAACCTCCTTTAGGTCCTTACCTCGGCCAATTGACCAACGAATTGAAAGAAGGACATATTACTACCTTCATTTCGGGCGGACCGAAGAATTACTGTTACAAGACCAGTACCAACAAGGTCGAGACGAAGATACGAGGGATTACCTTGAATTGTACCGCCATGCAAAAAGTGAATTTTGATGTCATTCGTTCGCTCGTGTATCTTCATGCCAAATGTAATGTTACGGGGCAAGTTACCGTGGATATACCGTTAAAGGAACACGAGGACCAAAAACATTGAAACAAAACGCATGAAAAAAGACTATCGTATTGTATATAACAAACGTGTAATTGTAGATGATTACAAAACATTACCTTATGGATTTTAAAATTATATTATGACGTTCACGCCATTTTATGGCTATTTATATAATTAAAAAAAGTTGTTAAAAGTTTGAAATAAATGTTACAGGATCGTCTGATCTCAAAGTTAATTTCCAATGTTTAGTTCATGATAATGATCCAAATTCACCCCCATTTCTTCTTCTAGCGTTGCGATTTGTTTTTCGTTTTTTCTAGCCAAGTCCCACATCATCGTTTCCTTAGCGTTCATATGATAGGTAAAGTTCGGTCCCTGGGGGGCTCGAGGTACCGATACACCTGTTAATGTTTCCAATATGATTTGCGTCAACATAATTGAGTGCAACGTTGCATTATCGATAAGCGTTGCTGGTATTATATTCTTCTCTATCAAAAGTCGCATCAAATCCAGAGTTGCCAAATTCCCCTCTTGCGTTATAATTTTATCCGAAAGCCAATGCGTTACAATGTTTCTCCAAACCATGTTGCTTCTTTAAAATGTTTGTTTGATCTGATGAAAATCAGGAACGATACCGGGTTTTTATAGATTTTTCAAATTGTTACATTTTTTGTTTATGGAGTGACTTTCATTTCGTCAAGAAACTTTCCCATGATATCGTAATCTTCAGAAATATATCCATGCTTGACACATGCATACCAAACCTTTTCAATAAACTCTTTATTAGTATATACATATCTATCTTCGTCATCATCATAAACGGGAACCCCTTTCTCAAACTCTTCATCTGTCAAATCGTTTAAGATTTTATTTTCAAAACTAGAAGCACACATATTGACACGAAGCACAAGTTGATTCTTAGCCATGAACAGTATGTCGATAGTCATGTTGTGTGCTAGGACGCTGTCGAGCGATTATGATCAAAATCAGACTTGACGCAGTGTTTTTATAGGGAAATGCTACATTTGAATGCTTCCACTTGATTTTAGATGTTTATAACCTTACAGAGAAATAAATAACAGCAGAAAGTAATTATTGTTTCTGATTTTAATTACACAGCTTTACAATGTTCATTTAGTGTTTTAGTATAAGAAGTTCTTTTTCGATTCTTTTACATGTCTTTCCTGCTTTTTTAATCACCACTTTGGATCGTTTGAACATCGTAGAATAGTTGTCTGTTCGTTTACGTAAGGAGTCCACCATTCTGTGTGATGTGGTTTTATTCTGACGCGTAACATTTTTTATGCTTCTCCTATGGCCCAAAATGACTCTTTTTCGATTGTTTCTCTTAACTGGTTCATTGCGTAACGAGCCAAAAACGTTTCTCTTTGACGATCTCTTACGGGAACTGTGTTTACTCTTCCCAGACATATTGCAAACTGAAGACACATTTTAAAACCGTATTACTTTATACAATCATGATTGTTACACTTCCTGTTCAGTTACAATAACTTAAAGGTCTCTTGTTTTAGCACCCGTCTCTGATCTGCACAAAAGACAGTTCTCCAATCATTACACGTATACTTGAGCATTTCAAGACCATTCACTCTAGGTTTAATATCATTCAAACTTTTGGTAAAAGCCTCCATGACATTTGCTTCTGAAATCTTTTCCAAAGCATGGTCAAAGTATAAACATAACTGCTCATCCTTTTCCATCATGAGACAGTCATGTTGTGTTTGAGACGGATGATCAATGATACAACCATTGCAGTTTTCAACAACAAGGCGAGATATAATTGACGCGATTTCTTCAGCGTAACTTTTCAACAGTTTCTTTTCAATACGTTTCTGACGATGATGAAAAACTAATTCGTTATTGTCAATGTTGAAATGTTTAGACGAACGATACATGATTAGCTCTTTATTTCACGACTATCAGAGAATGTTTGACAGTTTTTCGTAAGTTGAAAAGGTTTTATACCACCCGTACAAGTCTGGTATCTTCAGAGTATAGTAGAAGCCATCGCGTAAACATGGGTCACTCTGCTAGCAAAATCCAAAGATTAATAAAAATCATAACAAACAGAAAATGTTTAGAGTAGGTATAAGTGTTGGTCGCAATGATCTTAATTTGGAGGGACATTTACAGATGGGCTACAACAGTAAAACTATCAAAAATTACAAACCTGTTGAAAACGATGCTTTGACAAATGACGAACCCACCAACAATATTCAAAATGTCGAACACATCATTCAAAACGTCGAAGAATAAAAGATTTCTCTCATTCTATGCTTGGACATGGACGAGTACTTGTCTAGTGTCTATTACGATCCAAAACGTTCAGGAGGATATGGTGGAGTGGATCGTTTGTACAATGATGTGAAAAGGGAGGGGAAATTTGATGTAAGTCGTAAGAAAATTAAATAATGGCTGATGTCACAAGATGCATGCACTTTACATAAACCTATTCGTCTCAATTTTAAAAGGAATCGTGTGATCGTGGGTGGCATCGACCAGCAATGGCAGATGGATTTAGCGGACACACAGTCCATGCAAAAGTTTAACGATGGGTATCGATATCTGCTCGTATGCATTGACGTGTTTTCAAAGTATGCCTGGGTAGTCCCACTGAAAAATAAAACAGGTCCTTCTCTGGTTGAAGCTTTCAAAATCATTTTATCTTCTGGACGCAAACCTGAAAAGATCATGACTGATCAAGGAACTGAGTTTTTAAACAAACATTTTCGAGCGTTGATGAAAGAAGAAGACATAGAACTGTATAACACGTACAACGAAACGAAAGCCTCTATCGTGGAACGTTTGATTCGTACTCTGAAGACGAAGATGTGGCGATACTTCACAGCGAAGAAAACAATGAGATACATTGACATACTGCCTGATTTAGTGTATTCTTACAATCATAGTGTTCATCGTAGTATTAAAACAAAACCAGCAGATGTAACTGTTGAAAACGAAAAGAAAGTATGGCACACTTTGTATGATGATCACAGTGCAATAAGCAAGAAAAAATATAAGTTTAAGATTGGTGATCAAGTTATAATTAGTAAAATCAAACGTAAATTTGAAAAAGGTTACTTGCCAAACTTTTCAAAAGAAATCTTTACCGTAAGAAAACAAGTACCTCGTGATCCTCCCGTGTATAAGTTGAAAGATTATGATGGTGAGGAACTGAAAGGAACGTTTTACGATAAAGAGTTGCAAAAGGTTATCAAGCAGGATGACGTCTACGAAGTTGAAAAAGTTTTGAAGAAACGTGGTAGAGGCAACAATGTACAATATCTTGTAAAATGGCTAGGGTACCCGAACAAGTTTAATTCGTGGGTACCTGCTTCTCAAATAAATAAGATTTAAACCAGCGTCTGTGTTGTGTGTCTTTTATTCATACTTTAGTAGTGACAATGAGTGGAACACATTTTTATCTTACGGTTCCTAGCAATGCATCCCTGGATGTCTTTCCCGATAACAAAACGACTAGTTATCGTGTAAAATTACCACAAACCATTGATTTGAATGGCGATTGGGAAGTTGGTTTGTATTCCATCTCTTACCCTAACTCGTGGTATACTTTAAAAAGGGGAGTCGGCAGTCATATCTATTGCGCGGACAGAAGCGGATATTTTTTGGCTACAATTGTTGATTACGGTTACTACGAAACAATGCAAGATCTTATCAAAGCCATCAATAAAGCATTGGCAAAAGATGTTAACGACAACATTAAGTTAACGTTTAATGCTCGCACTGGAAAATTGACAGTTCAGTTGAAAAATGGATACCAACTATTTCTAAGAACAGGAAGAATGTCGATTATGCTTGGGTTTGGTGGAAAAGAATTAAAGATCACAAAAACGACCGAAAGTCCTTATGTGGCAGACTTTTTTAGGATGACGACCATCTACGTTTATTGTGATATTGTTCAACCGCAGATCGTTGGAGATACGAGCGCCCAATTACTCAGAAGCATTCCCGTTGAGGGAAAGTCTGGTGACGTCATTACTAAAACTTTCCCAAACATTCAATACGTACCTGTCCAAACCAAATCATTCGAAGACATGGAAATTCTTTTAAGGAACGACACAGGCGATCCTGTGCCATTTGAACACGGGAAGGTGGTGACAACACTGCACTTCAGACAGCATACTTATTTTACCTAAAGATGAATAATCCATACGTACGTTACTATCTTGATCAACAGCAAGGACTTGGAATGCCTGTTTTCAGAGGCAGTCCATGGCAAGTGGGTCATGGACAAATGGGCTATGGACTCGGTGGTCTGTTTCGTAGCGTTGCAAGAGCAGTCATGCCTATGGTGAAAAGTGGAGCAAAAGCTATCGGTAAAATTGCTTTGAATGCTGGAGCTAATGTGCTAGGAGACGTTGCTTCTGGAAGAAATCTAAAAGAAGCAGTAAAAACCAGAGGGAAAGAAGCTGTAAACGTCGCAAAGGGAAAAGCCGTTAATCGACTTCAAACTTATGCTCAAACAGGAAGTGGAAAACGTACAAAGCAAGCTAAAAAGAGAAAGGCGTCTACTACCAGAAGCAACCAGACCAAGAAGCGAAAAACAGTTAAAAAGAGAAAGGCATCGACATCTATTACCATAAGCAGTCAGACCAAGAAGCGGAAAACAGCTCCTGACATATTCGGATAAACATGTATCTCGTACATTCCAAGTCACAAGAATGCACAAAGACAGAACTCGATCTGTTCTCTATACCTCCAACACAAGTCAGTTTGGAAAAAGGACATTGGATAGATCATCAACCTGTTTCCAGTGTATCAGACTGTGGTCCAATCACGTTCCTATCTCCAGGCACTGAAGATTATGTCGATTTATCAAAAACGATTCTTGTGGTGAGAGCAAAAGTGACTAAAGCAGACGGTGCAAATCTTGACGCAGACGAAAAGGTCGGAGTTGTGAACAATTTCCTACACAGTCTGTTCAAACAAGTCGACGTGTTTTTGAAAGAAAAGCAAGTGACACAAGCCACTGGAACTTACGCGTACCGTGCATATCTGGAAACCCTCCTCAATTATAATCCGTCAGCGAAAGAGTCGCAAATTACCAGCTCTATGTTTTATAAAGACCGATCCTACACTGGCAGGTGCCAACGCCAACCTTGGTCTTAAAGCAAGATATGCATTCAGCAAGACAAGTGGAACTATTGAAATGACCGGACCTATATTCAGCGACGTATTTTTCACCGAACGTCTCCTGCTAAGTTTTGTTGACTTGAAAGTTATTCTGAATCGAAGTAGTAAAGAGTTTTGTCTGATGGCGTCTGAGGACGATGTTGATTACAGAGTAAAGCTAATCGATGCCTATCTCAAGATACGTAAAGTGAAAGTTAGTCCAAGCATTTCCGTGGCTCATGAAATTGCATTGAAAAAAGGACCGGCTATCTATCCTGTTCGTCGCGTGGAGTGCAAGAGTTTCATTGTTCCCGCAGGGAATCCCTCCCTGAGGAAAGATAACATCTTTAATGAACTTGTACCGAAATCGTTTGTCTTTGGATTGGTCGATAGCGCAGCGTTTAATGGCGCATAAAAGAAGAATCCGTACAACTTTCAACATTTTAACGTGTCCTCTATTGGAATAACCGTGAATGGAGAAGATATGCCGTTTAAACCGATGCAGCTTTCCTTTGGTGCAAACCCCAGATTTGTTGAAGCATTCATGCAGTACATTGTTTTCTGGTACGGGAAAAATGTATTACAACACAGGGAACGATATAACACGAGAAGAATTTCCAAAAGGATATGCAGTTTATGCTTTCGATCTGACTCCAGATATGTGTGGGTCGTCACCTCATTTTAATGCTGTTCAACGAGGAAATCTAGCAGTTGACATTAAGTTCTCTGCCGGACCGGCAGCAGCTGTGAGTCTCGTCTGTTACGGGGAATTTAAAAACCTGATTCAAATTGATGCTGAGAGAAACGTCGTTTACGATTACTCTGGATAGATGAATACATTACAGATAACTCGTGCACTGGAACAAGATCCTATAACAAGCAAGAGGTTTTGCGGCGTGTTTCCTAGTGATAAATTACCTCAGACGATCGATAAATATCCGTGTGGATTTATCGCAAACACCGATCCGAGCAGTGAACCAGGAACGCATTGGGTGGCCTTTTACTTTCCATCGGACGAGAGAGGAGAATTCTTCGACAGTTATGGACAGCCACCAGATTACTACAGGAATTCTTTTTAGAGTCTTATGAATGGGAATTTAACACTCGTAAACTACAAAGTGCATGGTCAGATGTGTGTGGCCAGTATTGCATATTTTACCTTAGCCATAGAGCACGAGGACAAAGCATGAATAAAATCGTGCAGTTGTTTAGTAATGATACTATGTTAAATGACGCAAAAGTGTCTCGGTTTGTTAAAACTCATTATAAAGTTATGTTAAAACAGCCCTATATTGGCCTTAATCAGTTTAGTAAAAAACTGTTTGAAAAATAATGTTATAATAAATGTTAAAAAACCCAAATGTATGTGTGTTTTGATTTCTAGCCCCACAATGCCTTTAGCGCTTTAAAAAACAAAAATGACAAGAAGAGTCTTATTACCGTGCCAAAAATGACAGGAAAACATTTATTAACTTCAAAACAATTACATGTTGTTTATTTAATATCTAAGCCATCGTTTTTGAGGTTGTTCCGGTTTTTCTTCACGTTTCTTTAGAAAGGTTTGCAAATACTTTAAGGGGGTTGTACGCTGTGAGCTTGTACCCCGCTGGCTTGCACGTTGCGGACTGCTGTAATGAACCTCTTCCTCGCCAGACGAACTGTCCATTTGGGCTTGTCTCCATCTTTCCTCATTCCTTACAAGATCTGTAGGCATATTCATCTTTGATAAAGCACGGAAAAATTCCTTCGAACCTGTAGGATTAAAATTATTTCTCCCTCTCATGGCATCGCTGATGAGATCTGATATGTTTGACTGTTGAATTTTCCTACCGTCCAGGTTGACTTGTCCAGATTCATCCCAAGAAATAACGTCCGGTCTTGCTTTCAAACGGTTTAAAAGTGCTGTAGCTCTTGGACGCATTGTTTTAGGTATATGATCGACAATGGTCGCATCAGGCAACTGTGCCCTCTCTCCAGGCAAAAGCCTTTCTTTGTTTTCAATGTGAGGTGCTATCCGAACGGTTGGTATTTGACTGTCCTTTTGACGTCTTAGATCTAGATAACGTTCCATGTTCGCATAGTATAGTTGTTTCTTATTAAGGTGTTTCTTCTTTTGTTTTATTGACACCTTTTTATTGGCTAAGGCACGGAGATGTGTCTTGTAGCGCACCAAACGTCGCTTTTGACGAGGTGTTAGAGGGATAACGCCTTTAAGTAAATTCAGTGAACACTCACAAATAGCCGTGATCACATCCGCGGGAAAATTATCGATAAGCAATTTTCGCAATTTAGGTTTACATTAAGTACGTTTCATGTAAACAACTTGTCTTTCCCCTGGAAGAATGTTTGTTCTAAGACGTACGTTTTCTGGTGTCAACTGATGACAATCAATCATTAAATATCCATATGGTTTACTTGTAGCATCGTTAAATGATTCTAATAGGTAATTCGTGTCTCTTGGATACATTTGACGTGCCAAGGTTGCAATACCAAGCGAATCGCGCGGGTTTCGGAATATCATCATATAGTGGGAATTTAAACTGATCGTTCGTGACAATTTACCAGGTGGAAATAGGTTTTGGGTAAGGAATAAAACTGAAATTCCACGGTGATGAGAACCACGAGTAAATAGATCCGACATGCGTTGATCATTAGAGCATTGAGACATCAAATCATCCAGTATGACTAGAGAGTTTTCACACCCATCGGTCATATCGTATAAATCGCTCGGAAAACCTTCCATCAATTCAACGTTTGGTAGGGTTCTCGATAATTCATCAAATTATTTTTGATACTCTCCATAACAGTATATTACTTTGGTTTGAACAGGATAAAACAACTCTTCCATATGATGTAACATAGAAGATAGATAGATAGATAGATAGATAAACTTTATTTAAACACGCTGACCCCGTCAACTGAAGCTGATTTCGAACCAAATACGATTTCCCGCTTTGACTTTGTCCACAAATATAAAAATTTGCAGGTGTTTTAAATCTCACATCCATCGTGTCCACAAGCAAACAACATAATAAGTTTTATTTCATAGGCCCCTGTACTTTATAGCGAAAATATGCGTTTAGCGAAAGAAATCATTTTGCGGAAAAAACTTTCTTCGATCTTGAACTTTGTGAAATCAATGGTTTTTAAAACTGATGCAACTAGTCGTACAGCTCTACGCGTAACGTGCTCGGAGCAAGAGTCATTCATCACATAAACCATTGTTAGGTAAGCTATGGCACGACCAAAATTGATAACATTCGTTTCGTGAAAAAGCGTAGTTAGATCACAGGAATAAACACGCGTTGCCATTTGTTCATACAGTGTTTTGTGATGTTCAAGACAAATATTTATATGATGCGATAACGTTTTCATGTCAATGTCAACGTTATTTTTCTGAAGCTCATCCAAAATCACTTCCATACTGCACAGTCAAAGACAGAATGAATACAGAAAGTAAACAACGTATTTATTTATAACCATAAAATACAAATAGATGTAAATCTAGACAGAATAATGTTCTGAAGTTAATTAATGTTCTAATTAATGTTCATGTTCTGAAAACTACGTGTTAAATCATCAAAGCAATTTTTAAAATAGTTCTCTTCTTCTCGGCCTTGTACTGGTCCAGGCATAGTGAAGTTTACAGGTTGCAGCAAACCTTCTTCTTCGGGAGCCCATTCAAAATATCGACATGAGTTTTCCTTGTCGTTAGGACAACAGAAAAACATACGATCCTTGTTGACACCTTCTTTTTTGACTTTTCGGGATGCACACGGGAGTCTGTGATGACAAGTCGGTCTCGTTGCCGGTACCACATCACCCCATACCCATAATGAACATGGACTCTTTTTGTCAGAACACACGAAAAACGGTCTTCCGTAACTCTCTTTCATCAAATCTTTGACCACACGCATTCTTGCAAGCTTATGATGTTCATCGCACCGAGGATGAGGCTGCTCCGTACATCTCCAAGCTGTTATGGCTTTTTCATACATGTAGCCTTCATCTTCCGCACAGAAGAAATTGCAGGTAGGGTTTTGACCACAAAACCAAAGGGATCCATTACTTGTTGTGGAATAGGCAGCAGGTTTTCCATGTAAACAATTCATTTTGTTAAGTTCTCTTTGTTAAAGCCGTATACAGAATAACAGATATCCCACATCGGCTCAATTTTATACTCTCTCTTGCCATCCTAAACCAATCAGGTCTCAGGAAAATGATGACATACACGCGTAGATACGCGGAAACACGCGTAGATACGCAGAAACATAAGTAGATACATGTAGATGCGCGTATCTATACGCGCATATCTACATGTATCTACGCGTATCTACGCATATCCGCATGCATCTACGCGTATCTACGCATATCCACATGTATCTACGCGTATCTACGCATATCCACATGTATCTACAAGTAGTCAGGGGCGCACATTAGGGGGGGTGTGGGGGGGGTGTGACACCCCCCCAAAATTTGTGAAATATGCATGAAAAGTCGGTCCCAAAAAGTTTATGGGACAAAAAAAGTCGGTCCGGTTTAAATCTGAAGCATAAAAGTCGGTCCGGTTCAAATCTGAAACATGGGTGTAAATTTGCAATTGACCCATGAAAATAACAAAAAACTCATGACAAAAACTGCGAAGTTACACTGGCTGCGAATATTCCCAGCCGGTCCACACTCGAAATAGCGTGCGATGCAGATACCCGCTGACCCGCCTTGGCGCCTTCAAATACTCGAAACAAATATCTCCATTAACATGACAGACTGTTTACTATGGTATCAGATTACAACAAGTCCGCGGCGCAACAAAGATGCACATTGTCATATTTGTCATGCAGTCGTATGACACTGAAAATTTGAAAGGCAACTATTCTGAAAGCCCAACTGCTCAATTCTTAAAACTCTAGTATCCGCGTTTTTAAATAAGTCCACGTTAAAATACAATCATGGAAACCAGGTATGTGGCACGTAACCCTTATTTTATAAACATTAATATAGTAACATAAACCGATAAACGCGTTGCATTACTTGCATAATTGCAAACATTTGATACAATTTCTCATCATTTGTGTGTTTATTATCAATATATCGTTACATCAAATGCTGACTAGCTTAAACAATATTTTGCGTTGGTTCAAGATAAGACGGGAGAGGGTCACGCTCAAGCAATCATGCATGTCTTCTCTAGACGAGAACAGTATTGATACCGCCAACGTAGTCTTTCAGTTCTATGATTATACGTCTTCAATGTCTGGCATTTTCAAGGGATGTTAAGCAAAATTAAAAGAGCATCTTGGTAGAGACATACCTTATTTCCCTTGTCTTGCAGTGAGGCAAGTACCGCTGCATGTCGCATGTTTGACATTCTACAGGAGCTGTTTGTCTTCTTTACGTCAAGTCCGAAACGGTATAGCGTGTTTCGTGAGAACGTTAACGAAGGAGATGTTGAAAACGCATTAGATTTAAGAAATCTTTCTGCGACACGTTGGGTGGCCCGTGCAGATTCCATTCGAGCTGTTTGGTCAAGTTATGAAGAGATAATCAATGCGCTGAAAGAATTGGAAAATGCTGAAGATACAAAGACCAAAACAAAGGCAAAGAATCTATTGGCAAGAGTATGTTCGTTCGAATTCCTTGTTATGCTAATGTTCATGAGGAATGTTATGGTAAAAACTAAGATCTTGACCAAACAACTCCAGACAGTTGACATTAACGTTGTCGATACCCTAGAGGCTGCCGAAATAGCCATTGCTACATTGCGCCGCCTACGCAACGATGAAGATAATTTGAACAAACAGATAGATGCGTCGATTATATTCTCCGAAAGTCTTGGAATTGACGCTGTTGAGGAATACCAGCGACACCATCGTCCAAGGCCCGCTAAGGCGAATTGACGAGTGGCCTGTTACAGAAGCACGCTTGGATCTAAACCAGTATTATCGCAAGGAATTTATTCAAATTCTTGATGTTCAAGTCAATGCTCTATCGGATAATGTCAAAGTTGCCTTCGACATTCTTGCCCGTGTATTGCTTTACTTCTCTCACCGTACGAGGAAGATCCTAAACCGGAAGATATCGAAGGCTTAGTAAAGATGCTTCCTGTCCCATTACAGCCTGACGATGATGTCGTAAATGTTGAACTTATAATTACAATGTTTAAATATCATTGTGAAGATAACAAGCCAGATATCAAAACCATCGAGGACGCTTCGCGTTGTGCTAAAGAGTGGCAAGCGATTTTTCCTTTAACAAGTAGATGCTTTCAGCTTATATTGACCGTGCCGATTACATCAGCATCAAGTGAATGCAGCTTTTCCAACTTAAGTTGATCAAGACAGCCATTCGTTCAGTAATGAAAGACAGAAGGCTAAAGGATCTTATTTTACTTGGATGCGAAAAGGATTTGATGGATACGATTCAGGGCCTCTTTTAAGAAATCGTTAGTGGGAGGCCCATCATCGAAAGGGGACGTAACAAGTAGGTGGTGTATTACAGGTGTGGGATGCTGAAGAGGGTTCTGGGGGTCCTCCCTCAGAAAACTTTTGTATTCTTGAGTCTCTGTGGCTTGATTTCCTGCATTTTCAGAGACAATTTTTGATATATCCCATCTAAATGTAGCCAGGTTTTGTTGTGAGAATACCATAACTTTCCTCTAAACTCACCAATACCATAACTTTTCCCCTTTTTGCTTGGGGGGCCAACATGGGGCTGGGGGGGGGGGGGCTTTGGCCTCTCCAGTACATTAGTTAAAAGAGGCCCTGATACGATTGACATAGACACTGTTGTTTATCGTTAGGCAGAGCTGCCGGAAACGAAACGACTAATTCACGTGATCATGAAGTAATTCGAAAAAACTGATTAAATTAATATTCTTCCTCTATCAGTTGTTATCTACGGTAGTCATGTGCGCTGTTTTGATGGTCATCAAACATTAAAACCCATCGATAATTTGAACTGTGTTACGCATCAAATACACTTATTGAACTGCCTGGACGCTATTAGCCTTAGTTGCGTTGAAAATCTTTGCTACTAGCCTACACTTAGCCAGCGTTATAATAATTTTATGATATTATGTATATATTTACTCGGGTATAACACTATGTTTCGAACTGTAAAACGACCATTTTGAAACTGTAAACAAATATATCCTTTCCATTTCTTTACCGGGGGATTCGTACAGTTATAGCTTTTCTTGAATTCGGCCTATTTCATGCGTCACGTACAGGCATACGAAATAGCCGACTTATCAAACACAAAAATGAGAAAAGTCGGTCCCTGAACAGTGGACACCCCCCCATCTTTTTCTTGAATGTGCGCCCCTGCAAGTAGTTACGCATATCCGCATGCATCTACATGTATCTACGCGTATCTACGCATATCCACATGTATCTACGCGTATCTACGCATATCCACATGCATCTACATGTATCTACGCGTAGATACGCATATCCACATGTATCTACATGTATCTACGCGTATCTACGCAAATGACGTCATATGGCGAGATCCTCAAAAAGCTGACGTCACTTCCGGCGCTATATGGGGGGTATTATCTACTGACATCTTCTACTCTGACGTTTGGGAGACTATCCGGACATTCTAATTCGATCCATTCCTCGTTTATCTGAGGGTAGTCCTTAGTTAGATCCGCGAAAAAGTCATTAATAATAGTGGCTGATTGTTTATTATTCAATTCAAGTTCTGTTTCCGGATCCACTAATGTAAAACTGTCTTTTTTCTTTCCTGTTAGGTGTTTAATTTGCTTCCACCATGATTTCGAACAAGCAGTTCGTTTTGGTCTCACCATCTTATCATAGAAAGTAGATTTAGCTTTCTTAATCTCCTTTGACACTTCTGTCCTTAATAATCTAAAGAGCTCGATTTTACCACTACTATAAGCCTTGTTCCTTTTAGCTATTAACGATTTTATTTTGTTCGTAATAAACGGTTTGTCTTTACTGTGCCTTCGAATTGTACTTTCCGGAAAATATTTATCGACCATAGAGTTCACGATCGTAATAAGTCTATTCACTTTCTCGTCAATTTTTCCCCCATATAGAATCTGATGCCAATCATACTTCTCTAAAACGGATCCAAAAGCTTTCATGTTTGCTTGCATCCAGGCCCGTAGCTGGCCCTCTTTTTTTGGGGGGGGCACGTTTCGATGTCTGTCCGCGTTCGTCAAAATATTTAACATTTTCCGACAGAAATTCTATCTTTTCTTGTCGACGGCGGGGGGGGGGAGGTGAATTTTTTTTTCCGGAAATCACATTGTATTGCGTTAGTAATGTATTACTTAATAGTTAAAAGTTTATATATATAATTCACTTTTTCAAATGAAATATATAACAAATTTACTTTTTCAAAATGAAAATTTACGTTACTGTTATTTGTGCTAGGGGGGGCACAGGGGGGGCACAATTTTCCGCTAGGGGGGCCTTGCCCCCCCTGGGGACCCCCCAGCTACGGGCCTGCTTGCCTCATGTCTCTTCGCTTTACTTTCAGGACCTTTCCCTTCGTATTATAACGAGAGTCACTGGGTTTCCATATGTTATATTTATCGTATTTTATATCTAACATTAACATACAAACAAAACAAATAACCTAAAATATAAACTAAAGTTCGAGTAAATCTCTCTTCGTATAAAGTTTTTCGCAACATGTGTTCTCGCGGTTTGGGCCTGTGCCCTACTTAAGGTAGCTCGCATAATTATACACTAGACTTCTTTACAGTCCCCAGGTTGATCACCGTCGGTGAGCAAACATAACAATATAATTTCAACTAAATATACCTTAGACTACAATTAAACTAAAGTATTTATCTCCATCGATACTTCCTTCGAATTAGTTCTCCGTTAACAGCTGCTATACGTCTTGGTCGAGTGTCATCTTGTCTCTGAACTTCGCTCGTATCTTGAACTTCGCTCGTATCTTGAACTTCGCTCGTATCTTGAACTTCGCTCGTATCTTGAACTTCGCTCGTATCTTGAACTTCGCTCGTATCTTGAACTTCGCTCGTATCTTGAACTTCTAGAGGAATCAGATGTTGAATAGGCCTTCGTAAAACCACGGTTTTCTTATTATCATTGCTCAAAACTCTGACTTCGGCGGAGCGAATAACTTCATCCTTACTTCGAAGAAGATTTTCTACCTTTCCTAACTTCCAATAGATACGAGATGTATTTTCGTTCTTGAGAATGACAATATCGCCTGCCTTGAGAACGCTAGAACTACTGTTCTGTACTCTTGATGATTCTCGGATGCTCAACAAATATTCTTTTCTCCATTGATCTGTAAAGTTCTTAAGAACTCTAGCTTGGTACTTGGCACGTCTCGTCAGTGATTTGTTCGTACTTACAATCTCGTAATGACTTTCGTTAGGAGTCGTTGCGATTCGACGTCCATAAATCAAACTCGCTGGTGTAAGAGTGTAAGAAACACCTTGTTCGTCGTCGTATACATACGTCAATGGACGATTGTTTAAAGTTGCTTCGATTTCTACAAGAATAGTTCGCAGTTCTTCGAATGTCAACGAAGTTCGTCCAATCTGTTTTTTCAAACAGCGTTTGGTGCTTTTGATTAAACGCTCCCAAAAGCCCCCATGCCATGGAGCTTTTTCCGTGATGAATTCCCATGAAACACCTTTATCCGCGAGATAACGCTTTACATTGTTTGAACGGTAGATCGTAGCTACTTCCTTTGTAGCAGCTTTGAAAGTTTTCGCATTATCAGTTAGTATTTTTCTTGGCATCCCTCTTCTGCTGACGAAAAGCCGAAAAGCCGTCAAAAACATGTTCGTGGACAAATCTTTCAACAGTTCTAAATGTACGGCCCTTGTAGACGCACACGTGAACAAACAAACGTACGATTTCACAGTTTCATCGTTTTCCTTTACGAACAACGGTCCAGCATAATCCATTCCAGTGTTCGTAAGTGGCGGTTCATCGCTTACTCGACAACTGGGTAATGATGTCTCTCTTGGACTCTGAAACGCTTTTCCTTCAATCTTCTTACATATCACACACCTTTTCAAAACACGTTTAACTGCTTCTCTTCCTCTTAATATCCAATACGTCTCTCGTACGCCATTAAGAGTTGACTTGATACCGTTATGATGAACTCGTTTATGTTCCTCTTTGATTGTTAGCTCCGTAAAGCGGTGCTTACACGGCACAAGAATTGGTTCTTTGGTTTCTGTCGATATCGTTGAATATACAAGTCGTCCTTTGCATCGAATGATCTTGTCCACATCGAGGAAAAGATTCAATTGGTTGATTAGTTGGTTTGGATTCTTGTGACTTGAATTCAGACGCGTCGGAATTCTTCAGGAAATGATGATAACTGGATGCTTTTCAACCATAACTGCTCAGCCTCTTTCAGGTTTTCAGCGTTTAATTCTTCACTTTCAATCGCACTTTTCATACGCTTCATTTTCCTTACAGCTCGCAGAATCAATGCGGTAACTCGTAACAACTTAGTCTTTGAGTTGTATTCGTTGCAATCCATTATTGCTCCGATGTTGGCCTGAGAAAATAACTCGACCGATTCGGTTGAAAGATTTGGCGTTGTCAACGTATGGGTCACTGCTTTAGGATTCTTCACGACTTCATTCATCGAGGACTCGGTTTCTTTGATCTCAACTTCTTGCGGCCATTCTGCTTCGGGTTTATATAGAAATTCGGGGCCTTTCCACCATCGTTTCTCCTTTACTAATTCGCTCGCTTTCATTCCACGTGAAGGAAGATCTGCTGGGTTCTGTACGCCAGGGCAATGTCTCCACGAGTCTCGTGTTGTGCACTCACGGATTTCCTTCACTCTTGTAAGCACGTATTGTTTCCACGGTTTGGCATTCTTTATCCAATACAACACTGTTTTCGAGTCGACCCAGTAAAAGAATTCGACGTCTTGAGACAATTCTAAGGCATTCTGAATGTTACTGGCGAGTCTTGCGAGGATGTTCGCTCCAAGTAACTCCAATCTAGGTATACTTTGCTTCTTTAATGGTGCGACCCTGGTTTTCGCTCCGATCAAATTGACATCCACAAGACCACTTTCGTACTTCGAACGGAGGTATATAGCTGCTGCATATGCCCTCTCTGACGCATCGCTAAAACAATGAACTTGTACTGAAAGTACCTTGTTATCTAATTTAAAGTAACATCTTGGTACACACACATTGTTCAGAGATTGAAGATCTAATATCAGTAAGTTCCATTTTTTCAAAAGTTCGCCACTTAATTCATCATCCCATTCGATGTTTTCGTTACACAGCAACTGGAACAACACCTTCCACTGAATAGTAAAGGGACTTAGCAATCCAAGCGGGTCAAAGATCTTTGCTGATATCTTTAACAACGATCGTTTTGTTGGAGGAAGTGATTTTGCTTCGTTGACAAGATTGGAAAAATTGAATTCAAGGGTATCTGACGCTGTGTTCCATATGGAGCCTAGTACCTTGACCGTGTTGCTGTTCGCTTTAATTGTTGTTCCAGTCACAGTCTTTGCATAAGACTCGTCTTCTTCTTTAACGGGTTTCACATTAGTTGGGTTTGGTGAACTTTCTTCTGAAAACGTTTTCTTAAGGTTACTCGAGTTAGTGTTCCACTTTCGTAGATTAAATGCTCCCTTTTGCATAATCAACTTCGCATTCGAAGTTACTTCAGATGCTTCCTTCTCGTCGTCTGCTCCTGACACGAAATCGTCAACATAGAGGGATTTCTTGCGCAGTTCGATCAGTTGAGGGTCGAAATCTTTCTGCGTTTCCAAGTGGTGTCGAATGGTTGAGCTTAAAATTGCTGGTGAAGGTCGAAGGCCAAATACTAGGCGGGTAAATCGCAATTGTACAAGTTCTGAATTCGGATCGTTTGGTTCTTTTAGCCATAGGAAACGTAACATATCCCTATTCATGTCGTTAATTGCCACCATGAGAAAAGCTTTCTCTATATCTGCAGTTATGCCAATTCTATGCCACCTAAATTTGACGAGTGTGTCAAACAACTGAGGGATAAAGTTAGGGCCTGTCTCTAGGCAATCGTTCAATGAATACTCACGGTCTGGTGGCTTAGCTGACCCATCATAAACGATTCGAAGCTTTGTCGTTTCGCGATCTCGTCGTACCACTCCATTCCACGATTCCATCTTGTATCTGCTGTTGAATAATTTGAGTGTATTCCTGTAATGCAACATCTTGCGATGTAGAGATCTGAGACGTTTTTCACACAACTGGTAATCACTCGGTATTGAAGGACAATCTTGTTTCCATGGTAACTCAACTTCATATCGTGTTCCGTTGAAATGTACACTCTCGTTGAACGACTCGATAAATTCTTTAGGCTCTGGATCACCCTTGATCCCAATCGATTCTGTCTCCCAAAATTTTTTCGACATATCAACTAGTGGATCTTGTGTTGTTTCAGACTGACTGTCACTACTCCCCAATACTGCCAGATATGTTTCATTGCCCAAACCATTGTTGGTTGGTCCAGATAGAAGCCAACCAAACTTGCTATCAATTGCTACAGGGCCAAATTCTCCTCGAACTGTATCACCTTCAACAAGGTCCCAATAATGGTCGGAACCAATAAGGACATCAATAGAATCGTTAGAATCGGAACTGTCCGCCAGTTGTAACCCTTGTAAATGGGGATACTGATCCACTTCGATCTTCGTAGATAAAGGAGAGCAAATGACTGGAAAGCTTAGTGCAGAAATCATAACATCTTCGTTTTTGTTGCTTCGGAGTGACAATGGCGATACTTCACATTTCTGCTTTCGATAACTTCGTTCACCAAAGGTGTTGAGGTGAAGTGTTTCGGTCTTCTTGGGTTTTATGTTCAGTCTTGATTTCAAACTATCAGTAATGTAGGAGCGTTGACTTCCACTGTCAAATAATATTTTTACTTTTGTCGATTTAAATCCATCTTCATTGGTTGCTATAGCAGTAGCAGTTTGTAACATAACTTGTCCTTTTGCATTGGCACTGGTTGTAGTAGTGGTGCTCTGTACATGAACAGTGTGGGTATTAGGGTCTGGGGTTTCAGTTCAGGTCTGGGGTTTCTGCTGACTCTTGTGCATCAGGTTTCAATGTCGGAATTTGTTGATTGCAGATGGACTGATGATGTCTACCATTACACCGTCTACAACCCCTTTGATTTGAACACTGATTACTTCGATGTCCCCTTTTGAGGCAAACAAAACATCTTCGATCTCGTTTTAGGATTTCTAGTCGAGCATGCACTTCACTTATCTTTGTGCAAGAGGCAGAAAAATGATGGCCAGAACAATACACACATTGAATTTTATTTCCAGGGGGTTGGTCATTAGCCACCAATGCAGCAGGAGAACCATGGGGCGGTGGCTTAGTTTGTGCTGCCTTGGGTTTTTCAGGAGTTACCTTGATTCCGTCACTTATCTCTCGAGCTTCGACTTCCTTTCGAATAACACTTAACAGTTCTGACATTTTCCACACATCTTGTGCAGTATTTCTAGCTATATGAAGTCGGACATCTTGTGGCAATTTTGACATGACAACCGGTATTAAAAGACTGCCGTATTGGCTTGAGTTGACCCCCAGGGCTTCTAAACCCCGGACATTGATGCTAATCTTATCATAAACAAATCGTAGTTGTGAGGTCTTATCAGTGGTACATGCAGGAATTTTAAGGAGTTCATCCATATGCGTAGAAATAATGTGCTGGGTTTTACCAAAACGCTGATTTAATATATCGATAGCTGCCTGATAGTTGCTCTCAGTCAGGGTTAGTCCTTGAATTGACCGTAAAGCCTGTCCCTCCAATAATGAGTTTAAATGATTAAATTTGTCTATCTTCGTTAAATAGCTGTTGGTATGTATGGCACAGTTAAAACTATCCCAAAAGGTTCTCCACTGAGTGACATCACCACGAAATTTCGGTAATACAAGCTTTGTTAATATTAATAGAATTTTGTTCATTATTCACTGTACCTGCAGATTCAGTTGACTCGGGTTGACTTAGTGATACAGATTGACTATAATTTGTGTTGCTATTGCTAGTACTAGCTGAAGTGTCCAGGACAGTTTCTTCGCTGTGTTGTTGTTCCACTACCGGTTCCTCGTTCGTAGTATTCGTAGGCACATTATCCGGGCTCTTACTTTGTACTTCCTTATGAACTTCTTCGACCTCGTGCGTTTTCTCGAATATATGTCGTTGAGTGTCTAAAACTCTCGATACTAACTCCTCTGCTTCGTCGATTTCACTTGCTATGTCTACAACTTCGCAAATTTCGATTATTTTCTGGTCCAATTCCTTTACCAATCTACGCTTTTCTTCGAAAAACTCGTTTATCGTATTCAATCGTCCTCGTTCTAAGATTTCTTCTTTCAAAAGTCCTTCGGCTTCATTGATTAACTTTGTAATAACTCCTCTGTTCCCCCCTCGTACGGCTCGTATTCGCGTTAAACTCTCCTTGAGTTCGGTCATTTTTCGATGAAATTCTGCCCCACGTTGGGCGCCATGTTATATTTATCGTATTTTATATCTAACATTAACATACAAACAAAACAAATAACCTAAAATATAAACTAAAGTTCGAGTAAATCTCTCTTCGTATAAAGTTTTTCGCAACATGTGTTCTCGCGGTTTGGGCCTGGGCCCTACTTAAGGTAGCTCGCATAATTATACACTAGACTTCTTTACACCATACCACTATATTGTGGTCCAATGTGGACAACGGTGCTAAGATGTAGGGAATTTGGAAAAAATCTGCAATGTTCGTAACAACTTGTTTAAGATTACAATGTGTTTTGAGACATCGATTCTGAAAACCATTACTTGTTGGATTAAAGTCTCCCGCAGCAACGAATGCTGAGTTTGGGCTTTCCAAACAAAATTTATCGTAACAATCATAAAAATATTCGTAAAAACTTTCAATATCGGTTTGGCATGGAGGCAAATATACACAACATATACAAATTCTAGATATCTCTCTCGGAAGCCATGTTGGCCGAATAGTTACCCAAATACATTCAAATGATTTGCTTATTGGATCCTCACGAACCTTGAAAGGAATTCTATTATTAATGAATACCACAACTCCCCCTCTTGCTCCGTTCGTTCTATCATGTCTGCATAAATTCATGCCAAGGCAATCAACTGCTTCATTTGGTATTGTATCCTTTAACCACGTTTCCGTGATACAAACTATAGCTAATTGGTTAACAAGAGACAGCTAATGGGTTAACTACAGCTAATGGGTTAACAGGAGACACTGGCAGATAGTTTTGTTAACCCATTAACTGGCAGTACCCTACCACTGACGAGTAAAATCATCTGGCGTTAGACAGAGTAAAACACTAAAGTAGGGTACATCTGGGCATATTAGACTAGCTCCTGGCCAACAACTATGGAACCAGTTTGGCTATATTTTATGGGAAGCTGTGTGATTATGTCTTATGCTGTTGTTGTTGTTGAAAAAACATTGAAAATTATTCCAGTAAATTATTATATGAATTTTCCCTCTATACAACAAGAGTACATATATTCTCCTACCAGGATTGACCCCTGCCTATAAGCCACAAAACTGTATATAGAAAATATACATAGTACAAGTATGCAGACTAGAATACAAGATAAGTATTTAACAATACCTGCTGAATCAACCAAAGATGTTTATCCATACATTGATATACAACATGACTAAGATTGTAGTACATGGTTAGAGATTATTAGGCTTAAATATAATTTAGTAGTGATCTTGTATTTACTAATTATAAGATTATCAAGATTAGGCCACTAAACTAAAATCAACTGCTTTTTCAAATGGATATAGATAAAATATTCTGTTATTCACAATCAAATAAAAGGTTGTGATAAAGTATAACCATTTTCAAAACCAAGCATATTTCCAAAATAAGGCTAAAGCATTTAGGAATTTTAGTAAAGTATGTAGACTTTAAATTTACAGCACAAAGTTTCACGTTCTATTTCACCATTGGTACATTTATAAAATAGTACAAACTTAATAGTACCTTTCTTTATATTTTCCGTGTAATATTACAGAAGATTGTTCACCTTATCACTGCTAAAATTACTCTGAAATACAAAACAATATTCGCACACTCCTAAACAGCAGCCATCATGTCTATATAATTTACCCGGTTAAATGGTTAATAATTTATTGTGGCATTATTGCGACATCCATTCCGTATCAACGACCAATCATATTCACTTCCGGTTATGGATTAACCCAGAGCTTACGATTCTTCCCAAAGGATCGCAGGCTCGTGGGACGAGATTGACAATGATGAGTCGCACGCGCATGTTCGGCCGTGACGTACTTCCTTATGCACATTTAACAATGTTATTAATTAAAATAATACATTTGAAGTGAATTTTTATAAAGTTGTGTTGATTATTATTTGTAAACACCTGGAAATTTATACTAAAGCAATTAGTCGCCTCAGGCTCGGCTCAGTGAATATAGGCTTAATATAATCACCTCGCCTTCGGCGACTAATTGTTAAATAGAAACACGCTTCTCCACCAATCAACGCTCGCGTACTATAAATGTTATATTATAAAGTAATTTAGTAAGATGTCATTGAATTAAAAGAAGATAATTTCCACGTACAAGAAGCGATTCTTGGCTCGGGTAGGTTATTTCTTTTTAGACTGCGAACAAACATACGTCAGCGAAATAAGCCCATGCCAAGTTCTCTCGCAATTTATGCAATAATTATAAACTAGCCAATCAGAAGATATGCCCAGATTCAGGGAATATTAATGTCTGTTAATGAGTCATTTAGAATTCTTGTCTGCTGTGCAAATCAACATTGGGTAATCACATTATAGAACACAAAGTGTAATTGTGACAGCATCCACCATAGCCAAAAGAGATAGGCCCATCGATTGGCGTAGAAGCTAATAGTATATGCAGTTCTTATAGTCGGCCGGCCAAGATATCAAAAAGTGCCTCTAAAAACGTTTGATGGCAACTTCGTGTTAGAAGCTGGCAACAAACATATTCATACTCAGATAGATGTAGAAAAAAAGGTTTGAGTTGTTGCCAAGCCGAAAAATGAATTTTTAGGTGAAAAATCGAGAGTTTTTGGCCGCCTTTCCGCAACGTCGCGGCAACTAAACTTCAAACGATTGCCGAAAATTACGTTGCTATGCTACAAGAATCTTTGCTCTGATTGGTCATCAGTAACGCTCGCCTAATTAGTCGACCAATGAGCGAACGTAAACGCGTGTGCATTTCCGGTTTTTGTATCACGATGTAAACAAATTGAGAAGACCGAGGAAGAAACTTGCAAAATCTTACGACTTCAGCGATATTTAGGTAAGATTTTTCGTGTGAAAGCCATATATATTCCGTAAACATATTGTACTTTGTTCAGTGACACTGATTTGGCCCTTGTGTGTCAAATTTATTTTATTCTTGTGCCAAAATTCTTCGTACTTCTTCTGACCTTAATATTTAGTTAGATTCTACTTGTCTAGTACTTGCCTTTATAGGATATTTGAGTGTTCGTAGTTATCTAGATTAATAAATACAATCTAATTCACGGATTACAGCTAATAGAAAATATACACAACTGATATATTTTGCCGTAAACTTCGTGCGATTATATATTAAGAAACGCACATAATTCAAGGCTATGTATTTCATTAAATAAATTTTGCCATATTAAATCCATAAAGCAACTTGGAGTAAACTACAAAGATTTGTTTTGCACTTCACTTGGTTGAACTAGAATACTGGGTTTGGTGGATAATCCAAGTGAGTAGATATATGCAGAACTTACGTGTGAGTAGATATAATACAGAACTTACGGTTACAGCTCAGCAACTGGCCTCTGTAGCTCAGTTGGTTAGAGCGCTGCACCGGAATCGCAGGGCCGTGGGTTCAATTTCTGCCAGAGGACCTAGTGTTGCATTTTTCGCAACCGTTCCTGGTTAGGTCTTAAATTGTGTACATATCTACTCACTTGGATTATCCACCAAACCCATGCAGTATTGGAGTAAACTAGACTTGGGCAGTGTTACTCTATAATTTTGAGGAAAACAACTATTACAGGCTAATTTGAACTAAAAGCTGGCTTTATAGAAGTCTATACAAGACTGTAAAAAAATAATACGATATAAATTGACGGGGAGCAGGTCATTGGCATTACCATGCAAGCATACACAGTGTCAGTGATTATTATTCTAGTAAGTTGTGCTACAGTAGATTGGAAAATATGATATTTTGTTGACCTTACTCTTAAGGATGACAGAGTCGGAATCTTTAAATTACAAAATTTATAATTTAGACAGAATAAAGTCACAAACGAATTCAAAGAAACTTGTAGCATAGCAACGTAATTTTCGGCAATCGTTTGAAGTTTAGTTGCCGCGAGTTGCGGGAAGGCGGCCTAAAAACTCTCGATGCTTCACTTAAAAATTCATTTTTCGGCTTGGCAACAACTCAAACCTTTTTCTCTACGTCTATCTGAGTATGAATATGTTTGTTGCCAGCTTCTAACACGAAGTTGCCATCAACTTGCACCGTTCGATAGCTTGGCCGGCCGACTATTAATTTAATTTAATTTAATTTATTTAACTTTGCCAACGAACATGCTATACATTTACATAATATGTACACAAGACATAGACATAAAGTGGCAAGGTGCACGCTACAGCTTTCGCCAATTACAGCGGCCCTATATAATGATAAACACATGCATTAACTAATAACAACACGATATTTCACAGGACAGATTACGAGACTTATTACAGGACAAACATATAGATTTCCATGTTCTTGGATCATCCACGTCAAATACAGTTTTCACAGCTACTTTATAGTACTGGAAAAGTCTACTTTTGAATTGACTTAGGCTGATGTTATTGCCTGTCAAATCGCTTGGCAGTGCATTCCATAAACGAGTTGACCTATTTAAGTAGGATTTCTTAGTAAAACTCTCGAACATTTCTACTTTATAGTCATTACATAATTAAAATAGTTGTTTACACACTGCTTTATATATAACATGTTGTTTTAATGTATTTAATTAAGACCATGTTAATACGGGATGCAACTTGCAACGCAATTTTTGCATTGGGCCATGTTTTGGGGAAATGTACGCACAGAAAAACCATGAACATAGCCCGCGCTTCACTTTACCGATATTGTCATTGTCATTCATTCCTTTGTTGCCTTCCTGGCATGCTTAGCAAAATAGATATCGGAATTCCTCACAAGATTCATGCTCACAATATCACAAAAGTAAAATTCCTCACAAGATTCATGCTCACAATATCTCTGAGATTATCCCCGAGCCGGCGCGAAGCGCCGTGCGAGGGTACTAATTCCGCTCGGATATTTACACCAGGGTATGTGAAAACATAACGGAATCCAAAGTCGTCCGCCGCGATATCATGGACGGTACACTTACTTCTCTACGTTATACGCATGTGCGAGTTCAGGTCGAAACTCGAATGAAACTGGTAACTAGCCTACTCGTGATTGGCTAAGACAAATATTTTGTTTTTAAATGTTACGTACGTCAGATGCACAACTGCCATTTTGCAAAATTTTTTCAAAGTTTTTATATACTTTGATGTAAAATATAATTTCGTAAAGAAATATCAACTAAAATATAAAACAACGACATTTTAAAAAGAAAAATGTCTGATCCTAAAGATAGAAACCAGGAGGGTAAACATGAAGGAGATAAACACGCAGGAAAACTAGCAAAACGAAGAGAACAGAGACGAAAAATATTGGAATTAACATGCTAATTTGAATTTGAAAAGGTAGCCTTTTTTTTGGGACACCCTGTATACAATATCCTAGTTGTGTAATATATTCATATTATACAAAACTAAATTAACAGGCAATAGCATATATCTTTTCTTTATATAGGAGTGGTATGCTGGTTGTGCAGTGCATGGGAACACACCAGCATCAAGTGCCCCCAAGTGCCAGGTCCCCACTTAAACTTAAATAACTGCACATTTGGGAATTTTAGTGCATAAAATGTATTCCCAACTCCCAAATGGTACAATGGTTTTCACAGTTGAACAGTTTTCCTAATAAATTATTTGTTAATGTTATTTTATTATTGAATTAATTATTTGCCTAAATTATATTCATATGAGGTTTACGGTATTATTAATCTACAGGGTGTCTCAAAAAAAAGTGAACCCTTTGAAATTTAATACAATTATAGTGAACCTTTTGAAATTGAACTTTATTTTTGATTTTCTTTCAAATAATCTATTGTACCCTATTGTATTTAATTTCAAAGCGTTCACTTTTTTTTTAGACACAGGGTGTATCAAAAAAACTGAGACCCTTAGAAATTAAGCTATTGTTGGTTAGACCAAGATTTTATGCTCCTGGCAATTTAAAATAGCTTCTAACCGTATGAAGGAGCATAACTTCCCACGAAAATGCCCAAATTACTAATGACACAGTATAGAGACGACCAGTAGGGCCACTCATTTGAAATTTTGTGTGGCCGCTCATTACGCATTGGCAGCCAGTCAATTGCTTTTTCTGGCCAATAAGCAAGCTGGACTAACTTTCCTGGCCAGTAAACTGCATATTTTTGGATAAAAAGCCGGCTACATGTTGCATCGCCGAGTGGCCCTACTGGTCGTCTCTATACTGTGCTAATGAGTCGTACTATCAGTTCGAATAAAAATGGCTCAACTGACCACAGAGCAACGAGTTTTTATAGCATCGATGTGTTACGCCAGAGGATAATCGTTGAATTTGACAATTTACGGCAGCAACCTGGAATGATTCGAAATGCGATGCACAGGCGAACAATTCTTTGTGTTGAAAGAAATGGGGGACACGTTGAAGGGCAAGGCCCATAGCTTGAACATATTGTTGTTACATGTAAATAAATATAAAACCATCTTTTTGTCAAGTCAATTTGTTTGGCTAGAGCGTCGCGTTCAATTATTTAGACGAAGCGAAAAAGTCTTGAATATTTCATTATGCATACAATGTAATTAAATTCCCAGGCGTATAATATCGTGCGTTTAACAACAATACCTCGATTTCTAAAGGCCTGTATCACCCTGTATTATATATTAATAAAGTTTTTTAAATAACTCTGACTCAATTATATATTGTACAAATTATAATACCATGTGTCACAGATTTATATAAACATTTAAGAAAAATAGATTTCTTAATAGAATGTTACAATAGTGCCTAGGCGAGGGGTTACTGCATGCATGTATTTCTAGTACTGTTTGCCTAAGGTCACTGCGGTCTGTCCAAAATTGCGTTGCAATTTAAGTTGCAGCAAAAATTGTCTTGTTTTTGTGTAACATGGTTTTTTAATGCAACGGCTCTATTTCAACACAATAGACATTAAGTCCAGTCAAATGACGGGTAGAGTAATACCTCTGCTACGATTTCTGCCTGCCATGGTCAACTCTCGTTGTCTCTGCTCAAATGCTTCTTTGCAACAAAAGTGTGTCAGTAGGACAAGAATAATGATGGCCGCAATAATGGATGCAAATGTTATGACAGTCACCGTCCAGGCTGGCATACCGTAGTCAAAGTTGCAATCCTCGCAACGACCCATAGAGTTACAGCACTGCTTGGTCGGGCAATCTCTCCTATAAGTACACCATATGACATGGACGCATTTATTAGACGAGCATATTTCATTCCGCGCACAATCGCTGTAGTTTCTACAGAACATGCCAATACAATTTGAGCTACAATTGCCATATCCACTAGGTTCTTTACAGCAATATTCTCCACTTCGGCAGTCATAATCATAATCACATTCGCCCTTCGGCTTTCGACATGATGTAACACAAATGTTCGAGCGACAACATTTACCTGTTGGAAAATAGAAAATTTCAGCTCAAATAAACTGATCGATATATGCGATTGTAGCTACATAGTAAGGGAGTTAAATAATCTTCTATATCCATTTTAGTAAGCCAATAATATTGACCGAGCCGCCAAATGACGTGTTCTATGCCGGTGTCACAGCTGATAGTGTCCCACCGGACAGTACCCGCTGGCGGATCATGTCCCCTTTAATTAGATTTCCGTGGATAGTGTCCCTCAGGTAAAATCAAAAACAAAAGCTCAGATTCGCGGGTGAAGAAATTTCATTTTATGACAAATTCTGCAAAATACGAAACTACGTTTCTCAAAACGCTTTCATTAGCTGATTAACTATTTCTATATTAGCAGTTATAGACTTTGGAAAGTGGCGACCTTTAGCATGAAAAAACAAATGAGCGTGAAAAACGAGCGTGAAAAAACAAATGAGCGTGAAAAAACAAATGAGTGACATTTTGATTAACAATTCTTCCAGTTTCTTAATTTAACTGGTGTATATGTTGTGCGCACACGGCCAAAAACAGTTTATATATAAGTCCAAATTTCTCTATTTCGAGCAAATCATTGGATTAATGATAGATGAGACTCTAACCTGGGATGAGCAGGTAAAATTAATTACGAAAAAAGTAAATAAGGGCTTGAATGCCATTAGGAGATTACGGGAGTTCTTTGACATAAAAATATTGACTACCGTGTATCAAACTTTAGTACAACCATATTTCGATTATTGTTCCCAGGTTTGGGGAGGCTTCGGTACCACACTTTGTGATCGACTGCAGCGATTACAAAATAGAGCTGTTCGTATTATTACAAAGAGTGGATACGAAGTTCGATCTGTAAACCTACTAAAGCAACTTGGTCTGCCCAACCTTGAAACAAGAAGAAATCAACAACTAAATGCATTAATGTACAAAATTAGACACGAAATGGTTCCAATTTCCTTAACTAACATGTTTCAAAAAACGAATGAGACCCATGAATACCAAACGAGACAAGCCAAACACGATTTCTTACCACCAAAGCCTAAAACAAACTCCCTGAAAAAGGCACTTAGTTACTGAGGTGCAGTGGCCTGAAATAATCTACCGAATGAAACTAAAAATTCGGAAAACAAAAATATTTTTAAAACTAAACTCAAGAACATAACCTACTTAGTTTACTGTATTAATTCGATATTGTGTATTTAATAGTATTTCCATATTGTCATGTTAGTAAGTTATGTAATAGTTGAATAGTTTAAATGTATACTGTAAATAATTTTGTAACATAGTTAAACACACGGCCTATCGGAAGATCACATTTTTAAAAAAAAATTTTGTATGTATTTTTGTGAAATAGTACCGTGTTTAAATAAAGTTTAATAATAATAATAAAATAATAATATTTCTTTGGGGAGATAGAATCCACAAGGAAGCTCCACCCAATCTTTGTCAAGTATATTGTCCGAGGAGACAGTATCTGCTATCAGATATTGTACGGGGAGTCACTATCCGCTAGTGACTAAACGGGGGAGCGACTATCCTCTGTGACACCGAAATACATTGCCAACCGCAAGCATCAAAAGTACTTTGATTAAGACTGATAAAGTGCAGGAAACCGACCATGAGAACATCAAGTTGGTTAACTTATAAGTCTTATCCTTAAGTACTGTTGCAGTTTTCAGTCGCTCATCAGAAAACATCGAAGAAATGCTTAAAAGTCTCAAATCTTATGCTCAATTGCCACGTATTTTCTAAGCGAAACATGGATTGTATACCCCCCGTATGACATTTCTTAATAGTTATTATAGTAATATAGCTTCTGCACGATCAGTTAAACTAGACATTGATAAGCTACCTGTCTACAAGCGAGATTTATCATTGTAGTTTTACTATATATGTAATATATATTGGTACATATATATACAATGAATATATGTAATGAATCAAAGAGTTTACATTATTTACCAGTGCCAATGCAATCGCCGTCAGCCGCGCACGATTGCCTCCAACAACTACCACATTGACTGGGCTCTGACAGGCCACCTTTACAGCAAAGCTGTTCTGGGGAACATCCCGAATCAAGCTTACAGCCAGGATTGGAACATTTAACACACTTGTTCTGGCGGCAACAATCGGTCACAGCCTCGCAGTCCCAGTAAGTTTCACAGTAATCACCTTTAACCCTCTCAATTATTACGTTTAGAAACACCACGTTTGTATATAGCACTAAAACCAACAATTTTGTCATTTTTATAGCACTGCACAACGCAACTTCTTCGAAATAAACACAATCTTATAGGCCTTAGCATTTTATACAGCACTACATGCATGCAGACGAGCACGTTCAACGCTTCCGTGTTTACATATTACGTCAATGCAAGTTTAACCAGTTTCCGGAATAATGTATATCATTATTTATTTAAAAGAATTCATGGCTTCTGATTGCCTAATACACGAATCGCGAAATTCGGGCAAAAATCACAGTTAAAGAAAAACATGTAGCTGTGACTGGATGATTTAAAATATGCGTATTAAAGCATTCAAATGTTCAGTCATGCATTCGTGATTACATATCACAACAATAAAAACACGAATGCATGACTGAACATTTGAATACTTTAATACGCAGCTATCACACAGCTTTTTCTTTAACTGAGAACGCGTCGTTTTGATGCGCGCCGACTCATGGCTTGATTCGCTCATAGCCATGTGTGAAATCGTCATGTCCAACGAGTGACGTCATAACGTGGGACGAAAAAGTCGTATCTCACGTTATGACGTCATGCCAATGACGACGTCATCAACTTCCGAAGGAGCGGGAACGTGAAACAAAACAAATGGCTTCTTTTAAATAAATAATAAAACAATTATTGAATTCGGTTTTCACATGATATGAATAATTATCAAGCCTCAATTTGTCGTTATCAACCTCAGCCTTCGGCTTCGGTTAATAACGACAAACTTCGGCTTGATAATTCTTCATATCATGCTCAACCTCATTCAATAATTGTTAATTATTATATGGCAAGCGCTAGTTCCTGTAGTTTACATGATATGATTGGCTAATCAGTGGTCCGGAAAATGTTTAATGCCCTACACCAAAAACAAACCATATAATAAACTACTTATTTTACTACTTATGGTTGCGCCATATAATAAACTACTTATTAACCTCAAACGTTATTTTATTTTACTTGCTTTGCCTTATTTAAACAACACATCACAATACAATACAATATAATACAACACAACACAATACAGACATCGACATACACAACACAACTGACAGGGCAACCGCAACAGCTTACGCCATTTACTGCGGTCCCACATTAACACGAAGTATTAAATTACAAACTTAAGGTACGTCTGCACATTGCGATCCCCGATCTTAATTATGGCGAGATAGAATATCAGTAACTTTATTACACCTATTTTACGCCAAATTAGTCAACAAATCGCAACATACAGACGCACTAATTAATAGCAACATGAAATAGCTGGTGTTAGACCACGCGCTTGATTACATTTCATGCAAGTTGACTCATAACATTGTTCTAGAGCTACTTTGCAGTATTTAAATTGTTCCTTTTTCAACTCTTTCAAAGTCATTGATTTTAAAGTCAAATTTCTTGGTAACGCATTCCAAACCCTAGTTGTTCTTAATAAAAACGATTTCTGAAAAGTTGTTGTTTTACATCTCCTGGTCTGATATTGAAGACAGTTCGCGTTTGCTGATCGGGTTGGTCTGTTTGAGTCTTGAGGTTGTGGTAATACATCACTTCTTAGGTTAATAATATTACAATTTGATTTGAAAAGGAACAATATGTCCAGATACTCATGCCAATAACACAGAGGAAGTAGGTTTAACGATTGGAGACGATGGTTGTAGTCGATGTCACAGAAGAAGGGTAGATTCATTATATATTTTGACGCACGTCTTTGGACACGTTCTATACGTTTGACAAGATCTACAGACTGTGGAGCCCAAACTTGGGACGCATAACCGAGATGAGAACGTACGAGAGCCAAATATAAAGTACGACGAACAGAGACATTCCTGATTTTTAACGTGGACCGCCGTATATAGCCTAAGGATTTCTTGGCTTTAGCGCATTGATGGAGGACTTGTTTGGACCAGGTAAGGGTGGAAGAGGTCCAGATACCGAGGTCGCGTTCACTATCTGTCGTTTTCAAGATGGTATTGTTTAGCATAATTATAAGGATACTCGATTTTGTTGTGCTTTCTGGTGATTATTAGCGTCTTGCATTTGTCTTTGTTGAAGAAGAGATTGGCTTGAGCGGAGAATTTTTGGAAAGTTGTGAGATCATTCTGCATAGAAGATGCATCCGACTCCGAATTTATCATTTTGTAAATTTTTGTATCATCAGCAAAGGTCGCAATCTTTGAATGGTTGATGGATTCTGAAAGAGTGTTCTGGTATCCCGGATGTTACTGGTAGTGGTGACGATGTAACACCAAGTACTGTAGTTTGCTGGCGACGGTCCTCGAGATAGGAGTACGTTGAACCACTTTAGAATAGCACCTCCGAATCCATTCAGCAGTTGCATGTGGCTGACGCGATCAAACGCCTTGGACATATCTAGGTAGATGACATCCACTTGCTTTCCGAGACAAGCTGACGACCGATGTAATCAAAGACTTCGATGAGTTGTGTGACACAGGACTTTCGAGGGACAAAGCCATGTTGAGCAGAGTTAATCCGTTCGAAACGTGATCTTTGATTTTGTTAAATACGCATCTTTCTAGCGCTTTGGAGATTAAAGAAAGAAGAGAAATCGGCCCATAGTTTTCTACGTGCTCCTTGTTGTCCTTTTTGTGAATGGGAACAACATTTGCCAGCTTCCAGTCACGTGGTAACACTCAAGTGCTAAGAGATTTGTTGAACAAGGCTGTGAGGGACGGAGAAATTTGACGAGCAGTTTCTTTTAATAATCGTGCGGGAATCTCGTCTGAACCATGAGCTTTATTAATGTCTAGATTGTGTAAGACAGAGAAAACGTCCGTTTCTGTAAGTGTAATTTCGTCAACGATACAAGTCAGACTGTCCTGGATGAAATTCGGAACTGCAGTCTTCGATATTTGGATCAGTGGTAAAAATAGATGTGAAGTAGTTGTTGAATAGAGTAGCTATATCTGATGGCTTTTCTGCGTATGTTCTTTGCGTGTCGCTTACTTTCATGGACATATTTTCAGGAATGTTGCGAGTCTTGGAATTGAGCTTAAATAGGGACCAGAAGCGTTTGGGATTATGTCCACAGTTGGCACAAATAGAGTTGAAGTATTTGGAGCGACTGTCACGTAACTTGCTCTTGATGGAACTACGCATGTTGTTAAATTTTTCCACGATATAGTCTGTAGGCGTACGAGATTTCTTAATTTTGATTCGGATAGAGTTTTCTTCTTTATCTTATGGAGTATTGTAGCATTCATCCACGGAACAAAGTTTCGACACTTAACTTTCATTGATGGTATGTGTTGAGATACTGTTTTGAGCAAGTTTTCTTCCAGTTTTGCCAATCGTTGTTAATTTCGCCATCAGTTGTTATCAGGGAGTCCAGATTTAGAGATTCAAGACTAGATGGTAGGCCATAAAAATCACCTCGACCATAGTTATATACTGTTCTACGTATCTTTGGCAATTGATTGCAACACAATGAAATTTCGAATACGATAATACTGTGATCTGTAAAGCTTGAACGGGTGACATAATTTCACATATTTCGACTTGGTCGGGAATATTCGTAAGTACGAGATCAAGAGTGTTGTTACCTCTAGTAGGCGTGTTATTGAGTTGTTACCAGCTGTTGTTTTCTCTGGTGAATCCCATGAAATATGAGGCAAACTGAAATCTCCACCAAGCAAGATATTCGAGTGTCGTGAACAAACATCACCCAGAAAGTTATTAAATTTGTCCAACCACATTTGATCAGAGTTTGGTGGTCGATAACAAGAACAAATCACAAAACTTGCGTTCGATGTTGTAATTATTTCAGCCATGGTGATCTCTAAATCATGACCATGATGAATTTCCCGCATAGATTTGAACAAAGCAATCTTTACCGCTAGCAGTACACCACCAACTCGACTTCCACGATCAATTCTGAATACAGCATATCCCGAGTGTAGAATTTCAGAGTTCTGAATATCCTTATTTAGCCATGTTTCGTTCACACACACAATGTCACTGTCCTCGGAGTAAACTAAGTGCTGAAAATGTTCTACGTTACTTGTTAATTTATTCTCATGCACGTTAGTTTTATGCAAACTCATAAGGCTTCGAGCGTTGAGTGCTAGACATTTCACTGACAGGTTTTCACGATTCACAGGCTTGGTAGGTCCAGGGTTCGTTGCAATATCTACAGCAAGCAAGAGTAGTAAAGATGCATGCGAGATTTTGCGGTTAATTTGCAAGTGTATTCCGTAACGATTGTTACATGGCAAGTTGTATTTCCTAAGCACAATATCACGAGTAGATATCCATATGTGGCATTGTTTTTCTGGCAGAGTAACAAGATCTGAGCAGATAAAAATGTTGTCAGGTGTAATTTGGGAGTTGTAGGTGACTGGGCCTGTGACTGGGCTGACCGAAGCAAAAACCACTCCAAACGACGTTTTATCAAGTTTAAACTCCAAAAAATAACAAATCCAAATACTTGATATCCTTAGCCAACTTTATTTAAAGTGTTTGCCATAAGATGATGTTTCCAAACAGTTAAAAAAATAAATTTCGCGCTTGCACGCGCGAGGATCACGAATATTATCAGTCGAATTTGTCAATTTTGACATGTTTTGTGAGACGTGATCTCGAATTTGTCAATTTGTCGAAGGATCTCGAATTTGTCAATTTTGAAATGTTTTGTGAGACGTTTAAGATTGAATTTTAGAGTAAATCAAAGCTAAAAGAGTAGGTAATCACATAGCTACTTTATATAGTTGGACACTATTTTGCCATTTTGTACAAAAAAAAGAAAGAGACGGCCGGTTGCGTGTTACCATGGTTACAGTGATCATCTCAGTACTTCATGTTACAATAACTTTTGGGGGGTATAGTTGCTAGGTTCTAATGGGCGAGGGGGTTCTGCATGAATGTATTTCTAGTATGAACAATTGCTTTTAACCAAAATGCTTATGAAGAAAACATTTATATTCTTCTAAACAAAAGAACTCGTAAAAGTTACTTTGTTTCCATGCTTCTTTGTTGAGATATTTGGACTTGTGTGATAATCAATTATTCAACAAAGTCACAGGTATCTTGTGTCTAATGTTTACCTTTATGAACTGTGGCAATATGCAAAGTTTCAAGTGATTTTGTTCAATGTGTTAATTAGGAAAAACGATCCATAAATTATCTCATTTGAATATCACACAAGTCAAAATATGACAAATATGTTAACAACGAAATATGGAAACAAAGATATTCAAAAGCCAAAGCTAAAAAGGAGTTTTGAGATTCTTTCGTTTAAAGGAATAAAATTTTCAGTTCGCTTCATACGCACGCCATGCAATAATATTCTTGGTATGTTATTTCTTAGAACGGGATCATTTGCAAGGAGCTATCGACTACATATACGAAGCATTGTGAATGATATTCAGACTAATTAAGAACGAATACAATACACTACACTATTCTATAAATATATGTATTGAATATGTTGCACTTGCTCATGGCTGAGCGTAAAGGCTTAAAGCACAATGTAATGCGCCATATTTATACATCTCATATTAAACACGACCAGAAATTGCACAGAAAAATGACCATATCGCTGAGCATTCATTGCATAACATCGCGTGAGCTCAGTCTAGAACTTTCGCGCATTTTCTGTTTTGTTTTGTTTTGTTTTGTTTTGGTAAGTATTTGTAACAAATTGAGCATTGTATTAAAATGCACGTTTAATGTGTTTTTAAATGCTTGAGCATCGTGATATTGCTTTTGGAATTTAGTCCTTTAATGTCTTTAATATACTATGATCTTTTCAAAAAAATAGAAAACTTAATTTGCCCACTATATCTTAGTAGCTCGCCTCATTAATATTCAGCACACATTGCTTGTACAATCTACGCATGCTCAGTTAGTAAGCTAAGTTGGTAAGCTCAGTTAGTAAGCTAAGTCCCATCAAGTCTCAAAATTTGAACAAGCGCAAAGTTGACGAGAGTTGGCAGTCAAACGCGACCGAGAGTTGCGACTCTCGTTAAAGGGATATGGCAATAAAAATTTAGTTTGTCTCATTTGAAAGAACTTTTAAAATTATATAAAAATCTCCCTTGCCCATTTTTCGTATCTTTCTTAGTTCTTGAGATATTTTGACAGAAATAATCAGAAATCAGCGAGCTGTTCGCCATCTTGGATTTTTGTGGATATGCATGTTACGTCACAAGCAGGGTCACGCAAGTATTATACCCAGAAAGCCAATGGTCATTATGAGCCCAAAATTATACTTCGGTCACTATTTCAAATAACAAATTGACTGACAACTTTTTAAACATCTACTAATTGTTATTTGGTCACCTACGAGTAGTTTTATACGGCTAACCCTGCTTGTGACGTCACTAAACCACCGTTAATGAGATCAAAAATTAATGGACAGCTCATTGTTTTAAGTCAATGTTTTAAGTCAAAATATCTCAAGAACTAAGCAAGATACGAAAAATCGGCAAGGGAGATTTATATAGAATTTTAAAATTTCTTTCAAATGAGATAAACTAAATTTTTATTGCCATATCCCTTTAACTCTCATCCTCCTTTGACAGGGGCTTACCACATTGCAAACAAGTCCCTAAAATGATTATATACACATATTCTCCTGAAGTTTCAGGAAATCCGCAACTTCAGGAATACAACATGACTCAGGAATATAACACTGGTTTTCATTAAGCCTATAGGGAAATCTTTACCACTGTATAATAGCATATTTCACATACAAACAAGTTCAGGAATATAACTCCACAAAATGGCAAGTCGCAGTTTAACATATTATGTAGTTCCTAAGGATGGTTGAACAACATGGTACTTATTCTTGTGGAGCTTCAAAAAAATATTTATGACAGGAGGTCATTTCCCGAACTTGATATTTAATGAACAAAAATAACTCTACAAATTATATGTTAGTTCGCATATTAATCAGTTCTATATAAGATGGTTCTACATTGAACGGACTAAGGCCGTCAACGCTAGCTGTTTCTATACAGTATGAAGAAATATTTCGGACTGAACGTCAATGGACGGAACTTGGTATTTCAGGAATACACAGTTCACAATAGGCATACTAAACAGTTCCTGAGGATGGTTCTATGGTCTGAGCCGTCAAAGAGGCCGTTCTACAACACAACATTTATTGTCGTGGACCTTCATGAAAGATTTACGACTGAACGTCATTTCACATACAAACAAGTAGTATTTAAACCGTTTCTAGAGCCGATGGTTCTACGGTCTCGGTCGTCAAAGAGGACGCTTCTACAGCACGACATCTATTTTCGTGGACCTTCAAAAAGTCTTTACGACTGAATGTCATTTCACACACTTGGCATTTGAACGGCTTGACTCCACTATGGGTTCTCTGATGTCTTACCAAGTTACCATGCTGCGCAAACCTTTTATCGCACTGCTGGCAATCATACGGGCGTTCTCCAGTATGCACTCTTTCGTGAAGCTTCAAGGCGCTAGGTTGCTCAAACCATTTTTCACACTGATCGCAAGGATAAGGCTTTTTACGTAGACTTCTTGGCGTCTTTTTACTGGCACTGGATTGGAAATCACCTCCAGTTTCACTGTGAGGTTGGCCGACTTGGGTTAAACCAACAAGGGCTTCAGCTATTATTGTAGAGGTTTGACTCGCATCGTCATTTTCATTTGTTTCAGCTGGGACAAGTTGACTGACCTGGCCAAGTTGACCAACTTGCGGAAGGAGAGCGGCTTGGGCAAGTTCGGTTATCAGGACAACTTGGGCCGTTTCAGGAATTTGTTCGTTTTCTGCAGTTTCACTCGCTTGGGCTATTCGGCTCATTTCACCGACCTCGCTCATTTGACTGGTATCGCAACTTTGATCCATTTCAGCAGGTTGGGTTGTGTCATCAATTTGATCAGTTTGCATCGCTTCATCAGTTTGACTTGTGTGACTGGCTTGACCAGTTTGAATACTTTCACCAGTTTGAACACTTTGATTTGTTCCATCTGTTGCACCAACTTGACCAGCTTGATTTGCTTCACCCGTTTGACTTGTTTGATCAAGTTGACCGGTTTGACTTGTTTGATCAAGTTGACCGGTTTGACTTGTTTGATCAAGTTGACCGGTTTGACTTGTTTCACCCATTTGATCGGTTTCACTAGCTTGACTCACTTCACCACTTTGACTCTCTTCACCAGCAGTCTGATCTGTTTCGCCCGTTTTACCGTTTTCACCCGTTTGACCGTTTTCATCCATCTGACTTGTTTCGCCAACTTGACCAGTCTGACTTGTTTCGCCCATTTGACCGGTTTCACTAGTTTGACTCACTTCGTCCGTTTGACCAGTTTCACTTGTAAGTTGGTTCGCTTCACCCATCTGACTTGCTTCACCAACTTGACCAGTTTGACTCGTTTCACCCAATTGACCGGTTTCACCAGTTTGACTCGCTTCATCAGTTTGACTCGCTTCACCAGTTTCACTCGCTTCACCAGTTTCACTCGCTTCACCAGTTTCACCATCTACCATTGTCGGATTTTCTCCTTCTTCAGAGTGCATTTTCTGATGAGCTTTCAAGTGATCCAGACGTTTAAATGTCTTAAGACAGACACTACAACTGTACGGCTTGTTATCAGAATGCCGTTTCTTATGTCGAAGCATATTTCCAGCTTGACTAAAACACCGTCCACAGATATCACAAGCAAAAGGTTTCTCTCCAGTGTGTTTGCGCATGTGTTGTTTCAAGGAGCCAACCTGGTCGAACATCTAGAAAAAAGAGAACAAAAATATATTGCATTCATAAAAAGACATGTATATATAGAAATAATAATGGTTAGAAACCAGAGGGCACTCAAAGACTGCATACACCTCCGCCAACAAAAGTCAAGTATTCGTGCATAAATTATTCATGCACTAATTACATGTACGCATTCAGTTCTTTTCGGACCGGAAAAGCAAGACAAACTTGTAAATTTCTACAAATATATTATAGTATAGCGTGGAATAATAGCATAAAGTGGAAAACTTGCGAATTCAAGATTGCAATACCATGGGTGTCAGATGTTGAGACCCGGGGTAACCGCGTTACCTGCAAGTGACTGGGGCTAACTGCAAACCTGGGTCAGAAGGTCTTGTGCACGCTAGTATTAGGAAATAGGATGCTATATATCAGACATAAGACACTGAGAGTGAGAGACCGCGTAACTGTTTAAAACTTTGAATTTGTAAGGCATCTTTTTAAGCTCAATAGACAATAAGGTAACGCTTGTAACGAGATTTACCGATTTTGAAGATTTTCAATTTCGTATTTCAATTTTAGTTTTTCAAACTTCTATTTTCAAACTTTGTGTGGTTTGATTATTTTCCTTTGCCCAAATTTTATTTATCAAATCTCAATCCGTCATGCCCTGAGTTATGTTTCCAATTGCCGACTTTCTTACGCCCAATCGCTCAAAATGCATGTTTCCCCCGGTGCCCCGCAGCAACTCGCAAGCTACGCGGTCCCAAACCTGCTCAGGCTGCTCGTTACTCTTGCAGGGCTATAATGCCAATTATTTTTGGTAACCCGCGAAAAAAGTAAATATACAGGCATGTGCAAGACACTGTTTTAATATTTGAATATTTCTCACTAAGACTTGGGTTTGAACAAGGAATTTTATCATCAAAAAGATGAGATTCCAAAATTCAACAATCGTACAGACCGAAATTAGGTACGTATAGAATAAAAAGAAGAATATTTTAGATCAGAATAAAGCCGTATAGAGTGGAACACTTTGTCGAAAAAAATAATCGTACATATACTATTTTCCAGAAGAGGCGAGAAAATTGTTGACATAAGTGATAACTAATAGTTTAAAAGACGTCCAATATTAAACTTTGAAAGAAAAATGTCTAAACGGTACATGATGAGATGGCGAAGTGAGTAAAACAGACAAACCTTGTCGCACATTTCACATCGGCGTTCTTTCTTGGACTTCGTGTGCGTGGTGACATGACGCACTAGCCCCTCTGGGTCGCTGTAGCTCTTCTCGCAGATAGCACATTTATAGGGTTTTTCCCTGAGGTGTGTTTGGGCATGTTTCTCCAACGCTTCTGGATCCGGAAACTCTGCCTTGCACTCTTTGCACTTCGTCTCTGGGTGATCCTTCTTTTTATGCGCTTTCAATTCTTTTGCCATTGAAAATATCTCGTTACATTCATCGCATGGAATTCCGGCGAGTGGGTGGGCGCTTTTCTTGTGCTCTTTCAAATCTTTCGGTAGGGAGAAGACTTCAGAACATTGATCGCAAGGAAATCCATTCTCCGAGTGGATCTTCTCGTGAACTTTAAGAAGGTCGGGACGGTTGAAATTTCTCTGGCAAACTTCACATTGGAAAGGTTTCACTCCAGAATGAGTCTTTTTATGTCTCTTCATGTTGCCTAATTGGGCAAATTTCCTGTCGCATTGGTCACATTCATAAGGACGTTCTCCAGTATGTATTCTTTGGTGAACCTGTAATATGTAGGTATTGCGTAAAATTAGATAATGTAAAATCAATCTTTTTTTGCTAAGAGACATAGTAAAAACTCGCATAAATGAACCAGTGGATCATAAAGAAGCACCAGCCTGAAATTTGGGTAATTAAGCACCAAATTTACAAGAACCATTACAAGCTAAAAAAAGACTGGTTTATAAAAAGCCATAACTTTCATACTTTAGCTGAAGTGGAAAGTACGTTCTAAGGGCACTTAAAAGACCTCACACACCTAATTTAATACTAGTGAATATCCAAATGCTTTCTTGTTTAGTACTTAGCAAGGGTACACTTTGTATATCAAATTCAGACCCTTTGAAATCGCAATTATCACACTAGCTTATTGATTAGTTAATACAATTTAGAACTCTAAACTAGTGCATAATTGTTTCTGAAGCAGAGAATTAGAACCAGATAAGAACCGACTCTGCCTACAGTATAACAACTTATTATTTCAGCCTGTCGCAAAAATAGTGGTACTTTTATGCGTGTTTTTATTGTAAACGTTGTACAATGTAGTTTTACTATGTTACCAACAAAAGTAAAGTTCATAGGTGAAATACTGTCAAGCACGTTATTGTTTCTCAATATTGTCAATATTCCTATTATTCAGGTGTTTAGTCCTGTTTACCTGAATAATAGGAATATTGAGAACTCGAAATAGAAAAAGATATGGCCTGACAAACCTGCACATGATTTTCTTTTTGGCAGGTCAAATAAATTATAGTCTGCAGTTTCTATTTTTGAACAGCCAAAATGGTCCTACTCGGTTATCTCCATTACGCTAATCATTATTAACGCAGAAAATTAAAGATACCAGTACATGCATGTGGTAAGCAAATGAAATGGAACCATCTATAGAATTTAGCCTGACATTTTATTTGACTTGGCAGGTCAAAATAATTTTCGCCTGCCATGTATCAAATATTGCCATATTTTGGCCATTGGCAAGACGCTATTTCGCGCCATGCATAAAACACCGTAAGAGATTCACGTGTAAGGACGATACTAAGTATATACAGTAATAAGTATATAACCGTAACTGTATACTGTACATAACCCTAGCATGGCATCACCCTAGTATCTACCCTCTTGACCACTGGACTCTGTAGCTCAGTTGGCAGAGTGCTGCACCGGAATCGCATATTCGATTCCTGCCAGAGGGCCTATAGTTGAATTTTTCCCAAGGTTAGGAGTCTAGAAATTGTATATAATTTCCGCACGAAATTTCTACAAACACCATCAACATTCAGTTCTATCGAGCGAGATGCACAAAATTTAGAATACATAAATCTAGTCTGTTTTCCACTTTACCCGTATATCGTATACGAAACGTAGTGTATTTCTTTGTTTCTTGAGCAATGGCTGAACTAATGACTTTGACACAAAAGAAAATGCTACGTTACGATACGGCTGAATTGGAAAACACACCTTTGTTGTAAAAAGGCTAGAATATTGAACCGGTTAACACTAAAGTGGTGTGCATGTTACACACCTTTAGGGAGCTTGGGAGGTCGAAGGACTTTTCACAAACATCACAGACAAAAGCTTTTATCCCAGTGTGAACCTTCAGATGCTTACAGAGAGTTGTCTCCTTTTTAAAGCCCGCGCCACATGCTTCGCATTTAAACTCTGGCTCCTTTTCATGGGTTTTCTTGTGGTTCAACATGTTGGTTAGCTGGGTAAAGCTCTTGTCACAGACATCACAACGATGAGGCTTCACGTCCAAATGCGTCTTCTCGTGGAGCTTCATTATATCCATCCTGAAACAGACAATCATAATATTGCAGTAAATCCAGGGGGGTAGAGAAGCAACGGCAGTTACTCTGCAGGGGGGGATTGCGGAAAGCAAAGGAAGAGGAGATAGACCTCAACAAATTGAACTTATAGCCTCCTAATGTAACTCCTAATAGGCTATATAGCCTTGTCCCTTGTTTTACACGTATCTCATCAATTAAAAATTTCGCGAGAATTTTGCCCATTTTCACAGTATTAGATATTGTAAATGGCCTCCAAAATCCCCTCCAAATAGGTTCCTGACGAGTATAATCCTAGAGCTTGTATTAATTGAATGCGTAACGTTCCTTTAGGGAATATCTGAGCACAGAATTTTCGGAGTTTTCATTATTTTGCATTATATCTGAGCCCCAAAGGAGAAATTAATGGTCTGCCTCTTAACGAGTAGCAGGTATGTACTATATGTACCATTCATATCCGATTATTAAAGACACTGGGATTCACATGATCGTGAACCCCCTTTGATTACAGTAGGTGTACCTTAGTGGGGTAAATGTAAAGCTCAGGAAGTAGTTGTTCTAAGCTCGATTGGCGATAAGTCAATAACTCTGGGTTAGAAATTAGCCGAACGTGTGGTGCCAGTGTAGGTAGCGTCAATACAAAAAGCTTCGGGTCTTTAGGATCAATTTACCTGAAAAATCCAAGAAGAACTTCGACGTTTCGAGCGAAGCCCCTTCGTCTGGAAGTTAGTAGCCAAAACTAACTTCCAGACAAAGGGCCTTCGCTCGAAACGTAGAAGTTCTTGTTGTATTTTTCAGGCAAATTGATCCTAAAGACCCGAAGCTCATTAGAAATTAGGGTGCTGTTTGTGTATTTCTACATGTCCCTTCATTTTAAAACATTAGAAATAACACTTCTATTTATCCAGATAAGATTTCTTTAACAATATTTTCAAGCTAATGTAAACAAGCTCTTGGACAGTTTGTTTTGAAGTTTCTTATTAACCTAGTATCAAGCTAACCCGCTTTCGACCAACCGGCCTTATAATCAGTTGTAAACAGTCTTATCCATCGCGGGATTATACAGTATTTTGTCATATTATCACAAGCAGTCAGCTCACCTACGAAAGGTCTTCTCACAAACAGAGCATTTGAAAGGGGCATCTCCAGTATGAGATCTCTTGTGTCTCATTAAATTTCCCAGTTGGGTGAAAGTCTTGGGACAATCAGGACAGTTAAATTTTGTCCCTTCAATATGAGTTCTCGCATGGCGGTTTAATGAGCCTAAAGAAAAAATATATTGGAGTACTTAGTAGTGTATCTTAGGGCAAGATGGACATGAAAAATGGTTGCCCTGAATAAGATCCACTTGTTCACATAGTAACAATATTTGAAGAAAATGATTGCAGTAAGCATGATATGCCGATGGATAACTACAATTTGCATTATCTAACACCAGTCTACACCAATCACCATTCCTCTATTTTCTTCAAGAACTGAAGTTGAACTTAAGTCGAGGCACAATTTCCGTTGTAGAAGGGTCGGACATGCAATCTCTGTCGAGGCATGTTAATTTATTTGCATCTTCAAATTATCCAGCACAATGAATATAACACTGGTCTATATTTAAATATTAACCAGCTGAAAAAATTTATTACAGTAGTTACAGATCTGTAACTTGAACACACATGTCTCACTATGGACCCAATGGTTGACAGGAATCATTTCCTAAGTTTAAAAACATGCTCGATAGACAGTACATATGGGCACTATGGCTAGATTAAGCACAAAAATACTCTGCAAGTCTACAGAATATTTTCATTTTCAGGCTGTGCTCACAGGATGAAAATGATGTTTCCCACCCCAGGAAACGATCATTGGGACAAGCAGTCGGTAACAATATTTCAGTGGTGTACTAGTAGACAGGATACAAAATCTCTTGTTTTTGCATACCTTGACAAGCCGGACTTTCTGCATTTCAAAAATTATACATTACAATATGTGAGAAGTGATCGAGGCACTTTGTTAACCCAGATCATCTCAATGAATGTCTGTTTAGAAGCCCATACGTGTTGGCACATACTAGACTGCTCATCTCTAGTCACTAGAGATGAGCCGATCATCGGCAAAACATCGGCAGAGCCGATTAACAGCTACTTTTTATCACAATCGGTCAGTCTCAGCATAATCTCGTGCGGACGAATCGATGTCGCCATTCCCAGGATGTGGATTTCACGAAGTTATGAATGTAGTCGCACCCCTGAATTTTTTAAGCGAAAACGTGACACGTTATTTTGGGTGAGAGGAAGCATCCACAGTTTTGGTAATACGTGCCTATTTTCTGTTTGTATTGTACTTTTGTTGTGCTCAAAATAGAGAGTTTTCTTGATTGCAACCTCTCATTGCGAAATTTGCGAGCTAAGTCGAGTAAAACACTAAAATGACAATTCAACAAAACGTGAGAATCGGGTAAACCAATCATTGGTTTTCCCGATTTATCGGCTCTTGAACAATCGGTATCGGAAATCGGCTCTTTTTAATTCGACTCATCTCTAGCACACACCTCATGCAGCTTATCAAGGAGTGTGATTTATTGCACGCCTCAGCTAAGTTGCAATGCAAAATATATTTCAATATTAAACATATTATGAAACTCAGTAACGTCCAACACAATAGTTTAACTGCAGATTAACTATATTTTGTAGTCGAAACAAAATGGAAGCTAATAACAATGAGATGCATGTGCAGTCATTTTCATGTGCAATGAGTTTCATGTGTCAGTCACGTAAAATTTTTGAATCCTTGAATAGGATTTAAACGTTTTGAGAGAACTAAATGTTAGTTGCATCCTAGTATTAAAGGCCTTACAAGAGGAATGAAAACATTTTGCACACCACTACATGCCTAACAGGCCCAATGAGTGCAATTCATTGCACCCCTACCCTTTTCATGGCCTGCATACACTTACCGGTATGTGAAAAAATCTTCTCACAAACTACACATTTGAAAACTTTCTTCTCCTTCGGTTGTTTCAGTTGTGCTTTGGGAACTGGTAACATTTCATAATTGACTTGTGCTTGCTGCTCGGTAGTTTGTGCTGCCTCGACACAAGCAAAGGTTGTTTGGTCAACTTGGCCCTCTTGTTCGCTTGTTTCTCCTGCAAAATTAAAAAAAACCTCTCCAAAATATGTTTGTTCACCATTGACACAAGATTTCATCTTAAAACTGGGAGCTACAGCATAAATCATTCATATTTCTGTCACGTAGTCTGGTACATAACCCTATTCTATGTACTTTGTTAGTTTAGAACTATATTCTGAGAGGATTTTTAATAAAAATTGCGCAGTTCCTAAAACCTAAGAATTCAAGGTTTTTAACACACTTTTTAACTTTTTACAACCCCATAATTACAAGCGTCAGTGAATTAGGTTTGTTCCTTTTGACATACTTGTATATACATGTGATATATATATACCGTAGATGTGAAAGTAACGACAAACTATTACAGATGAGTTGATTGTAGCTGGCTATGCAAAAAATAGATAGAGTATGAAAAGACGTACAATCCTGGATGAGCAAATTACTGCGGACGGCCCTGTAGGCTGAGGCGGTTAATCGGTTAACCTGAATGAATCGGTTATTTTTAAAGATCGGTTACTCCGGTTTCCTTATTTTGAGATAACCGACTAACCGAAATACAGAACAAGTTGAAATAGAAATGAATGACGTCTCAAATGTATTTCAAAACTATATCCAACGTTCTAAGAGATCCGGTGACAACGAAGCTACGCGGTTTTCCATCGGAAGTTCACGTGGTTCTAGAGAGACTTCTCAAAGAAGCTGGGTTTTTTTCAATCAGACGAAGAAATGGACGATTCAAATGCATTCCAGAACGGTCAGCAGAAAAAGAAAGTATGGCCTTGGAGCATTGACAAGTATAAAAAGGCCAGAGAATGTACTGCCGTCTGTAGTACGGTCACCACACCGCGCGATCGTTTGTCCACTGTTATTGACAGTATTAGGGACTTCAAGATACGCGAGGAAAACAAATTAAAACTGGTTTTCAAACATTAGCAACTGTTTTTTTCGTCACATCCCCGTCGTAGATTAACAATTCAGTCACAGGAGCGTGTTTTCTTTCATAATATAATTGCTCAAAAGACTCGGTTGAGTCGGTTTCGATTATTTCTCAAAACGCCTCAGCCTATGGCCATGTGGCTGTGGTTGTTTGAAATTTTAAAATTTACCGACCAAGCTACTTTTAAATTCTACGTTTTAACTGATGAAGGTCAATTTACCGACATTGTTTTATAAATTTGGGTTGTAACAACCCCTACACCCCCGCTTGATACGCCACTGTCTACTAGTCTTTCGAAGTATACTAGTTAGGCTATAGTGACTTATTAAATCTGTTTTCCAAGAGTTACTGAAGTGTTTCTGTTCAATAATTGTAAGTGAAACGGTTAACTGAAATCAATTTGAAATCTATTTCACAAATTATTGGGGGGACTACAGCCCCCCCCCCCCCCCCCCCGCCGGTTGCTACAGCCCCAGGGCATTTTTTAAAGAATTACGACTACTGGGGTAAAGTCTGTGTGAGGGCCTTTTCCTTTGTAGTTTACCCTATTTTCCATTATTTAAGACCATTATTTTCTGACTTTCATTGCAAACTAGTGAGTAAAACACAGGCAAATAGACTTGGAAAAATAGCAACATTTGTAAGATACGAAGATGTTGAAAGCCTAGTAACAGATATAAAAATTGAATGAAAAACTGTCAGTAGTGAATTTAATTTTAAATGTAAAATTTGAGAAACGTGGCAAAAGTTACTTATTTATTGTAATTCGAGGTATATGATAGAGTTTTTCAACAGCTTTCTTTTGTTGTTAACAATTAACAGGTAATCAGTGTCAAATAGTTTTTTATAGGAGTCGCTTTTAGTGCCATTTCAGTGAAAAAGACAATTTTAAAAGCATTTTTGAGCCAAGGAAAATGAAAACTTACGCTAATGGTCAGTCAGTTTATGTCTGCAAAAGGACTATATTTTATATCTTCAATTATTACTTCATGTTGATAAATTGCCTGGTTGCAAATTCTCTACATGTTTTACCCTAGAATTGGTTATATAGAGTAAAAATTCTACTTTTTGTGGTTACAAGAGCGAAGTACAAAGTGTCCGAAAGAAATCGAATTACAAATCAATCTCATAGACAATCCGTATTTCCTGGACAGATTTCATGTTCTTCTGTTGGTCTCTTTGTATTATTGTTGAGAAGCTCGACTGTACTTCTTAACAAACAATAGAAACCACTAACTCACTGTTACTGGCTTACTGTTGAAAATGAGGACCAAACAGGTTTTTTGCCTTTCGTATCCCTTTTAATTTTGTACTGAGTAGGGACACCCGCCAGAACGACTTAGGTGGTATGTGCGAATGATTTTGTGCGGCAAAAAGATATGACATAAACATCAAATGCTCAGACAGGAGTTTGACATCTGTAGTGCATGTATACCTGGTAATCCTACCTGGGTTCCAGAGGTTTTGGAGAGTTTGCTAAGCTAGGGTACGGGTCTCTAGAAACATTACCTCTGCTCTGACATCAGGATATCCTAATCTGTGCCTTCAGAAAAACATTTCAAGACTTTCAGGACAAAGATATAGAAGGACTGTTATTGTGAGAGGCTTCCTTATTAATAACCAAAAGGGCCCAGTGCATCTGAAAATCTTGCATCACTAGTGGGGTGAGCAAAGGGCCTACTGGGGTAAATGCCCCAGTAGTTATATGGTTAAAAATGCCCTGTACGGCCCTGATGATGGGGCTGATTAATTAAAAATAGCAAGAAATTCCCATAGTCCAGAGCACATTCATATTTTTAATGTATTTGCTCACAATTCTTGAAAACAGGGCTCCCGGTCAAGGAAAGATTTGTGCTGTAATTATTGAAAGTGTGTCTTGAAAAAAATTGCCGCTATAAGTGTCAATACATACAAAGTTTGCCACTATTTATGGGCTGTTCATATGAGCCAAGCTGTTCTACCAGTAGTAAGATCCTGCTTCTTGCCTTCACATGGAACCAGGCTGGTCCGGTATGCTGGGCTGTCTGTTGACTGAGATCCCAGTACTTCGCACTCATATGAAGACTATAAGCAGGCTAACTCAGAAAACCAGTTATAAAAAATCCAAGCAAGAAGCCACTGGGTGACGTCACCAACATTGGATGCGAAGAGAACAAAATAAAAGTTTATGACTCACTTTATCGGGAACTGTCAGCAAATGATAAAATGAGATTGGCGGCTTTGCTCAACACCACCTTCCCAAACATGGTCATGGAATGGCAAGAATGCAGAAACATTACAAGAAGGTATATCAGATTGTGTTCTTTTTGCTACTGCAGTTGCAGTTAGTTTGTGCAGTGGACATGATCCAAGTGAGCAAGCCTATGATCAGAGTGTGATGAGAGAACACTTAGCCATGTGCTTCATGTGTGAAGAATTGGCTGTGTTTCCATTACCCTGTAACACAGTCCAATTGTGTGGTTAATGGAAGATTGGAAGAGATGGAAGAACTATTCTGCCATTGTAGGATGTCATACGCAGAAGGTCAACTAATGATCGAATGCTTCAATGAGAGTGTTAAGTATTACTTCAGACCTTGTCATGCAACATCACCCCAAGTGGATGTTAATTAAATGGGAAAATTGGCATTTAATATGCCATGTTCACATGAACATAAACACAAAAAGCAAAAATTTAAATGGGGATAACTCAGACTGGGGGAGCGTTCAGGCCAGCTAACTACGTGCTCAGCGGTCCGCTGTTTTCACGCATGCGCAGTGGGTCAAAAGGGATAACTCAGACTGGGTGAATGCTGAGACTGTGACACCGGTTGCAGGGATGAAGCTATCATGATGGGGCTGACAGGAGCTATCCTTATTTATAACTGTCAAAACATCAAAATCATTTTAGTAAGCTGGATGAAATTTTCTCAAACTAATAACTCAAAATTAACCTCCATTGCAGGGCCTGGCTTTCATAAAAACAACCCCAAAATAGCATTTCACGTAATAAATACAAATTGCGTTTTCCCGCCATTATCGCGCGGAATTTCTTGTTAGCGCTTGCCAGGCTAGCTCGTCTCATGCGAAGCAAATGCCAGCTCAAATGAAAAGTCTCGTCTGTATGTTACCCTATCTTGTATCTGCTGCCCTAAAATCTATAAAGGCTTACAAAAAATACCAATATATTAAATGCGATTTCACCATACCTGCAACTTCATAGCTAACTTGTTGCCCTTCGCTAGTATCGACAACGCATTGGAATACGGTTTGTTGTGGGGCTTCTTCGCCTTGCTCTGCCGGTTGAACGACATGTTCGCTCGTGTTAACAACGCACTCAAAAGCCGCTTGACCGCCAGCCTGTTGTAAAGCTTGCTGTTGGTTTTGTACTACACAATTTAAAGCTTCGATGATAATATTGTATTCAACTGGTATTTCTTCCATAATATCTGAAAATATTTCCTTTAAAGAAGCGAATTTTACAAAGCACACTTTTAAAATGGAAACTCGCCAAGATAGCCAAGATAACAAAATGGCGGCAAAGGAAATTTGTTTGGCGTTGTACTTCATGTAATCTGCATTGAGCGGGCGTGTATTGGCCAATCGCGTTGGCCAAAACGGTCCCGTGATCTAGACCACGTGTATCAAACAGTGAACTCTGAAATGACCAATAGAAAGACGAGCATGTAATACGTCATTGTGAATCTGATATGGGGGGGGGGGAAGAGGGGGGGGGGAGAAACTCCCATTTGGCCATTTTCCATACATTTTATTTTGCTTCCCAATTTATCATGGCATTTTCCTAATATTCTCAAAGGGAATTTAATTTTTTTGTGACCATAGAATAAACTTAAGAGAGTCCTGAAGGAGTAAATTGTAAGCTGGAAATGATGTGAATAAACTTATAAGAATAGTTTACACTAAAACTGCCTCCGGCTGATTATATATGGGAATACTGCTATAGCAGTGAAAATAATACTGGTATATATACAAAGCAGGAATTCAATTGGACTTTTAGAAATCATAGACTACGTGTATCGACATAGCCTCTTCCGCAGGCATTGCCTTAAAATTGGCGGGCAGAAATTATTTGCTGGATCTAACCATCTCGTGGCGAAGAAATAAGAGTATACTATCGTTAGATGGTGAAAAGGCCGATGGTCTAAAGAAGGAGCTTTGTGATATGATGCTTAAAAGGGGCGAGTATAATTCTAATTCTGACATTAACTCAAACCCCAGCTATTCGGGTGAAGATTTTGATATGCCAGGCCCCAGCTATTCGGGTAAAGATTTTGATATTTATAATGAGATTGAGAGTCTCAAAACGGGACAGTCTATCAATAGCGAATTGGTGCAAACATTGTCGAATTATATCTCGCATATGGCAGAGGTAATCTCGAGTCTTCAAGATTCTATATATAAGAACGGTGGATATTTTGTAGATCCATTGAGCTCGTCTAGGGACAAAGCTGCCGAATATAACGTAAAAATTTAAATGATTTACATATGAACACCTCATTAGGGTCATTAAGAATATCACGTTAAGAACGGGGACAGTGGTATAATATTAACTTGCTGGGTGGGAGTTTATGCATTGAGTTTACTTGTTGAATCAACAAGTTAATTCGATTAAATCAAATTCGATCCGTTAATGAGGAAAATAGAAAGTATAGACAAGGATCGCGGAAATGGTGGAACACTGTAAATAAAATAACGGGAAGGAAAATTAAAACAAATAACCTTAGTTTATCTATTGATCCAAAGCTTATGAATTCCCATTTCTATAGTATAAATACTGATATACACTACTCAACTCCAGGACGCTTACCAATCCCGGAAGGAACTCGTATTCCTACGGTCGATGTTTGTATTGTCGAAAAATTTATGATGAAACAAAAAAGAACAGCTTCTGGTCCTGACGATTTACCTTAATGGATATGGAGAGAATACGCTCAATATTTGGCGCCGATAGTTACTAAGATATTAAACTCCTCCCTTAGTCAACAATACGTCCCTTTTACTGTGGAAACTCGCTAATATAATATTAGCTCAATACCTAAAGAATCCTCTCTTACGGACTGTTCCCTACTCAGACCAATATCATTAACCGATATTATAATGAGAATCTTGGAAAAAATAGTTTTTAAACAAGAAATCTCATCTCAACCTAAACGGGTAATAGATAAAGATAAATTTGCCTACAAAGTAGGTACAAGTGCAACAACCGCTCTTCTTAAGTGCAAATATAACTGGTTGAATGGCTAGATGATGATGCCGACTATGTTCGAGTCATATCATTCGATCTAAGTAAAGCATTCGATTCTGTTCCTCACGACATCATTTATGAAAAATTGAAAGCAACTAATCTTAACCCATACATCATAAACTGGATTATCAATTTCTTAACGAATCGAAAACAAAGAGTTGTGGTAGATGGAATTGAAACAGAATATGTTCACATTAATATTGGGGTGTGCCACAAAGTATGTCCTAGGCCCTTTCTTGTTTTCCTTGATGGTCAATGACATAAAACCAAAAGATCCTGATAATAACATGTTGGTTAAATTTGCTGATGACATGACAGCCAGTGCACCGGTTAAATGTACTGGGGCTACAGCTTCTAATGAAGTTAAAAATATCAGAGATTGGGCGGATGAAAATAGAATGACCTTAAATCTATCCAAAACTTGGGAAATGGTTATAAGTAAAGGATCATTGAAACAGCTCCCCTCTCCAACTGATGGGATTAAACGAAATAATGGCTTAGAATCCTTGGTGTCGGCTTTCAAGACGACCCTTGCTGTTGGAATCTACATGTAGATAATTTGTTGTCCAAAGATAGTGGTCGAATGTATATCCTAAGAGTATGTAAATCATATGGTTATCCTCTCGACCAATTGACCAAATTATTTGAAACTCTGATCGATCTTATCCCTGTTTACATATGCAATCGAAGTATGGGGCACTGCGCTACTGAAAAAATATTTAGAACGTATAGATAAATTCTTCAGACGAGCCCATCGATATGCGTATACGGCCATAGATTTTAATATGTCTTCGCTTATCGAAGAGAGATATAGAGCTCTATTTGAAAAAATATCTAACAACACTGAACACGTTCTTCATGAATTCCTCCCGGATCAAAGAACACGAGATCACAATTTTATCCTTCCTCAAATCAAGACTGAAAGGTTTAACCGATCCACTCTTGACAGGTGGTATGCCACTTCGTTTAGATCCCGACTCACCCACTCCACCGACAAACGAATGTTATAATCTCGATGGCTTCCTTATGTAGCCCTGGGTGGGTGTTTGTATTCCGAGTAATGAGTAATGAGTAACGAGTAATGGATTTATTATACTTGTGTTGGTATAAGAAAAGCCTTAAAGTCATCGACAATAGTCCGGTCATCCTTTTTTTTACCTTTGGCTAGCAAAAATATTTAAATTAGAGTTAATATGCTCGTTTTTAGAACGCCGTATAACCACATAATCTTCAAAATGTATTTAGTATTAATAGTAATGGATAACGGTGGGAAATATATATATCTACCTAGTCTAAGATGATAGATAAACTAAACCTAAAGTTTAGTTTTTTACTGTTAAAATACAAATACCTTCGATCGGATGGCTGCAAAGAAATGACCCCAAGTTTAAGACGTTTCGAACTTGGTATTGAAAGAAGGCTGAAATGGCTATGTGGCATGCTGAAAACGAGTATTATTAACTGTCCAGTCTGTTCTTGCATGCTAGCCGAAACGCGTGCATATTAAAATGAGTCCAAAATATGACTATTATTATCACTGTGAAAGTATCTTAGTAATTCAAGAAAAGGATGACCGGACTTTGATGTCTTTAAGGCTTTTCTTACCAATATAAGTATAATAAATCCATTACTCGTTACTCATTACTCATTACTCGTTACTCATTACTCATTACTCATTACTCATTACTCATTACTCGGAATACAAACACCCGCCCTGGGTTTCCACTTCCGATTGTCATAATTATTTCCGCACTTTGGTTGCCTGTTCTATGACAAACCTATTTTCCCTCCAGCTGAGGTGCCATCGACTCTAAAAAAAGCCTGACGGCCCGCAACTCTCGAAATGTAGAGCTTCGTACACTCTCATTCTCGGAGCTGGACTGCACCCTACGCCACATCGCTGGCATCGGAATATGTCATAACTTCGATAGTTGGACATGCATTGCAGATGGGTTGGCCACTGTTCGAAACGTTCTCGTGCCAAAATAGAATTTCATTCTTACACTCATCTGCTAGCTTAAATCTCCGAACCCAACTGGTTGATTGCTGTATGGCTCTCTAAAGTTCCCTGGTCCAAAGACGCACAACAGGTCCCAGGGCTAAGCTCATAGATGTCAGTGAACCTGTAAGTTGCGCAAGATGCCGTGCGGAAACAATGAATGAGTTATTCATGATTTTGTTTAACATGTCCCTAAATGCCATAACACGTCTCTCCGGAGCTGTAAACACTCCAGAAGCCAAGTCTATTATATTATAAACCCTAACAGTTCTCCAGACTGGACTGGCTCCCACTGGCTCTTCTCCTCATTGGCTACAAACCCACTAGTTTTAATGTCCTTTCGAACCCTTAAAGATGTCTGTTTGGCGTCCTCAAATTTTCTCTCTGCACCTGCACCATCGTCCAAGTAAGTGAAAATTCTGAGACCATGTCTCCTCCAGTAATTTACAAGTGCATGCTTTCTCCATTTTTGTGAACAGAAATGGTGCAGTTGCCAAGACAAACGGGAGAACTGTAACTCCATAATATCTTACCATGCACAACCCAAGAACTTCGTGTGATCTGGGAATAGGTCGAACTTAGTAATCAAATTTAAAAAATCAGTCACCCTTCGAGAATAGATCACATGCAATCCGAACGTCCTCATATTTAAATTTAGTGACACGAAGATGTTTAAACATCCACATATCGAAGGACCAAGATTAATCCTAGTTTTCCAGATTAATTATTTTTTTACCACACCCAGGGGGTTACAGACAGTTAGATCGGACTTCCTCACTCTGATGAAACCAGCTTATCAAGTTCCTTAGTCACAAATTCTGCATTGTTCTTAGCAGATGAATGATTGTTTGGAAATTTTTAGTCCGGTTGTTCGAGAAATGGCAAACAATAGCCATTACGAATAATTTCAACAACCCAACTACTATAGCCCCAATTTTCTCCCAAAATGTCAAATTCGAACGTAAACTTCCCTTAACAATAATTGAAGCTGAGTGTTCCCATAAATTATCAAAATTACATTGTTCATGAAATAGTTCTACTTCGGCCAAAGGATTAACCTCAGTTTGAGGCACTATTCTGGTTGCCTGTTGGAGACGACAAATCGAGTGTTGGCGGAGCGGCATTCGCTGTCTAGATCTTCGGGCTTTGAAGTTGATGGGGCCTGGCGCTTTTTCACCGGTGGGAGTGGGTTTTTCAGTTCCATGAAAAGGCGTTTTAACTCGTCTGCGTTTTGTTTGTGTTGCAACAGCAGTTCTTTCGCCCATGTCGGTGCCTCTCCGGGCGAAGAATGCGGCCGGCTGTAACATTTCTTTCGAGAACAATGACCCGTTCTTCTTGCTCGATCCGACGAGCGCGAATGACTTCGACTTACTTCACGCGGATTTTCACTACCTCTTCGGCGAGAACTACGGCTACGATTCTCCCTATCGTGTCCCATAGATGTCGATCTACGCGAAACACTTTTCGACTTGCGGCGATAACTAACGACAATTCGTTCGCTTTCGTGTTCGTCTAGACTTCGATCAGTTCGACGACTATCGCCGTTATCTTGATTCCGGACTCTTTAGGTGCGGTTCGAGCCGTTTTAAAGCCCTCGTAGACTTCCCCGTAGTTTTTTGCCGTTTATCCATTGTAACAAGTAGAAATTATGCCGAAAATATTTGAAAACTATGCGAGCGAAAATGTTTGTCAAGCTACGGTGAGCACCTTCCTTCGAGCCCCCAGCAGTGTGTGAGAAAACATTTCCCGCTTCTTTCGTGCCTCAGCAAGCGGAAATAACACATACTTGATATAATATTTATAGTTAGTATTTTTATGATAAACTAAAAATCCAACATTATATACATTGGCGATTGTCAACACAGAGATGACGAACTACAAAATTATAACACCAATATGAAGGTTCTTTTGAGGAATTAGCAAAAAACTAACAACAACATGGCGCCTATTAATGACATATTAAAATTCATGAGATAACAAAATTAGACAGAATCGAATAGAATAAAAGCGTAAATATTTCATGTAAGTCCAGTCAATATGCAAAATAAATTGTCCACTTCCTTCCACATCCTGTAATGACGGATTTCTTATTTTCTATTGTATAAAAACGTTTAATTTAACTGGCTTCAGTTTCTGTACTGTGTCAGGGAACAATATGGGTTATGTTGCTTCTGTTCAGATTAGTGAAAAAGACATAAATGCAGCTACAAAAGAAAACAAAGCTATCACGCCATCTTTGATGAACCCGCGATCGGCTCTATTTGTTTCACAGCGGTCTTCGATCACTTCCGGTTTGTATATAGGACATTCTTTTTCATGAAGGCAATTGATGATTGCTTTAGCCTGTGTTTGTCCGGTGAAGTAGCCTCCTTGTAGAAAACCAGAGTATTTTTCTGAGCTCGCCTCACCAGCGAAAAAGAGATTATCTACTCGGCCTGCTAAGTTGTGAAAGTCAGCCTTTGTACTTCCTACGACAGGGTTGCTGTAGGATCCTCGCACGTACTGATTTGTTACCCATTTTGACACAACTACGTCTACAAGAACGATATATAGAAATGAAAATAGTCTTCTTAGCCTTAACGCGCTGTTACACTATGCAACTTGTCTCGCAATTTGTTTCGCATATAGTTGAAATTAGCATAAGGACCGCGAGTACTACCTTTTGGCGCAGCCAATAGCCAATAGGAAGCCAGTAAGTGAGTAAACATTGCAAGAGAAGTTGCACGATGGTATGTTGCACTGTGCAATGCTTTAAGAATACGTTGCGGCGTTGCCGCAATCGCTGGGAAAACGGTAGAATCGGTTTCCACTTCGTGCGACGAAAATGTTGCAAGGCTTGATGATTGCGAGGCATGTTGCACCTTGCAATATCGCGTGCAACTTGTGTCGTAACAAGTTGTGTTGCATAGTATAATAGTGCCTCAAGAAAATGAATTTAAGTACGGGTACCCCACTGGTTGATGTATATGCTTTCCTAGCTCTCTGTGGCGGGTCTGGATTTCTGTAATATGCATGCTCTCCGATTATAATGTCTCCTGCAGCAGACTTGGCATATACACGGTTAAGTTGACAACTTAACAGACTTGCTTCAAATTAGTCTAACAGCCGGCCTATTGTCATCGTCCTGCAATTAATTCGACAACTTGTTGACAAACTCTGAGTGCTGCAAGTGCGGATTTAAATATCTCATCAAAAATGATTTGTTGATTTCAAAACAATGCTCTATCAAGTCCAGTGGCAGCCAAAGATCGATTTGGTTGGGGGGTTAGACTGGAGTCTCTGAAATGGCATTTCCAGCGTTCTGGGGAAGATTTGACACGTAGAAACCAGGTGATTTTGTTCGTTTTGCATTTTTGGCAGCGAAGACACCTTCGTATAAGTTCTCCCACTCTGATCTTAATTTAGGGGGTAGCCTAGCCACACCACTTCTACTTCTGGGACGGGGGATATAGCCCCCCTGGACCCCTGTTCCGCCGCCCCTGATCAAGTTCTAGTTATAAGATTAGTGAGCTCACCCGTAGGATAAGAGATATTCACATCTGGATACATTCCTTTCAATGTGTCGATCACTTCATCCACCGTTTTACTTTGAGGCTGCGTCTCAGTGCGCACGGCGTCGTCTCCGATTGCAACAAACATCAAAAGATTAGAGCCTGGCTGAATCCCTTTCCTGTTTCTGTTGAAAATGACCGGAAACTTCGCTCGAATTTCTCCGGCGTCGAGTAAGTATTCATTGTCCTCCCAAAACACGTGCTCAAAACGAACGATAACGAAAGTAAAATAACCCAAAGGGAGATTGTTTATGGCTTTTCGTTTCCACGAAGGCAGTTCAGGGCTGAACGTTACAAACTCCTCGTCGGCTAAAACACCAGTACTGAATGTATATAAACCATATTTAGCCTTAAACATGGAACCATCTTTGGTTTGAACCGATACTCCTTCACTAGTATAGTTTATATTCCGTATTGCCTGACCTAATAAATGGATAGATAAATAACTAAGTAAATAAATAAATAGATGAATTAATGGACAGATAAATAGATAGATCCGCCAGCAAATTAAGTCCAGTATTCATCGACATAAATGATTCATGCACTAATTAACGCATCAATTATTTTCTGCCCGAGAAAGCAAGATAAACGTAAAATTTTTCGTCCAATTTTTATCCAAATCAAACCAAAATATAATTGATTTGTCCTTGGCCTAGTGCGTGTGCGCTAATATGACTGATATGCCACAGACACATGCAGACAAGATAGCGACACTTTTGGTGACCTAAAACAAAACAAATCCGGGTATAAATGTTGCTTCTGATACTTTATTTCATGTATTCGTTTATTACTGTATTTTTATGGCTGGACTTATGCTACAAATGTGCCCCCCCTCCCCACTCTTTTTCACGAATTTGCTCAAATTAAAAAAATGAACTTGGAGAGAACTGGGGGGATTAAAATCGCGATTATAATGCTTGGAGTTAATAGCCAAATTCAAAGTTCTCTCTCGAATGCTATACTAATTAAATTGTTCTCGGGCGACTTATGTGGTGGCATCCATGCTGTATTACGTATTTACGTGGGTGCAAACTACTAACCTCCGCTGTGACACCGGCACTTTCACAAACGCAGGTGAAAACATCATTTACTGGTGGATGTACTAAATGGATTATAACGTGAATAAAACAATTTCCACAAAATAAAACAATTACTTTAAACTATATATAGAAGATGAAAGGTCAACACAATTCCTGCTTGACCTGTTTTTATTTTATCTGTAAAGTTTTTTGCTACGTATTGGATGATCGAAACATATCCTCGTGGGTCTGCCGTTACAATAGAATCAATGTCACTTTCACTGGTCCGTATAAAACGGACCGCGGATATAGATTTTGCTCTTGTAGCGTCCTCGTAGTCATAATAATACCAATCGATGGCGCTTTTCAGGGGGGTTTCAGCTAACCAGCCCACATCTGCCAAGGATGAACTCAGAGGACGATCTTCGGGAAGTGGCATTTTCTTTTCGTTCTCGTGAACTTTTTCTTCGGCTGCGACTTGTAACAAGTCTGTCGTGCCTGTCTGGGAAGTCACAAGCATTGCGAACACATTCTGATAACACGTTGTTGAATCAGCATTGGTACAAGTCTGCTGCAGGTTTGTTACAACTTGTGCGTTTTTACGTGTGTGGGAGTTGCTATCGCAAGAAAAGTTCTACCTCAAAATTGACATTCCCAATTAGAGCTATGCGAATCCGATCCAAATACGAATCCGATCAGATCAGATTTCGTTCGGATTCGGAGTGATAAATAAAAATTTCGGATCGGATCGGACTAGGAAACCTGTACGGCAGTCGGATCCTATCGGATTTCGATTAATATTGACGAACATGAATTTCTGTGAAGCGCTTTACTACAACTGGGTTCTAATTCCTATTGGCAGTATTGCAATTTTTAAGCAATTTTCAAGCATTTTTCAATGCGAGCATGCAACGTACGCCTAGTACGCGAGCATATTATTAATATGCTCGCGCGCGGATCGGTATGTTGTCTTAGTGTCGGATCGGATTGGACTCGGATTCACATTTTTCGCGGGATCGGATTGGATTCGGATTTTAATCATCAATCAATTGTCGGATTCGAACTGTCCAATCCGATCCGATGCACACCTCTATTCCCAATATATAGATCGGGCAAAAGACTGGGTATAGTCATTGTGATATTCCGCATGCTGTTGAAAGTGCTGATAACTCCACCTTTGGGAGAGGGGCTTCTTATCAGCTTAATAGAGCTAGGGGGAAGCTTATTTATTTAACCGTAATATATGATTATTTTTATATTCAAACACGGTACAATGTTTATTTACACATATGAATCTGGAATAAAGTATTTCATGGATGGTCATATGACGTTCTAGTTTGTTCTTTATACAGAACGCGTATAGTGTCTATACACGATATGCTGCGGAACCTAACTTATTAGTCTGTTGCGTAGACCTGTCTGTCGTTCAACGTGTCTGATATTAGAGACCTTTAGCATAGCGTTTTTTTGGGCAGTTTGGTGCATTTAGCTTGACGTTTCATTTCTGCTTACCGCGTAATGAGTCCGCCATGTTTTGTTTACTTCCGCATGGCTATTCTCACTTGCTCGGTAATAATCGCCATAACTCTTGTAAAAGTTATAATCTAAGGATAAAAATTGCCATGTATCAAGAAAAGAGGCCAAAGACTTTGCTTTAGTAGTTAAACGTGTGTTTGTAAACTTTAAATAGTGTTAAAACGTTGCCGTATTTCACTTACCGCTAGAACACCTTCTTGCGTTTGAAACGTCAACGTCAAACGCCAAACGCGACCGCAAGACCAGGGTCACGTGATATTTTGCGGTTTGCGGTTTGCGGTTTTTGCGAAAAACGCAATGCTAAAGGTCTCTAGTATACAGTAGAAGTTCCACCGTATACGCTATACGTACATGACAACAATATCTTCATAATCGCTCTGATATCTGGTAAGCTTCAGTATATCCGCGATGACCAGAATAGGATTTTTATCACCTTCAATATAGAAATAATCTTTACCACAAAGTGCAAGTTGGGGTAAGGATAAAAATGCTTTTCGTTCCTATATAAAATTACCATGCATATGGTATAAAAAAACGTAGCCTCCTCCGCAGGCAAGGATAATTCCATGGGCAAGAGGGGGTAACGGTGGATAATGGGGGATAATTGGTGCATGCCACGCCCCCCTCTCCTCCCCCTCATTACTAGCTCCCACTCTCTTGGCGCGCTCTGCTAAATATTGCGCAATTTCTGCCGAATTCTGCCGTTTACCACCGAGTTGCCTGCTGAGGAGGCTAATAAAATGTTTGTTCCTTGCTTTTTAAAGTCATCTTTGACTTTAGGCTACCCTGTAGGGCCTAGACTTAAAACAGGAGCGAAATAAGCTAAGCGGCTCTAAAATTTCATATTTCAATCCAAGACACATTGATAAATACAATTTCACGCACACATATATAAGCCAGCAATCCCGACAATAGCTTAAAGCCTCCGGCCTTTGTTAGTTACAAAGTCGACTTTCTTTTATACCTTGGCCCAATTCTATTACCGAAAGAATAAAACGTGGATATAATTTTTAAAGGTACAAAAAGCATTCTTATACCACATCCGTGTTCCATCCAAAAAGATAAAACGTGGATATGACTATAAAGCTTAATGACAACATAAGCCGTCCATCCGCCATCCGTCCGTCTCTCCATCCGTATCCGTATTTTACCCTAATCCGTGCAAGTAAATATATCATAACCAAACCATAACAACCTTGTTCGATAAACGATATCCAGTTTGCACCTTCGCTAACCGTAGAATTCCCGACTGTGAGGTTCTTCAGCCTTCCTCTAATATAGTCTTGTGCTTCAAGCACCAAAAAGCTTTTTACGTCGTTATTGTCAAGATAATTTGCTGCCGTTATGCCTGAAATACCACCTCCCAATATCAGAACATCGACTTCAGTAGTTTCGGCTGCTGAATGGTGGGGAACCATAAAGAAAACGAGCGCGAAGATATTGAACATGTTAGTACCAAAACTGATGATTTAACACGATGGTGGAAAGCGTCTGTGACGGATTACGAATCACCAGGTGTATTTGGCTATGATTCGGCTCATGACGAGATACCGCAGTATTTGTCACAGTTTAATTAAAACACATTGCACAATACAAACAAGCTCTCTTACTAATGTGCATGCCACCTGCCAACACTATAACAAAAGCATGACAAAGGTAAGAGACTATCGTCATGTTGGATAGAATATGAATTGCAAACAAGAAAAATATTTGTAAAATTCATCCAACATGATGGCGATGACGTAAGAAAAAAACACCTATATAGGCATTCTCGGATATTTAGATCTCTAATAGAAATTTGGAGTGGATATTGACCGCCAAATTGGAATAGAAATTCTTTGTTTGAACTTTTTAATTAGCTTTTTTGATATAATCCATGGTAACACTTCATAGTTAGATGACGTCTATTTGCATTGAGGCAAACTTCCCTGATCAGGACAGCGAGATTCCGTCAGCCACACCAGATTCTGTATAGGAACAGTTTGTGATTGGTTGAACACCCTGGGAAACGTTCAGGAATTAAATTAAAGTTTTGCGTGGAGCATCTGGTCATTTCAATTAAACAAAGGGCGAGGATATATTTCCCCACCTCACACTGGAATGCATGCTCCAATAATAAACAATATACATACAATAATATAAATTTTGATATGCTGCGGGTCTGAATGATCAAATTTTTCAGGTAGCTTGATCCTTCAGATCATAACATATCATCATTTTAACCTTCTCTACACTGGAACTACCGTTTTAATATATATATATGTCATGTAGTTTTTATTTTTTGAGGTCATAACTCAGGTCATGCTAAAATGAAACCTTGCAGTTGGCTGGAGTACAGGGGTCATGTATCACACAGTACGGACCTCTCACTGCTTCCTTTCCAAAACAAACAAAGTGAAAGAAATAAACACGAAAAAATAAACACGTTATTTACGTTTTCTAGTCGGTCGTGCTGGAAAAATATTTTCCACTCAGTCTCAAGCGGCCTCGACGCGGTCTCAGGCCGCTTCTATCAAATATTTTCAGCTCTACTATAATATAAATTTGCTGCGGGTCTGAATGATCAAATTTTTCAGGTAGCTTGATCCTTCAGATCCGCAGCATATCGTGTTTTGGCGCTACCTACACTGGAACTACCCGTTTAATATATATATAATATTAATAACAGTTTTTATTTTTTTTGAGGTCCGTAACTCAGGTCCGTAACTAAAATAGAGCCTTTTGATTGGCTGAGTACGAGGTCCGTATCACACCAGTACGGACCTCTCGCAACTTTTCGCGCCAAAACAAACAAAAACAAAAAAATAAACACGAAAAAAATAAACAAAGAATTTACCGTTCTGGTCGGTCCGTACTGGAAAAATGGAAAGATTCTCAGTCTCAGAAGCGGCCCTCGACCTTCGGTCTCCGGGCGCTGCCTGAACTGAAAAATATTTTTCAATGCTGTGGACTCCCAGCTGGTAAAATAAGATATATTTATTATATGGCAAGTGCTTGTTTTGGTGAATCTCGCAATCTGATTGGTCGCTGACGAGGCAGGATTTTCCCGTATTGCCCACGGGCAATACGGTATTCTTATTGCCCTACGACGACTTGAACACATTTCAAACCAATAAAAGCATTAAAAAATCCTTAAAAATAATTTAAAACAATGAAAAATAAACGGAAAATACGGAAAAGGGATAACTACAAGGGATAAAATCAAGTTTTGTTGGCTCAAGTCGAAATATTAAGGTAAATTTTACGATGTTTTTTAACTAAAACAGTCAAGAATATTTTTTTTTCGAACATGCAAAGTTGTTTTTGTCCTTGATCCGATAGCTCAATATCACTATATTTTCTATTAATTTTATATTTTATTCTATAAATGGTACTGTAGAGTAGTTTTACTAAGCTAAGATTAGATAAATTTGTAAAAAACTAAGACAAATTCGTATCATTGAAATTATTTTGACATTTGAAAATGACCGGCTTTGAGTTTCGGACTTTGTACTTTGCCCTCGCGTGACCAATTTTTGGCAAAATGAATTGTTTTTTGTTGTCTGAAATGCCATATAATAAACAACTTACTAACTTCGACTGTTCGGTCTGTACGGTAAAATATCAAGCCTCGGTCTTGCTGTATTGACCTCGCTATCGCTCGGTCAATACAGCAAGACCTCAGCTTGATATTTTACCGTACAGACCTCACGCTCAGTTAGTAAGTAGTTAATATTCTTGTTGAGAATAGTTTATATTTTAGCTATAGCTCATATATGCTGATAAATAACTATACTACCTCACGGAAAAATTTAACTACTATTTATTATTCATATTATCGATAATATTATATTATTACTATTATTACTACTACTATATTCAGCTAATCAATTCTACTTTAAATCTATTTGTTAATTGTCGTTTATAGATAGGACAAACACACGCGGGCACATAAATGACCAGCAATTTCTAATGCAGAGCTTTATTCATCCGAAACTTTGGATGATCGTTACATAAAAGAGAGTCGAGGAAGTTGGCAGAGGTTTCTTTTCTCCTCTCGAACCTACGCTCGCAGTGTATTTTATATCATTAGCCCAACATAAATTTTATTTATGAGTATATCACTTCTGTTAATCAAAATTTTGGTCAGACAAAATAAAGTATTTAACATCCAAAATTCCACTATATTTTTTTGGCATTGACGAAAATGCTTAGTTCTTTTATTATACATTAAAATTACTACAGGTATTAAACTATGAACCAGCCATTGTGAATCCTGCCTCCTGCAACCAGGGAAATTGGAAGGCAAAGTGGGAGACAAACAGATTTTAATATAATCCAGTTATAACACGCGTGTCGTCTCTTCAATATACAGGGGAATCACTGGCGGATGCCGACTCGTTGTAAAATCAGAGATCTTTGTTACATCATTCAAAGGGCTCAAATGCTTTGCGAAATTGTGTGGGTCCGCTCCTCCCCCCTCCCCCCTCCTGTGCTGGCAGGTGCTTAACCAATGGGCAAGCTAATGAATGGCAAAGAGTCGCCAGGTTTTCTCAAAGACAACATTTTCTCCAGTTTTCACATGTATGGAAGAATTACAAAACTAGTATTGGGAAAAAGTGTGGCAAGCAGCTCGTGGCCTTGCTACAGGGACAGGGGTGCCAGACAATTTTCAACTGGAGTATATAAATTATAAGTAATTTTTTTGCATTTTACTCAATGGGAGTTTGTTGTTTGTTGATGGAGTTTACTCAAAGTTGTTTGTTGATGGAATTACGAGTGACAAATATATAGAACTTTGAAACTTTACCGGGAACGGTTGCGAAAAATGCAACTCTAACTCTAAGGTCCTCCGGCAGGAATCGAATCTGCGCCGCTGCAGATTCCGATGCAGTGCTCTGACCACTGAGCTAAATAGTTCAGTTGCCAAGAGCTAGCGACAAATTACTGTATATATATATATATATATATATATATAGTCAAATCTGCAGACATGCATGTTTCGCCGTTCAACGGCTCGTCAGTGCAGCTTGTAACGCAGTCTAGATGCGAGTGACTTCGTATTTATACACCATACTCTTGCCCTCACCAAGCGCATGTGGTACAACACTCAGACACATGCGCATCCAGACATGCGTGAAGCGTCTTGGGGCCAGAGTGCTCAAACGACCACAAGGGAAGTGAGCTTTTGCATTATAGCTTATTAGCCACCAATTAACCTCACAGAGTGCTCAACAACACAAATGAAGGAGCATATATAGTCAATATATATATCAAATAGAGATCTTGTGTTTGTGTATCGAGAGTGCTCGATACCATCGGTAGAGCAAATGTATAAAATAACTGGACACGGTTACACTTTTGACATTAGTGTATGCAATAAACTAATGTCAAAAGTGTAACCGTGTCCAGTTATTTTATATATATATATATATATATATATATTTATCGCTTCCTTTCCTTAACACTAGGTCTGCAAGATATATTGTAACGATTAGCTCTGTTTTCTGTGCGCGAACGTTGCGCAATTGACCAAGTCAGACAGCAACTGGAATAATTATGGCAATGTGCGTCTTGCGCAACGCACATGCCGATTTATTAATTTTTGAAAACAATGAGATAATTATTAACATAACAATTTATTAACCGAAGTTAATTATTAAAAGTTCGCACAGAAAAGGTGGGTCATATTATAAGTATTTTTTTGCATTTTCACTCGATGGGACTTAAAGTTGAAGGTTGTTTGTTCGATTCCTGCCGTAGGACTTTAGAGCTGCATTTTTCGCAGCAGTTCCCGGTAAGGTTTCAAAGTTGTATATATTTATCACTCGTAATTCCATCAACAAACAACGTTCAACTTTAAGTATTTAAATTAGTCCACTTGCCAGTCCCCATCACTAATCAGGCCAGGGCATGGCTCATCACTAATCAGATATATCATTTGCAAAGTGGATAATTTTATAAAATAAAATATGTTAAGAATTGGCATTAGTCGACCATATTATGGGTTTTCAATTTTTCAATTAATGTGTAATGCCAGCATATTACTCTGGCTACTACACGCACATCTCTTATACTGCCTAATATGCTAATGAGTACAGTTGTCTACAAGCTACATTATTGAATATCCCCAGCAACTAAACGCTCATTTTTCAGCTTTGCTAACCGGCCGGATTGAACAGGAAAGATCAAAGAGTTGTTCCAACCACCAGATCGCAACTTGTAAAAAAAGCTAGCTGCACTACACTTTTCAACAATCAAGTAATTATTACAAGTGACAACAAACATATAGTGTAAAATGGTGCATGTATTGTTCCTTTGCTCAAATAACAGCTAATCAAGATTATACTAGTGCATGAGTTATAATCTACACTTTTTATTATGCACACGGCAGGAGTGGCACCTGCCTGCATCACCAACATCTAATAACTTAAACCTTGTTTTGCCACTGTTTACATCTATAAAAGCAATTTGCAATCGCCTCTTGGTCTTGTTTAAACAGTATGCGCGGTTATCTGAAGACATGTAACCAAGTTTATGTTGGCAAAAAACTCCTAATAGTAAAACCGGCTGGTTTTACTGGCAACTGTAACTAGAGTGAGCCCAGAGATTGCATACCTCCGTCAGCATATTGAGTCAAATTTTGACCCCTTGGCTTTGCCTTATTTACGTTTTTTGGCAGGCAAAAGCTTTCTAAAGCTCCCAAGCACTGAGCTTAATATATCTGGAGGACGTGCCACTAATGTCAGCCAGGCAGAAAAGTGTCCGCAAAAACATGGCGGATTTTGGCCTTTGCTTACGCCAGAATGACGCCACATGGTTCCTTTTGCTCATGGTAATTACCACTGACCAGGCTCAATTTTGAGCCCGCTACAACTTTCACACCCCCCTGGTTTTTGCAAAACATTTTTTTAGCTTTTTGCAGTGAAGTATCGTTGTTTTGATATTTTCGATATATTTTTTCTACCTTTAACCATTTATTTGAAGATGTACAAGTTGTATACGGTATTCTCGCCCATGAAAGGGAACAAACAAATATTAAAACCACGGGTAAAATATGATATTTGAAGCCGGAGTTGACAGGTAATTATTTCTGTAATTTCACATTCACATACTATTAATATTTCGTGAAAAATTTAGTGGGAGTAATGATAAAATATACTTTATTTGTTAAGACAATACCTCCCTAGTTTAGTATAACGAGTAAGATGTATTATTAGCCACGAGTATTTGCAAAAACAAGCCTGACCTTGCAGTCAGTGTCAAACCAGAGTGTCAAACCATAAGTACTAAGCTTTGCCAATATTTGATTCAGTGTTTCCTTCAAATTAAAGTAGAGGTGCAATTTGTAGAGTATAAAGTGGTTAAAATTCCACTTCTTTAATTTCATTATATTTCATGATGTTGTCAATAAGTCAATTAATAGTTGTACTGTATGTTAGCCTTAGTAATTATATCATTTCTTTGCATATGAAGCCATGCTGGCTTATGCTGGCATGCATTTCACAAATATCAGAATATCTTGATTCTCTGCAGAATCCTGACGACAGGGACAAAACTACCAGAGGGTGAGCCACCCCTCCAGTCAGACACTCAGTTACAACTGAGTTAAATAGAATGAAATCAAATTGAAACTTTCAAATTAAACCATAACCTAACACATTTTGGCTTAATTCAGAGGTCGGGCTACACTTTAGTCACATCCTTCTTGTCGGGCAAAAAGCTAACCCCCCTCTAGTTACATCAAAGTTTCGGCCCTGCCTGGTTTTCTATATAGACATGAAACTAATAAGGTTGTTGCCTTGTCCCTCGTCCCTGTGCCCATGAGCTAGTCAAAGGTATCAAGGGTAATTGCCTTCCACTCTGTGCATGCACCCATAGTTTCTCCCAGGCTTAAAGTTTACCTAGGTTACTTTTTTTTTTGGTCACTTAGGTTCTTATGTTTTTGTGTCAAGTGAAAATGTATGACATTTTGTATTGCAGAAAGAAAGATTTGTACAATATGACAAGCCCTCATTTTAGAAATTGAAGATACAAAGCAATTTTGTTTAATTTAATTTTTATTCAAGTTCTTCAAATAACTAGTAAATAATTATAGACACCAGTAAATCAAGTTGTTATGTATTAATAAAAATATGTAGCCCCATGAGATGTGACTTTGCTTCAGCATTCTGATGCCTTGTGCCATCGTTTGTGGTAGAAGGTGTTAGTAGATGGAATACTCGAATGGAAATTTATATACATTTTTAGACCTAGCCAGGAGCAGTTTTGAAAAATTGCAACTTAGGCCCTCTGGCACGAATTGAACCTGCGGCCCTGCGATTAGGCTCTGTGGCTCGGTTGGTTGGAGCGCTGCACCGGAATTGCAGGGCCGCAGGTTCAATTCCTGCCAGAGGGCCTAAGTTGCATTTTTCGCAACTGCTCCTAGCTACAATCACTTTCAAAAGTTGTTGGGACACCTGAAGTTTTAGAGCATAGGTCAATATGTACACTTGTAATATACATTGATCTCCCTTCCCCCCCCCCCCAATCAATGTTGGTTTCCCAATTGTAAGACCATATCCCGTCAAATATGATAATATTTTGGACAGAGGGCGGGGAGATCGACGTTTGTCAATATAATAGGTATCTGGGGCGTCTGTCCCAACACATTTGAAAAGGATTGTAGGTCTAAAAAATGTATATAAATTTCCATTCGAGTATTCCATCTACTAATACCTTCTACTGTTGGTCCCATCGAACGAGGTGCCAAGAGGTATCTTGATGTTTGCCCATCTTTTGTGGTGCCTTTAACAGATTTAATTCCTGCAAATATAATAAGGGAATAGTTATACTGTATTAATATATTATACATCCTTACACAAAAATAACATACAGTATACTGAACATCTCAGTATGTTAACCCATTAGCTGACAATGCACCCAGATATGCCCTACTTTAGTATTTTACTCTGTCTAATGCCAGATGATTTTATAATAATAATAATAATAATTGGCTTTATTTCATGAGGGTAACACTTTACAGTAGTATTTAAACACTGATAACGAGCCACAGAGCCTAATCGCAGGACTGCAGGTTCAATTTCTGCTAGCTGTAGGGCCTAAGTTGCATTTTTCAAAACTGCTCCTGGCTAGGTGTATTTTACTTGTCAGTGGTAGGATGCTGCCAGTTAATGGGTTAACTATGCATGTTGCATATTATACATGATCTCATAGGAATATCAACATTGAATTTTGTAATAGAAATGAGAAATAAAATTTCCTTGTCTTTTTATATAAAATTGTTATCATTACCTACTTACTAGGGGGCTTGGCCAGTAGGTTTATTGTCCTGACTAAATTAATAAATTGGTTCTGGTGCACAATACTACTTGCAAGACCCTTACTTGTCATTAAACTGGCTGGAGTTACGTATTGGGGCATAACAAAAAGATTCAGACCTATGAATTGGGACACCATTCTTTATTCAGCTCTTTTAGTGAAGCCTGTGAAGGAACTCAGCAAGCAGTATGAAGCAGTGGAGGGGTGGTGTATATTGTGTCATCTTTATGTAATATGGGTTCCTTAAAAGCAACCTGCCCTTATTGTGAGGGCACTTTGAAGGTATATGACTACTTGTGGCAACTTCTTTTTGGTAGGGGAACATCAACAGCTTAGCAGAATTATTACACCCCATGCAGGGGTGGTCCAAGCTTATTGCATGAACATAGTAGGTAGCACAGCTTTTAAGGGTTGCACTATACCAATACCGCTGCCAAAAATGCCATGAAGCACATCAAAATAATGTGGGTATGCACTTAATTTGTTTTGGTTGATAAGGTCAAGCACAACTTCCTTGCCTATAATATAAATTGGAAACAACAAAGCTTACAAGACTGCTTTAAAAGAAAACAAAGAAAAAATATAATAGCTGCTTCAATGGGCAATATATTGTATTAAACACACAATTAAAATCTGAGTGCTTCAGGTGAAAAGTTTTGATATAATATTTATACATTCTAAAACGTTTTCATAGCTGCCTTTCATAGTAAAACAAGGCTTTTAAAAACTGACATAGGATTTTAAAAAAGTATTAAAAGTTTCATGAATCTTACCGGTGAGAAGTAATATTGAATTATGAAATCCGCAAGCAGAACAAAAACGCCACTTTTTTCTTGATGTTGTAAAACAAGCAAAGTAGAATAAAAATATCAAATTTTTTTAGCTCAAAAGCAAAGAAAAACGTAAAATATTTATCAAAAACCAGGGGGGTGAAAGATGCCGTCGGAAGGTTAGGATCGCGGTTTGTCAGTGGTCATTACCATGAGCAAAAGGAACCATGTGGCGTCAGCAAAGGCCAAAATCCGCCATGTTTTTGCGGACACTTTTTTCTGCCGAGCACGTCCTCCAGTAATATACAGGGTGTATCAAAAAAACCGCAAATACCATAATTTGTATGCACGAGATCATACATTAGAATTTCAATGGCTGTGCAAATAATTACGCTTCTGGGATTTGAAAATACGTTTCCCAGGGGTATCAAAACAAGCACACAAAGTGAATTAAACTTATGAGTTCAAATCCCAGAAGCGTAATTATTTGCACAGCCATTGAAATTCTAATGTATGATCTCGTGCATACAAATTATGGTATTTGCAGTTTTTTTTATACACCCTGTACAGGGTGAGTCAGAAAAAAGTGATGCCTTTGAAATTAAATACAATAGGGTACAATAGATTCGTTGAAAGAAAATGCAAATATGAAGTTCAATTTCAAAAGGTTCACTATTGTATTAAATTTCAAAGGCATCACTTTTTTCTGACTCACCCTGTAGTATAGCTCAGTGCTCCCAAGAGAGCTTCGCTATTGTCATATACATTGTTGAATCACAATGGAGAACATATTTTGTCTAATCGGAATTTGCCTGACAGCAAAGTGTTAACAAGGCAAAGCCAAGGGCACAGAATACAGATCTAACAGAAGACCCGCTCGAGTCGGAACCTTTGATGTAGATGTCCTCGCGCCTGTCGCCTCGCGCATCTCGGCCCGCCATTTTGGCAGTTCATCGAATTTTTCCTTCTAAATCATCAAACAACGGATGATATTAAACTGACAAAAGTATGTTGTCCTATTTAATTCGATTTAGAAAGAATAGTTAAAGTTTTGTAGCTTTAATTTAACAATTTCGTGTTGTATTTCTTGGTCGTTACCGAGATACTTTAGTTAACTCTCAGGTATTTCTATATTTTTGTTTATAGCGATACAAAATATAGTCTTCCATGCAAAATTTCGTATTGCTTTACTTAATTTTGAAGGAATCCATGCCATGTGACACGGTCTCTGGTTCGCAATTGGCATACAATCCAAGCACAAATATTTGTCAATTTCAACAATCATTTTATATTGTTGGTTAGGGCCACTACCCACTAGGCTGATTAGTTGATCTGTATCATTAGCTTAATTATACTTTATAAGTTAACAAATGATTTAAAATACATTTAATTATCTACAAGTGATGCTATCTCTTCCAAAACCAAATCAATGCTCATAATCAGCAAACGCCCGCACAAACAGTCTGGTGTCAGAGGCAAGTCTGCAAGTCCAAGCAGTCTGGTATCAGAAGTTTGCTCAATCATGGATGTAAAACTGGAAGAGAACGATATATCGATTGCTCACAGGCTTCCCTCGACATCGAAGGTTAAAGACAGAATAATTGTAAAATTTGTCAAGCGTAGCAAAAGAGACGAAGTCTATAAGCGCGCGTAGATCCAGGTTAAAAGGCAAATCTCAGTACCAACGGTCAACGCCGAAATCCAGGAAGTTTCAATATCAAGAGCCACAAAAATTCACATCAACGAGTCGTTAACGGCGTACAGAAGGAGATTATTTGAAATCTCAGTACCAACGGTCAACGCCGAAATCCAGGAAGTTTCAATATCAAGAGCCACAAAAATTCACATCAACGAGTCGTTAACGGCGTACAGAAGGAGATTATTTGGAAAAATTAATGCTTTTAAGAATGCCAGTAACTATAAATTTCAGTATGGACCACAAACGGCGCGATTCACTTGAGACAGACTGAATTAATGCATTTCAATACAATGGAAGACTATGAAACCTTAAAAAACCATCTGACGATAACTGACGAATAAACGAATAACTGCAGATAAGTTCTACATAGTCCTTCTATAGTTAATAATGCCGGGAATAGAAAATAACTCCATTACGCAATTTCCTTTTGCAAATTTAACTGATTCTGAATTCAGAGCTGTAACTGGCTCGTGGTATGTTTTGATCCAGAAAATGTTGATATAGATCTTTTTAATATTATTACAAATCCTAATAAATTCGATGAGAGCGATCCTGATATTATGCTTAACTTACCAAGTTCAAAATATTATTCGACTAGTCAATAAACTAAATAATTATCTGAATACGTTAACGAATAATAATACTGACGAATATTGCTATGTTTCACTGCAATATTAGAAGTTTGCCAAAAAAATTAACACTTCTTGAAGATTATAATTATTTACTCTCTAGATGTTAAGCCTGATATATTGGCCTTATCTGAAACAAAATTAATTATAACAAAAATATTACCAATATTGATATACCGCAATATAAATTTTTCCACACATGTTCGGAAACTGCAGCTGGTGCGATACATCGGCCGGATATTAAGTTTAGAGTCATGCTTAAGTTTAGAGTCTGAAATTGTTAATCATAATATAAACAAACCAAATATTATCGTTAGTTGTATCTATAGACATCCAACGGCCAATATCTCGGACTTTACGGTAGAACTAGAAGCAATTGTTAAGAAGTTAAATGAAAGAAATCAGCAGATTTACATAATGGGTGACATTAACATAGATTTTCTAAAGTATGGTAGTCATTCTAAAACAGAAGATTAATATTTAGATATGTTGTTTTCTCGTAATTTGTTTCCTCTAATAACCAAACCAATGAGAATAACGGATCACATTTCAACTTTAATTGTTCATGCATGTTTACACTAATGCTCTTACCCATAACACTGTTTCTGGTATTTGTTTAGCTGATCTATCTGATCATTTGCCAGTATTATGTGTCTGTAGCATTTCAATAAAAAAAAGAAAGATGACATATACTTTAGAGATTATAACACATTTAATAAAGAGTTGTATCTGGCTGACATGAACTTATTAGACTGACATAACGTTTTAAATGATACATATGATCTTCATGAATTGACTAATAATTGCATGAACATGCATGGTTACTGAAGTTATTAACAAACATGCACCATTAAGGAAAGCGTCCGTGTCCAAGATGAAGCAATTGAATAAACCTTGCATATCGAAAGGTTTGCTGACTTCTATAAAGACTAAACAAAAATTATGCAAATCAAGTTTTTCAAGTAGAGACCCAATAAAGGTAAAGAAATATACAAAGTATTCCAATTTACTTAATCATGTTAAAAATAAGGCAAAAAGAGATTATTATAATCGAAGTTTTGAATGATATAAAAATAACCTTAAGGAAACATGGAAACTTATTGGCACTTTGATTAAAAGGAAAACAAAAAGCCAGTGTAACTCTCCATCTATAGACTTGTGCGAAATAATAAGACTGACACTAAGCCTATTGATATAGCTGAACAATTTAATCAGCATTTTGTTAATGTTGGTACAAGCCTTGCTAACTTAATTGAAAATACTGAGGATAACGATCCACTTAAATATTTACATATACATACATTATTACTCCCGATTGGGGCTTTTCAGTGACCGATTACATCAAGTATCTCGCTTACCTATATTACGTACTTAGCCTACACTATCTATTTTACAACAATTGTAATATTACTTTCCTAATCTGTATATCCTAACCCACCCAATCAACTTTTCCTGCGGGAGGAAACCGGAATGCCCGGAGAAAACCCACGACTTTCGGCAGAGCGTTGACTTACACTTTTCACATGAATGTGATAAGTAAAGTCCCCAGCGAGAATCGAACTCAAGACTCAAAGGTGAAAGGCGCTTGCTCTGACGACTGCGCCACCGAAGCCCTTTATATAGAATGTTCCCCTCATATAGAATGTTCTCCTCATATAGAATGTTCTCCTCCAAACGGTTTCTATTTATCGCCTGTTGATGAAAATTATATAGCATATTTATTTTCTAATCTAAATGAAAGAAAAGCTTCTTTGGACACCCAAATAGATAGAGAAAATTGGCTAATAAGGAGCTTTCAATACCTTTTACATTCATTTATAATCAATCAATTTCTCAGGATATTGTTCCTGATATATTGAAAATTTCAAGAATTGCTCCTGTATTTAAGAGTGGTATAACAAAGGGCTATTCTACAGAATTAGCCATTTTAGAGATGGGTGATAACCTAAAAACCTCCATTGATAATAATATCCTTACATGTAGCCTGTTCTTAGATTTTTCAAAAGCATTTAATACAGTTAATCACAATATATATACTACTTATTACTTAATAAATTAAATAAATATGGCATCCGTGGAATAGGACAAGATTGGTTTAGAAGCTATTTGCATAATAGATTACAATATGTTAAAATTGGAAATATATGATCAAAACTTCTAAATATTGTATGCGGAATTCCGCAAGGATCAACTTTAGGCCCATTGTTGTTTTTATTATACATAAACGATTTGCCTAAATCATCAACGAAACTTTCATTTCGATTATTTGCTGATGATGCAAATATATTCTATACCAGCAAAAATCTTAAAGAAATTGAAACGGTAATGACTGTTGAATTTAAAAATATATTTCAATATTGCAATGCCAATAAGCTCTCTGTTGGTATGCAAAAGACAAATTTTATGTTGATTCGCTCATCAAGGATACCTATTACTTCAAAAGTAGAAATACAAAATATTAAACAGAAACAATGTATTAAATACTTATGAATATACTTGGATGAGAATTTAAATTGGAAAAATCAAATAACTCATGTAAAAAGTAAAATATCTAAGAATTTGGGTATTTGGTATAAGTTACGTCATCATTTAAGCGTTCAAATGTCAAAACAATTATATAATAATCTAATTTACTTTCAAATACTCGGCTTCAGTGTTGTGGTAAAGCATTCCTACTTGTATAGAAACAATATCAACGACAAATAATTTCAAAAAACAATATAAAATCAATTTATTATTGAATGAAGAATAATGCAATTTCATTGTTTAAAGTGGTTGCATGCATGGGTGATTAAAAGTGATTAAAAAACTTAATTGGTTGATCAATCAACTACCAATGAAGAAAGCATCAAGCAGTTGATTGGCCAACACATTCTGTTGTTTCCATCAAGTATATACTTATAATTTTTTCCATAGTTTCAAATTATTTATTACTTCTTTCCTGTTCAGCTCAATTGCTTAGTTACATATCCAAACGTAGACGGACGTCAACCCGAAAGCCTGTGCTAATTTGACCACCGTACACATTTTTCAGTATATTCACATTTTTGCTGTTAAATATATTTATTATAATTCCAATTTTATACTTATACTTACTGTGTACATATATATAAATAGGTGTGAATAAATGTATTTTATTTTATTTGATTGTTGAGGGCTAAAGTGACTATTTAATATAAATGAGACAATAATAAAACTGCCAAAGAAGAGAGAATACAACTGTAAATTGGACGATCAGTTCATATAATGGGAAAGCCAAATTTGTATTGTTTTCGTTCTGTACTCCATTACAGACCTTTAGATCTATGCTTGTGCATAGAAATATCAGTTATATCAGCTAAGATTTGAAAATCATCAAAATCCCATCGAAAGGGCGTGACAGCGATATTGTTTCTCGACTGCCCTTACGTTCGCATTGTGTCCCAGTGTGTAATTTATGTATATCTAAATGACCTAACTAATTAGCAATTTTCCTAGACTAAATAAAAGATAAAAATCTCCGTTCTCACGGCGCAAAACATATTTTTCTTGTCCGTGGCACTACTCCAGCAAGTGTATACCAAGTGAGTGCGTCCATTGCTTTGAAAAATGTTACTGGTTTAAAATGAACTCTATCCTTTGGACTTGGAGTAGCCATACTCATTGGATACCAGTCTAACACATCGATGCCTGACTTGCATACCTCCGATAAGGCATACGCACCAAACAGGAGTGAGCGCTGCAACAATAATGATAAAAATAACTATAGGGCACTCAGAGATTGCTTACTTCCGCCAGAATATTTAGTCAAGTTTTGACCACTTGCCTTGTTTACGTTTCTGTAGCAGGCGAAGGTTAATTTTATAGCTCCCAAGAGAGCTTTCTAATTGTGATATGCATTGTTGAATCACAATGGCGAATATAATCCTTAATTTAATCGGAATTTGCCTGGCAGCAAAATATAAACCATCCAATGAGCGTATCACGTATACATGCACTAATTATTCAGCATTCCGTTCTACTCATTCTGGGAAAGCAATACAATTTTTTTAAATTTCTCATCCCATTTTCATCCAAATTGAATCAAAACTTTACCAATTTGTCCTTGGCCTATGGTCATTCGCTCTACTAATTTTTGCGTTAAAAGATTTGATTTGTTTGAGTTATTGTGATTACATGCACACACACATACACACACATATACTCACGTATATACAAACAAAACCCAGGTTAAAACACTCATGGGGAGAGATAGTTATATAAAATCGTTTACATTGGGTGTGGTTTCCCAATTCGCCAGGCAAAAAGCTGATGATACATGTGCTCGACTAATAGGGAATCGGGACTAGTTTCTGATGAGAGAGGGAGACCGCGCCGAACCAGGAAAAAAGCCATGGAAGTACAGGGAGGAACCAACCAAATTCTACTTATATGAGTTTTCAAACACAGGGCGGTCATCCAACTCTATCCTCGACCTGCATTAGTAAGTCTAACTCAACTGTAACGGACAGGCTGACAGCTCGCTATCCACATTAGATAGGGTATCTAATACCACCCAACAATAACTCCCCTTCACTCTGAGACGTCTCCTTCTGTAATCTGCCCTCCATTTTGGAGGACGAAAATTAGTAAGTCCCCCTGTTTATTAAGAATCATCCTCTTCCCGCCTTACAACCAAGACGCACATATCGTGTATTGGTTAGATTTGTTCATTGGCTTGGCAAGTCCCGTTAATTAACAGTCTATCGTTCTTACTGCGTTCGATGAAATAGATAAGCCCGCCCTCTCTATTTGGCCTTCAGCACTCCAATAAGCGACCGCCTTTTAGACATGTCTGAAATAATTAACTAATAGGCGGGGGCGGGGGCGGGAGAGGGCTTAATAAAAGATTTACGGCAATTTACTTATCACCCGCTTCAGAATGAGATATTACCTTGGTTTGTCTTTGCATTCGGAAATGGAAAGTAGGATGAGACAGAGCGACAAATTTACCTCTCCATGGTACATATGCTTTTTCTTATTGGATAATTTAAAGTTGAGCTATAACATTATTACTTACGTCACTGGTAAGATATTTTGAACTCCATAATCGATCGAAAATTCCTCTGTAGTTCAAAGCTGTTGAAGTCCTCCAAACCACCCTTGTTTTGCTTCCTAATAACTTCTCTCTGTTTTTCAGTATATACGTAAGGTTTCCAATGAGGTCTTTATACTGAGCAAAACTGACACTTTTTGTGTAGTGAACGTTTAAGTTCAGTACCAACAAACTTTTTCGGCTATTCATTTCAGGCTGTCGCAATACTTCCTTAACCGCATCGAGAATAATTTTCGGTTTGAACTCGACGGTTGCATTTCCATATGTTTTCAATTCGTTGTACGTAACGTTTGAAGAGTACTCCATCGTGTTAGGATGTAGTTCAAGATTTCCCCTGGGATATAGATGAAAAATATCGATCGCGCACCTATCAAATTAAATAAATAAGAGAACGTCACATGCAGGCATTTTTAAGGAAAATCACTAAAAATACGCTTCCTATAAAACTAATTACCTCCACCAGGAGGTTATGTTTTTTTTTTGGGTTTTTTTTATTTTTGTTTTTTTTTTTTTTTTTTTTTTTTAGCTTTGCACAGCCACAGCCACAACACAATTACTGCCCACCCACTGTGTCAACTTTACCCACCCCCAACCTGTTTCTGGAGGAGGGAAGGTACCGGAGAAGACGACGAGAGACGGCAGAGTTTTGACTGACTTCACTTTTTCACTTGAGGACTGTCTGAGTGAAGTTTGAGAAAGTTCTCACAAGACTTGAACCCCTGCGGAGTGAAGAAAAGTGCACTAACCACTTCGCCACCGAAGCCCCTTAAGTTTTCACCTGTGCTTGTATATGATTCACTTTATATATATTCTTTTTTTGTCAATAATGATTCATCTTCACACATTGTGATTATCAGAACCGATGGCACTATAACGCAAAGACGTTAAACTATAGGGGTCTAAATCTAAAAGCCTCTTCAGGTTTCTAAAGACTCCTAGCCCAAAATTTATATTTTTTTGCTTTTTAAGTCAATAATGTTAAATGATATCGACAAATCATGAAATTTGAAAATATAGCAAAGATAAAATATTTGAGAGCACAGGTGGGTTTTGCGGTTAGAGCAAACTATAGAACTGGGTAGTGAATATGCTATTCATAAATGAACGCGATGGCGGCCATATTTGTGTGATCAGTACAAATCTACAATGGTGTTGTTAAAATACTAGAAGTTCATACATTTTCTTGTTATTGGTGGAAAACGGCACGTTTTGTTTAGATAAAATTAATTCGTGATCAGTGGCCTCTCTTTCTTAAATTTGCTAGTTAATAACTAATGAGGTCACACCAACATGGCCGCCTCAAGTCTCATAATCTATAGTTTTTAAAACGTTTTAAAACCGTCTTTGAACAGGCTTTCAAACTACACAGCAAAAGACATTTGCTTGATAGTAAAACTAATTTTTGTATAGAGAACTGAATGACAGCCTCAAAAATATTTTTTCATAGATATATTGGCTTTAAAGTTGCCTCATTAAATTTAACCTTTTGCTCTATCCATGCAGTTCTACTTTTCAGATCAGTGGATTAGGGCGTGTTAGTTTGTGTAGCGGCTTTCAGCTCGACTGAACAATAACAGGAACTTTTTAGCTTAATTAGTGGTTATGTATGACGCATTAACTATTCAAATTTGGGACAGGTAAAGTTTTGCAAAAATCTTGTTTTCGGTCAGTTGGTTATGTGCATTCATAGAGAAAACATCTAAAAAAATTCGCCAAGTTTCGTAAAGGTTTCCGCAAAAGTAGCCATTGCAGCTTTTTGAACATCTTGGTTTGTACAATGATCGTCTCTACAATTATGGCAAGACAGCCGGTACTGTTGTGTAAGTTTATCTTTAACAATTGTTACTTAGTTAGTATAAGTAGTTTCATTTTAGTAGTAGTTTTTTCAAAGTTGTCTTTTTGGCAATTTGCATGACAAAAATCTGATCTGTTAAGTTTTTCTCGTTCAGTGCATGTGACATATATATTCACAATTTTTATGTATAGGTTAGTTTTATCATAAATATATCATATACTTTGTTTAGAACGTATATTCCTAATTTATTTAACGTATCTTCGTCTAGGGTTTATGTAGAGAGAGGGTATAGTTAGAGAGAGGGTTAGAATTAGAGAAAAGGTTAAGGTTAGAGTTCGAGTTAGAATGAGGTTTAGAGTTAGAGAAAAGGGTAGAATTAGAGAGAGGGGCAGGGTTAGAGAGAGGGGTAGGGTTAGAGAGAGAGAGGGGTATAGTTAGAAAGAGGATAAGGGTTAGAGAAATAATCTTGTATTTTGTAAAATTAAGTAAGAGAGAATAAAGGTATTTGTGGGACAGAAAGGGTAGATAAGGCCACAAAATGTTGGGTGGAGAATTGGGGTTGCCCACGCGAGGTATGCTCGACCAGGGCGACTATAAGATAGGGCGGCGAAACGGCTAGATAATGTCGTGATCAATGTGTGATGCGCTTTGGGACTGGGGCGACGCGGCCCCCGTGTAATTTTTAAAAAAAAAACAAGGAGTGGAAAAAACCCGACCAAGCATCGGGTCATCGGGCCATCGTATCTGATGGTGCATAATCGGGCCCGATAGTGCCTAATTGAGTCAAATCGGGCCTGTGTTCGTTCGGGCCATTATTAATTATGTATAAGCATAATTATAAAATGTTATGTTGCTCATAAAATGGAACAGTAACTGGTTAGCTCCGATGAAAGTAGAAGCTATATATAGCTATCGCATAATCATTGTTTTAACATAAGATCACGCGAAAGGGATACTATGCTTTGCGAGATCACAACTCATCATCAGACTCTACATACTCTATTTTTCTGCCCATCTCTACACTGTGATCTGAGTCAACTTCTACTGATGAGTTGTGATCTCGCAGAGCATAGTATCTTTTTTATATTAAAACAACGAATAAGAGATAGCTATAGCTCCTACTTTCATCGGAACCAACCAGTTAATGTTCTATTTTATGAATAACATAACATTTTATAATTATGCTTATACATAATTCATAATGGCACGAACACATAACAGGCCCGATTTGACCTGATCAGCCAGGGTCACTTTCCTGAATGCATAAACAATTACAAGGACACCCGGGATACAAAACGTCCCGCAGGGACACATTTGATAATTTATAATGGCCCGAACGCATGTGACCTGATTAGACACTATCAGGCCCGATTATGCACTATCAGGCTCGATAGCCCAATGCTTGGTCGGGCATACCTCGCGTGGGCAAGCCCAATTTTCCAACCAACATTTTGTGGCCCTGTCTACCCTTTTGACCTAACAGATATCTTTCTTCTCTCTCACTTAATTTTACAAAGTACAAGATTATTTCTTTAACTCTTACTTTCTTTCTAACTACACCCCTCTCTAACTCAACACTTTTCTTTAACCCTACCCCTCTCTCTAATTGTAACCCTCTGTCTAACTATACCCCTTTTCCTAACCCTACTTATCTCTCTAACCCTATCCCTCTCTCTAGCTCTAACCCTTATTCTAACTCTAACTCTTTCTCTAAGTCTAACCATTTTTTCTAACTCTATCTCTCTCTTTCTAACCTTAACCTTCTCTTAACTCTAACCCTCTCTCTAACTCTAAATATAACCCTCGCTCAAACTCTAATACTAACGCTAAGTCTAGATCTAGTTAATAGTAAAAACACAATATCAAACGCACACAACATGCTGAAATTGGATTACCTATTTTTTATGCACCCTAAAAGTCTATAAAATAATGGTAAAATAAAAACTTCGGTAAGTGGCCAATCAAGTTTATAACTTCGATAAAGAAATATTGCAATAAAATCTAAGTTTTCTTAATTTGATAAAACTTTTGTACCGATTTTTACATCTTCGGAATACTTTAACTGAAAAGAATGAGCTGTCAGCCATCTTGGATTAATTTTTATCTCATGCACGTTAGTTTTAGTGACGTCAGAAGCAGGATTAGCCATATTGAACTACTCCTAGGCGACCAATAATGTTGTCAGTTCTTTGAAATAGCTACCGAAATACAAATACAAATTTATTTGCGTCACCCTGCGGCTCTGCTTGCAACATGCATATTCAAAATAATCTAAGATGACGGACTATTCACTGCATGATTTATGTTGATTTCAGAATATTTCAAGAACTAATAAAAATTTGAAGAAGCTGTAAAAAAGTTTTTGACACAATTTTGAAAGTTTTTTCAAATAAGAGAAACCAATTTTTTATTGCCATATCCCTTTTTGAGTTGTACTTTATTTTTCAATTTTTTACTATTTATGTTTCTGAATCGCTAGATGCTTTTAAAAAAAGATAGCTAGGTAACTGTATAAAATGATTTTAGGCTTTGAACACTCGCAAGTATGAAACATAGAAAAAGATCGCCTCTTAATCAATCACGATAGGAAATTGCCGAGAAATTTAAACCTAAACCTGGCTTAACTGAGCATGCGTAGATTGTACAGAGTTATGGTCATTATTCTGTGCACATTCCGAATGTACATAATGTAAAAACTACCTCAACTTAGTCGGTTAAATAGAATCAATAAAGATAAGCACACATACCTTTTCCAGACCTGATCACAGACGTTGTAGGCTTTTCTGTGATGAAAATAGGCTTTGGAAAATTCCACAGTCACAGAATCACCAAGAAAATAGATAGTTTCCTTGTTTTGTTGATTGGTCTGCGATAAAGAGCGCAAGCGATGGTTATCTGAATAAAGAAATGGTTTCCATTCATTTCCAATCCATCTACCCAGACCTAACCAGATGAAGGAACAATTCGAGGCGCAATTTGATTTAAGAACGGCTAAAAAGGAAAAACGGTGTCACAATGTATCAAAGCAAGACAAATACAGTTCAGATATTGCAAACTTCCCTTTGCCTTGTTCTGACAGGCAAAATATTTTTAAAGCTCCCGAGTGAGCCTCGTTATTGTGATATGCATCGTTGAATCACAATGGAGAACGTTATCCTTTGTATAATCGGAATTTGCCTGGAAACAACGCACGTTTAACAACAAAAGAGTGATTTCTATAGGGGAACTATTTTTTGGGACACCCTGTACAGGGTGTATAAAAAAAACGCAACACTTAATATTCTAAGATATTCATATTGTTCTTAAGCACAAAATATTTTAGGCCCCTGGGAATTTAAAATGGCTTCTAATCGTACAAATCAGCTAAACTAATAATGGTGCAGCTCACAACCGAACAACGAATTTTCATAGTTTTACAGTACAACCGAAATCAAAACACAACTGAAGTGCAAAACCTTTTTCGACGGGCCCTTGATAAGTTTAACAGTCGCTGAAATTGTAAAATAAATTGTAAATAAATTGACGTTCGGTTCTGATTTACGAACTCGAGTTTGCAGTAATTAAACATGCAGTTGTTACGCTGGAATAGGAGTAGACGCTATTTTGAATTCCCAGGGGCCTAAAATCTATTGCGCTTTAAAACAAAGTGAATATTTTAGAATATTAAGTGTTGCGTTTTTTTTATACACCCTGTATAAACATGGCGAGGGGTCTATCATGCATAAATTATACAAGCACTAATTACGCATTCAGTTTTGTTCACCGGAGAAAGCAAGACAAAGTTTTAAAGTTTTGTAAATTTTTTGTCCAATTTTTATCCAAACTGAACAAAAATTTAATTAATTTGTCCCTGGCCTGTGGCCATAAATTCTAAAAAAAACTAAAATTTTGTTTCATTATAATATTAGATAGATACATACTTAAACACATACAGTCATACATACACACATACACACATACACACATACAAACCCATGTGAAAGCATGGGGGAAGGGACTTTCGCACTGCCATTGTCTAACTGAAATAATTCTCCTTCTTCATTGATCATTAAAGCCTGGTTTTCGTATGTCGCCGATGATCGGCGATGCACTCATGGGCCATTATTAGTGATTGAAGGAGAAAATTATTTTAGGTAAACAAAGGATTTTACTCATCAATGATTAAAGACAATAGCACTGCGACATCGGCGGCATATGCAATCCAGGCTTTACATAAGTAGATTACAAGATGTTTTTTTCTGCATCTCACTCGGTTGAAATTGATGTAGAAGGTTAAGGTGGATGGATATTCCGAGTGAATTATTATATACAATATTTTAGAGCTGAACGGGAACGGTTGCGAAAAATATGCAACTCTAAGTCCTCCGACAGGAATTGAATCTGCGGCCCTGCGATTCCGGTGCAGCGCTCTGACCACTGAGCTACAGAGTCCAGTTGCCAAGTGTTAACCACAAGTTCATGTATATATATATAGATGCGGGTACTGCGGGTTGTGATAAGGTAAATTACAAGATGTTTTTTGTCTGCATCTCACTCGGTTGAATCGCAGGATTCGGCTGCACCGGAATCGCAGGGCCGCAGAGGTTCAATTCCTGTCGGAGGACTTAGAGTTGCATATTTTTCGCAACCGTTCCCGTTCAGCTCTAAAATATTGTATATAATAATTCACTCGGAATATCCATCCACCTTAACCTTCTACATCAATTTCAACCGAGTGAGATGCAGAAAATCTTGTAATTTACCTTATCACAACCCGTAGTACCCGCATCTATATATATACATGAACTTGTGGTTAACGCTTGGCAACTGGACTCTGTAGCTCAGTGGTCAGAGCGCTGCACCGGAATCGCAGGGCCGCAGGTTCAATTCCTGTCGGAGGACTTAGAGTTGCATATTTTTCGCAACCGTTCCCGTTCAGATCTAAAATATTGTATATAATAATTCACTCGGAATATCCATCCACCTTAACCTTCTACATTTACATAAGTAGACCATTTACACAACTACTGGAGCGTACCATTATACTCGCATAGCCTCGACTTCATTCTTTTGAAAAATTAGGCCAACCGCTTCAAATTAGGCCAACCGCAAAGCGGACAGGTCCGGCGAAATCGTCTCTGCATGACTGCTGTGGCAAATGATTCAAGTTTACATAGAAACACGGTTCTATATATATCGTTGCTTTGAGGAAGGGTTTGGTGGGAATTTGGAGCAGTTGTCTGGAAATTCTCTAAAGCTTCTATGGAGCTTCTGTGGAGCTTCTGTGGAGCTTCAGTGGAGCTTCAGTGGAGCTTCAGTGGAGCTTCAGTGGAGCTTCTGTAAAGCTTCTCTGAAGCTTCTGTAAAATTTCTGTGGATCTTCCGTAAAGCTTCTGTGAAGCTTCTGTAAAACTTCTGTGGAACTTCTGTGGAGCTCTCACAATAGGTTTGTGGGCATGCTTTAAAGATCATTAAATCTCCCCCACCATCGTTAGGATTTGTTTTGTGTATAGCAAAGAATTTGCTTATTTTACATTAACATTCGTAAGACGAGCACTAAAATGAACAGTCAGTACTACGGAAGCTGGGCATGGCGACGACACCAGTGAACATGAGGAAAGTCCTATGGAAAGCCATACCGAAGATGAAAGCCATACCGAAGATGAGAGTAGCATCACGACTAGAGAGTGTGATGAAGACAGTTCCGAAGAGGAATCTCTTGCACGCACACTAAACGCACACCCCTGTTGATGTCATATGGCGGGAAAATAAATGTGACGTCATACATACATTCATTCGTTTGAATACTAATTACTTCCCTCGCTGACGTACACTAAGTACGAACTCTTGGACGTATACCCCTGTTGACGTCATACATACATTCGCTTGAATTACTTCCGGTGCTATATGGGGGGGGGGGGGGGTTACCTACTCTTGACGTATGTGATTTACTGAATTTACTCACAAGAGTAACGCTATTGGCTCATACGTGGCGAAAAGTGTAATTTTTGCTGCATTGTGTGAAATCACATATGTCAGGAAAATGTCTTTTCACGTGGGAACTGTTCCGATTTCACATATGAATTCATGCATTATTATTCATTAATTGAAAATCTATTTTCACATTATGAACTTTTCACATTATTTTCACATTATGAACTCAAATTTTACATGCGAAATCTTACAATTCTACATATGATCCTATGTTTTGTAAAATTTTCATCAGTTTTTGTTCTGCATTATATAAATCTTCCAGTCTCAGCTACATGTTATAATTCAACTGCAATGATATCCCGACGCAAAACGTGACATTTGGATGCGCAGTCGACACTATAGGAGCTGTTTTTTTACCTTCAATTCTTTTATCCACATTATCTCTGCTTGGCAGGACAGTAATATTAACTTGCGGCAGCCTACCATTAAGGCAACATCCTGGCTCCTTTCCATAAATAACAGGGTGAATATTCCTTCTCTCTAAACTCACAACTATATTAAATTGAATGAAAAGAAACCAATGTAAGAAAACGATATTAATTACGTCCTAGAATATGGAGAAAACAATAACGTGTTGCTAAGATGTGTAATATAGACTAGAACGCCTCTTATTTACCGACTGTACATTACACATCTCAGCCAATGGCGGCGCCACGGGAAGGACAGGGGAGGACACGTTTATACTTCGTTATATCCTTTTCAAAATATGTCCACTCGGAGCCTATTATTTTATCAAGGCTAAAGTCCCGTACGACAAGTTTTCCTTGACAAATTCCTTGACGAGGTTATTTGTTCGTGTGTGCGGCAAACAAGTATTTTCGATCAATTTTTCCTAGTCTGGGATGACTAGTTATTAAACAAGGCTCCTTGTCAAGGAAAATTTGTCATTTTGTGTCATGCACACGAGCAAATAAGACTTGTCAAGGAAAACTCGCTCGTCTATACGAGGCTTAACTATAGAACCTCAGAGAACACCAATGCTATATCTTTCCGCCCTGGAGAATGGAAAACACTGACTCGTACGGACTTCATTTTATTAGGCCGCAAGCAGAACGTAGAACTCCGTAGTTGCCGGCAAAGCTTAAAAAACCTATGGTTGGCTCAATTCAAAAATGTTAACCAGTTCTACTTAAATATTACCATGAGGACGCTGTAGAAAAACTTTATGATGTGAACGACACCAGGACACGGAAATCAGTCTGCTTAAAATGCAACACCTCGCGTAGACTTATGTGGACATTAATGTTCTGTTTGTATAGTACATTTCGTCATATTTTCAAGTGTTATTGCCAAGTGTTATTTCGTGTTATTGGCAAAGCTTAAATAGATACAGGAATAGCATTTAGCTATGTGAGTATTAAAGAGGTTCGACTGTACAGTGTACTCCCGCTGTCCGTCAGTGTTCGCTCCCTTAATTTTTGCCAACCACACCATATATGTATATGTATGCGTAAGTAAAACTTTATTTAGTGCTTGCCTCGTCAACAGTTTGTTTCACGAGGGGCATCAAACAATTTTAATAATTACAAGAAGAAAATCCATGGATTGCAAAATATTACAGTACAGATGACCGTTAACATTCTGTTTCAAAAAATTCTTAAAATAGTAAATATAAGTATTAGTATTAAGGGGAAGACTATTCCAGAGTCGAGCCCCGCTGTACTTGAAAGTTTCTAAAGAAATTATCTTTTTGACTTTGTAAGGGCTAAATCAGTGTGACCATTTCTGAGGTCATAATTAGTTTGTGTAAGGTTTCTTCTTATCAATGTCTCTTTCACGTTAGGTCCGGTGTAATCATTCACGACTTTGTACAACAGTGCTAATTTGGTTGTGCATTACCCTGTCTCTTAAAATTATATTCATATTTCACTTCATATACAAACATCTCTCTAATACGGTCATTTAGTTCTGCCTTTATAGCTGTCCATATTAGAGAAACTCGGCAGTACGTAGTTCACTTACGGCGTGAATAAAACCCCGGTGCGGGATCTTTCATTCCTTCACATAGACTTCGTTCTATGATAGCAACGAGTGAGTATTTTCCTGGATCTACTATCAAGGCGATGGCTTCGTAGCTGCCATTACCGTGATCAAAAATCGTGGCAGCAACGGTCGCACGTCCAAATAGAATCACCTTGTGCAAAAACATAAAACGATAATGAGTAATTCAATAATACGTTATTCAATTTGCCCAAATAATTCATATAAGCTACTGTAGATGTTTATGATACAAGTACTGGAATCAAGGTAACTAAGACACCATATCCTAAGAGTTATCCTTAGTGTGTGTTTGCCGGAGGGTGGGAGAGAATCCCGACAAAAACCCTAGAAGCACAAGAAAAAAACAGCCAAACTGTACTTAAAGTAAGTAGTACTTAAAGTACTAAATAAAGTTCGGCAAACTCATTTTATTTAACTTAGAATTTTTTCCTTACACTTTTTTTGACTTGTTTAACCCCTTAAATTGTTTTTGAGACATTTAATGTTACGGTTAGGTACGTTAAGGGTGGGATAGGTTTGTAAGTATTTAACTTTAACTATAGTCATTATATTATACTGACTAAAGTTTACTAAATACCGGCCGGCTGCCGGCTGAATAGTCACAGTGTATAAATATATTGCTTCAAACTTTATGCGTCATACAACTAGTAACTTTCTAGACGTATATCCAAGTATATATTTTAAGTTTACACTAGAACTGAGTCTATTTTGCCTTAAAATCGCCTTAATTAGTTTAGAATCGCTATAAAAATTGCCAAATATTCGGTTTGAGAACCTAAAATTTGGCCACATCGAAGCTGAGCAGGTTTTTGCAGTTTTGAACATTTTCATTGGAAAATGTGCTAGGCCTTATATTTCTCGTTTCTCCTCCTCTCCCCTTTCCCCTAAAATGCCGTTTTGCTTCATATTAACCTTCACAGGTACCCAAAACGGAAACAAGTAGAAACAGAATTGAAATATGAATGCCCTAGGTCTAAGCTGCTCAACAATATGTGTTCGCAATAGGCTTGTAGCAAGCTTGTCAACAAGTTGTAGCAATGTTGGTTGTCATTTTACAAGATTGTCATTCATAACTTGCTAACAAGTTGTTGAATTGCAGGACGATAATTTGTTACAAGTCGGTTGAGTCAACAACCTTGCAACAAGTTGTGAACAAGCCATTGAAAACCTGTGAAAAACCTGGGAACAAGCAGTGCGAACACATCCTGGTATTTGGTGAAACAGAATTGGTGCAAGTCTGCTGCATGTCTGTTACAATTTGCTCGTTTTTACGTGCGTATCAGGAACGCCTGAGAATGATATATTTTGTGGTATTTACCTTCCAGAAATCTCCTCCAATCGTTTTATGTGTGCCATTTTTTGTTTTTGTCCGAATGAAAAATCTGGAAAACTCTCCTGCTGGGCGAATTTCCATATAATCCACATAACTTTCCTTAAGTGACGTCTCATTTTCTTTTCCCCACCCAGGCAATGTTCGACCAACAACAGTATTATTAGCACAAGGAGCTAAAATTTGTTGCCAATCAACGCGTCGTTTTTGCATCCTAAAGTACTGCTTTTTAAATTCTGTTTCGATCTCATTATTGTTCACTTCATTTTCTACTTCGTTTGTATTCTGGTCCGACTTATGTATTTGTTTTTGATTTTTTAGCTCAATAGAATCGACGACAAAATGATCGTTGTTCTTTTGAAAGCGATTTATAATAACTGGCAACGAAGTTTTGTTAAAAGCGAAAAATAGAACTGCTGTTGAGACACAAATCACTAAGGGTAATGTTAAATGAAGATACCGTCTCCATCGTAACAATTTTTTTATTCCGCCGCTAAACATGATTTCTTGAACTCTTTGTAGCTTTTTCTTGTTGATTAGATCTAAAATTCAGGAAGAAATCTCGTCACATTCATTGCCTTTTCGAACATATAACCAGGGGGGAAGGGCAAAGTCCCCCCACCAGTACCAGCGCCATTTTCCACTTTCGCGCTATTTGTTCACTCTGATAACTGCCTGTCGACCATGCCTTTGGCCGTGGCAACGAGTATTAATACGCCAAGCCTTTCTCCTTCTGCGTACAGAACGTTGTATCATGATTCAAGATGGCCGCCGTTTTAACTGTAGGCAATATGTATTAGAAGATGTTTTGCTATGCTTTCCTTTAAATTTTACAACATAGCATACTTAAAGGTTTCGTAGTACTGACAGTACAATACATTCTTCGCGTGATGAAATATAAGTATCAGTATAATTATACATACTATATAGTCTATAAACTCAGTGTAAATATCTCGAACGCATGGTGCCAGTGTGGGTAGCGTCTCAACAATAAGCTTTGGGTCTTTTGGATCAATCTACCTGAAAATTTTGTTGTATTTTTCAATTTTCAGGTAGATTAATCCTAAAAGCCCGCAGCTTGTTGTATAAACTCACTTTTAACTGCATAGGCGGTAGTCTCTGTAGACATGCGAAAAGTATCTTTTGCGAATCTTGGATGATCATATCTCTTGGTAAGTTACTCATATATTCTGTAACCAAAATATTACACCGTTTATGCACTATTCTCGACTTTTGATTTGAGCTATGTTATTGTCCGAGCATTCGAATTAAATATAATTAATTGTTATGGTTTATCTGAGTTTATACTTTGTGCGCGGAAAACGGAAATGTACATTATTGTGGTCACAACAAATTTGGGCAACAAAATGTTATATTCAAATTCGTCATACTCTATCAATTTCAAATCAGTGACGTAGCCAGAGGAGGCGTGGAGGGCTCGCCGTACCTGGGCGGGAATTGAATTCCGCTCGGCTATTTACTACATGCACCCAGTGAACTGTATATAATACATGGAAGGCTGACTCCAGCTCAAAAAGTGAAGGAATTCTGGTGCGTCATTTTTCAGACCCCTATACGCGCGCGGTCAAACTCTTTAATGGCAAAGGAGTGATGTTTTTTAAAGATACAGCAAACTTTAATAATATATAAAGTTTGAATTCTGTGTTTTGTTTTGGTGGGGTTTAAATATTAAGTTTGTTTAAAAAGACTGCGATATTTTACCTATATTTCTAGCTAGAAACCACAATTGAAGGTCACTTTATGAAATAATAAAATACAAAACAATATGAAATTGCATATAAATGTTTCATTGTGTACACGAAAAATTTCTTAATACTAAACGCTAGCTTAAAATTGCAGTTGAAAAGCAGTCGTATGTGACAAAAAACACGAATAAACAATATAATAAAGTGAATGAATTCAGAAATGAACAAAAACAACAACTTCAAAAATGTAAACATAATGAAAAATACAGATTTACTAAAACAAAAAAACAAAAGTTTGAAATTTGTTGTTAGATTCGCAATGAAAAATACAGATTTACTCACACATACAGTGGGGAAATGCAGGAAAACAAACCAGGTCTACATTAAATATATAAAGTTTAGGCTTTTGTCTTTTTTGTCCTTTATAAAATGAACAGAAACACGATCTACGGTGTTCCTCAAGGTTCCTTACTGGGCCCCCTCCTTTTTGTGATACACATAAATGATCTACCGCTGTGTTTAAAAAGTTCTTCGATTAGCATGTATGCAGATGACACTGTTATTTACTTCACTGACACAGACATAGATAACATCAAGAATACTCTACAAGAAGATCTAAACCGTGTAGAACAATGGATGATAGACAGTCAGATGATGTTAAATCAGAGTAAAACAAAATGTATGCTTTTTGGAACACGACACAAGTTGGAAATTGCTCACGATTTTGTACTGCAACTGCAAAGAAAGACCATTGAAAGAGTTTCAACGTTTTGTTATCTGGGTATTACACTTGATGAACAGGTCACATGGAAAGAACATGTTGAAAACGTTTGTACTAAAGTTACCAAGCGTCTCGGTCTTTTGTCGCGAATACGGTATTGTCTTACCTTAAAAGCGGCAAAGTGTGTTTATCAAGGTGTGATTGAGCCGGTTATGAATTATGGGGATGTAGCCTGGGAGAACTTCCTGCTAGTTGTGGTGTCAATTTGCAGCGATTACAGAACCGAGCTGCTCGTATTATATCCAGGAATGATTCTTCTAGAGAGGCTCTAACATTTTTAAATTGGACAGACTTAGAGACAAATCGTAAGGTGCATAAGTGTATTCTTACTTTTAAATGTTTAAAAGATCTAGTTCCAGAGTATTTAAGTGACTATTTTACTAGAAATTCAAATTTCCATAGCTATAATACCAGGAGACGTTCTGATCTACACCTGCCGAAGCCAAAACTTACTCTCGGCAAACGTACGTTCAGATATTCGGGCTCAGTGTTATTCAACACGCTACCCGCTCACATCAAAGGTGCAGAGACACTTTCTTCTTTTAGAAGACTTGTACGAGCCCATTTCTTAGGTTGCTAGTTTTTATAAATTGTGGACATGTTGAATAATTTTACCCATAGTAGAATTTTTTATGATAGTTTAATTAGGGATATATATGATTTTAGCATATTGTATTTTAAATCTGTAATATAGCTTATAAATGCAGGGCCCCTATGGATACCAGCCACGTGCTGAATGGGCTACCCTGGTGAAATAAAGGTTATACCATACCATACCATCTGAAAATCGCGAAAACATCACTCCCCGCCATAAAAAAGGATTGACCGCGCGGGTTGGGGACTGAAAATGACGCACCAGAATTCCTTCAATTTCCGCCATGTTTGGCTTCACTTTTTGATTACGTCGTAGTTAGAAGTCAGCCTTCCATATATTATAGTTCACTGCATGCACCCGAGAAAAACAAAAATCCATGGGAGATCTAAAGTTTATTGAGTTCTGCGGGCGCGTCGCTATGGTTCATCGTTGCATGGATAGACCTCCCACTGATCGTTGCATGAGTAGACCTCCCACTGATCTGAAAAGTATGTGGCGGATTGTCAGGAGTGGAATGAGTGAGTTTTTTAAAATATATGAGAAAATAGTTTGATAAAATTGGCAATGAAGAATTTTTTCTCATTTACTTCAAAATGTTTTATGAGAAGCATTACTAGGCCAGCATTCAGCAACAAGGTAATTTGTTTTATTGTTTATGTCTTTGATTCTTTGTCAATGTCAGTTTAAAAAAGTGTTGGTTATACACTGCTTTCCATTTAATGTCAGTGCAGGTGTAACCTGATCATCTTCAAGATAATAGAATTATTGTTCATTTCAAAACATTCATTTTACACCAAATTCAAAACGACGTTTATGGCAAAGCGTATCACTTGAAAAGCAGATAATAAGTTTTATAAACATTTCAAAAGGTTTTAGCAAACATCTAAGATCCAATTTTTGAAAAGAATGACGCTTATAGAATGCATAATAACATATTAAATTATATGTTTCGGGGATTGAAAATTCTGTATGTAAAAATATTAGTTTTTCAAGAAATATATAAAATGTTTTCGTGTATCCATGACGACCACTGATGGCAAAAAAAAGACCACGGCGATATATCGCGCCCAGCGGTACGCTAAGTACCAATTTTTCATGTAAACATGCGCATAATTAATCATCTTATTAAAAGACGAAGTACGATACAATACTTGGATTTTTCTATTTATATTTTTTTAAAGTAATGAATAACGTTGAAAATATTTATGAACTATACTAGTCCGGTTTAAAAATGCGAGGGGTTGCTGCATGCATGTATTTCTAGTACAAATCTAATACAAATCGTTCAGTTGTCCCCTCCCCTCTTTCTTTCTGCCCCCCCCTCCCCCTTGAATGGCTAGACAATAACAGTGCTAAAACGCCTAGTATGACGGTTAGTTAAAAAATGTAAAATTTTAGTCATAGAATTAATAAGTTCTATACCAGAAGATGAGTAAAATCACCACAGATATGAAACAGGCTACTGAATGCAGTTTCAATTCGGGAATTAACTGCCCTGCGTATTAGCTAGTGGCACGAGTTAATCCTGCAACAGGCAGGCTCTTGTTAAAATATATGCTCAGAGGACGTAGTAGATTGTTAAGATTAGCTATTGTTTGTCTCGATAAAAAGCGATGAATGTCTAAAATGTGCTTAGCTTACCTTTAGTAAACGGGCTATAATGATCAAAGTGTTCACATCACACTTACCGATAATCTTATTAATTTCGATTCAACAGATAGCCATTGCCCAAAGCGAAAACTATAGAAGGTATTTGCTTGATGTTAGTTTGTTTTATCCATGATCACTGAAGCTTTGCGGACACTAACTGTGATATATTGTACATGCATGTGAATCTTTACAAATTAAAGCGCGTGATAAAAAGGGAAATCTTTACATCTCAAAACGGGGTATAATATATATTACATTATTTGTAGTTTTATTCATGGCTGGTCTCAGGCGGGCATAGCCGTACTGTAGTTTATATTTTGGAGCTGTTTGGCGTTTGATGACCAAAGCAAGAACCTGACTCCCTATATCTTTCTGTTTAAATTTATGTTCAAGCATCGTGTCAAACTCTTTACACCTTCCTCATTTTAACACTGCATGTCTGTTATAGATTTTATCATATCAAATTTTAAGATAAGCAAACAAAGGTTTAATTTACTTAGTGATTTAGCTCAAATATCCTGGCAGGAGTATAGTATGCGATACCAAACTATGCGAGGAGTTTATCTTTCTAAAGAGATGTACATATATAACTGAAAATATTTTAACTGACCCTTTGGAATTTCTATGATTTTTCAGAGGTGTATAGTATTTAGTTTAGTTTAGTTTAATGAATTCGCCACAATTACAGCATTACATTACAATATTATAGTTATGGCAGGGGGAAGAAACAGAACTTTCGTCCCAATTGCAATCTAACCCCTACTTAATAAGTATAACTGATAAAATAGTTACATAACATCATACAAATAAGTAAGTAATTCAATAAAAAAATATATATATATAAAAAGTTCACTATAGAAGAAATATGTTCACTAGCCTGGAGGACTGTAGATTACTCGTTTGGATACGTAAATATTTTTGAGACTAATTTCAAACCTGGATAGTGAGTTACAGGATTTAACACTAGACGGTAGCGTGTTCCAAAGTTCGGCAGACCTAATAAAATACGATTTCCTGTAGTAGTCTTGTTTGTGTTTTATTATTAAGTTGTAGTTATTAGGATCATAGTTCCGTGTTTCATATCGAGGCTCAAAAGTACACAGATGATTACCAATGTCAGTAGATAATTATGAGACCATTTCTAAGTTTGACATCTCCCTACGGAAATCTAATGGGAGTAGATTGAGATTAATAAGTCTCTTCCTGTAGGACATTTCCTGAGGGTAGTTCAAAATGAATTTGGTCGCCCTTCGCTGGATATTTTCTATCAGCGAACGATGTTTCACGGTGTATGGACACCACAGATTACTTCCGTATTCTAATTTAGCCCGCACCGGAGCACAGTACAGGAATCTCCTGGTGCAGAGGTCAATCATGTCCCGGCATACCCTTTTAATGAGACCAAGAGTCTTATTAGATTTTGCAACGGTATCTTCTACATGCTTTGCCCACGAAAGGTCGCTGGTTACAGTAATATCAAGGTCGATGATGGAAGACACACTCTCAAGCTTTCGACTGTCAAGACTGTAGTTCATGTCAATTTTACATGCAGTCTTCTTCTTGGAGATATGCAATACTTTGCATTTGGATGAGTTGCAATTCATTGCCCAGTCCTGACTCCAGTTGTGGAGACAGTCTAGGTCTCTTTGGAGGAGGTTTTCTGCGCTTGGAAGATCCATAGGTCGATATAGTTTTGAGTCGTCTGCAAAGAGGGCGATGGTTGAATTGAAACTAATGTATTCTGGAGCGTCGTTGACGTATACGAGAAACATAAGTGGGCCAAGTATTGACCCCTGTGGTATGCCAGACGTAACAGGGAGCCAATTAGAATGAGTTCCTTCTAGAACAACTCTTTGCTGTCTGCCAGTGAGATAGCTCTGAATCCACGAAAAGAGTGTGCCACTAATTCCATACCGTTCGAGTTTAAGCAACAGCAAATTATGTGGTACCTTGTCGAAGGCTTTAGATAGGTCAACGTAGATAGCGTCAACCTCTTTTCCACTAGCAACTGAGTCCAATATACCATGGTACACCTCTAGAAGTTGTGTTATTGTTGATTTTCCCTTGAGGAAGCCGTGTTGAAGATGGTAGAACAGAGGTGCAAGGTGTTGATAGCTTCTGTTAAAGACGCATCGTTCTAATACCTTGGAGACTGTACTAAGCAATGATATAGGCCTATAGTTGTTCGGGATTGTTGGGTCGTCTTTTAAATAAACAGCTGTGATGTTAGCGAGTTTCCAGTTAGCAGGCATAACACCAAGAGAGAGCGACATATTGAAAAGTCTGCACAACGAAGGCGCAATTTCTTCTGCCACAGTTTGAATAAGTCTTCTCGGGATGCCATCGGGCCCACACGCCTTATTTGGGTCTAAATTACGTAGTGCTTCAGTAACTTCAGCCTCTGACAGTTAGATATCAGAGAGATGATTACAATTTTCTTGAGTTGGAGTGGCAAGTGTAGGCGGAGGTACATCAGGTGGATTGAATACAGAGTGGAAAAAGTTGTTTAAGATGTTAGCCTTTCCTTTAGCTTCTGTTACAAATAATTGTCCGTCTCTGAGAAAATTGGGCTTCTGGTTTATAAACATTTCAAAAGGTTTTAGCAAACATCTAAGATCCAATTTTTGAAAAGAATGACGCTTATATAGAATGCATAATAACATATTAAATTATATGTTTCGGGGATTGAAAATTCTGTATGTAAAAATATTACTTTTTCAAGCTAGTCATTTTGTAGAAAAAAATATAGAAAACATACGAAAAATAAAAATGTTTTCATGTATCCATCACGACCACTGATGGCAACAAAAAGACCACAGCGATATATTGCACCCAGCGGTCTGCTAAGTACCAATTTTCATGTAAACATGCGCATAATTAATCATCTTATTAAAAGACGAAGTACGATACAATACTTAGATTTTTCTATTTATATTTTTTTAAAGTAATGAATAACGTTGAAAATATTTATGAACTATACTAGTTCGGTTTAAAAATGCGAGGGGTTGCTGCATGCATGTATTTCTAGTACAAATCTAATACAAATTTTTCAGTTGTTCCCTCCCTTCTTCCCCCCCCCCCCCCTTGAATGGCTAGACAATAACAGTGCTAAAACGACTAGTATTACGGTTAGTATAAAAAATGTAAAATTTTAGTCATAGAATAAGTTATATACCAGAAGATGAGTAAAATCACCACAGATGTGAAACAGGGTACTGAACGCAGTTTCAATTCGGGAATTAACTGCCTGCGTATTAGGCCCCGTTTACATGAGACCGGGACGAAGTCAGAACGGGATGAAAATTGAAATTCTCAGTAGGTTTACATGCAGCCCACAGTTGATGCTGTTAATCTTGTCTACCATTGTTTATTATCAGCGTTGTACCAAAATTCAGACCGGTCTGAAAATAATTTGTGTTTACATTCATCCCGCTCTGAATTCGTCCCGGTCTGAAGATAGTCGGTTCGGTCCAGCGAGCGGGATGACTTCAGACCGGTCTGAGCGATTTTTCGTCCCGGTCTCATGTAAACATCTATTATAAATAATACTATGACCGAAACGAGATCGTCCCGGTTTGACTTCGTCCCGGTCTCATGTAAACGGGGCCTTAGCTAGTGGCACGAGTTAAGCTCTTGTTAAAATATATGCTCAGAGGACGTAGTAGATTGTTAAGATTAGCTATTGTTTGTCTCGATAAAAAGCGACGAATGTCTAAAATGTGCTAAGCTTACCTTTAGTAAACGGGCTTTAATGATCAAAGTGTTCACATCACACTTACCGATAATCTTATTAATTTCGATTCACCAGATAGCCATTGACCAAAGCGAAAACTATAGAAGGTATTTGCAGATTTGCTTGATGTTAATTTGTTTTATCCATGATCACTGAAGCTTTGCGGACACCAACTGTGATATACTGTACATGCATGTGAATCTTTACAAATTAAAGCGCGTGATAAAAAGGGAAATTTTTACATCTCAAAACGAGGTATAATATATATTACATTATTTGTAGTTTTATTCATGGCTGGTCTCAGGCGGGCATAGCCGTACTGTAGTTTATATTTTGGAGCTGTTTGGCGTTTGACGACCAAAGCAAAAACCTGACTCCCCTATATCTTTCTGTTTAAATTTATGTTCAAGCATCGTGTCAAACTCTTTATACCTTCCTCATTTTAACACTGCATGTCTGTTATAGATTTTATCATATCAAATTATACGATACAAAGCAAACAAATGTTTAATTTACTTAATGATTTAGCTCAAATATCCTGGCAGGAGTATAGTATGTGATACCAAACTATGCGAGGAGTTTATCTTTCTAAAGAGGTGTACATATATGACTGTAAATGTTTTAATTTTAAAAACCTTGAAATTTTTGAACTGATCCTTTGGAATTTCTATGATTTTTCAGAGGTGTATATAGTATTTACTATTTATATAAATATCATGGGTCAATCATAGGTCTTTTTACTTTTTTAGTTTCCACTAATCCGTGGGGCAATACCTTCCCTCGATCTTCCTGTTAAAAGTGTTCCTGTTCCCCCTGTACAACCAAGGCGCGAACTTGTCCGGCCCTGAACAACCAAGGCGCGAACTTGTCTTGAATCTTCCTGTTCCAGTGGTATATCGTAACTTGGAACATTTTAAGAAAAAGATATTGTCACTGGTTACGAAAGGATGGTCTAAAACAGAAGATGAGGACAGTGTGGTTTTTTATCTTTTCCATACCCCTTACACGCTGCCACAATTTTCCTTATCAGTTACTACTGGCCTTAATTTTTCTGTGGCTGTATATAACTGGTTTTTACCAGATGACCATTCCATCCACAACGACCACAAGAGATCTGTTAAATATACCTCCAACTCCAGCCTTATGTCCACTTTGGAAGGAGCTCAAATTTGTGAAGGTCTCGGTATAGACGAACACGTCAATGCCATATGTGAAGATCCCACCCCTGCCCGTGGTTCCAGTGTGTCATGAGGCATATAATCCCCATTGAAAGACAGCACTATGAAGAGGATGGTCCACCTTTTCAGGCTTATCAGGTCTGAAAAGTGTGAGTTGCTTTGCAATGACATTTCATGTTCAAGTTGCATCAAACAGGAGATATCTCTTGGAAAGATGAGAAAGAATAAAGCAAAGCAAGCAGTTGATCCACTCAAAAGTAATGCACCTCTGTGTGGCTCAAGTAAAGCAAGGTTGGTTGCCACTGTCCAAAAGCAAAGGCTGATTTGTAAGGAGCTTGAAAGTCGGATAGCTGAACTAAAGAAATAAATCGAAACGAACAGCATCCCTATTGATGAGACCATGGAAAAATATATCTTGGCTATACTGGCTGACAGTGGTGAAGAAGTTACCCCGCACATGAACGTTTTCTGGGAGCAACAAAGAAAACCTGTCTGTTCATGCCAAGTCTCCAGCAGCTTATAGAGAACTTAGAGATTCAGGTATTTTAGTACTTCCAAGTGAAAGAACATTGAGGGACTACCGCAATTTTTTCAGACCAAGGGCAGATTTCCATCCAGAAAACATTGGAAGATTGAGGGATCAAACAAGCCAATATTTGACATCCAACGATATGTTGTTATTTCATTTGACGAAATGAAAATCCAATCAAAGTTGGTATTTGATAAACACTTCAATGAACTAATTGGCTTTGTTGATCTTGGAGAAGATGTTGTTGACCGCTTATTTTACCAAGTACATGCTGATCTGGTGGATCCAGACTGTGGTGACGTGATAAATTACACTCCCAACCGTTTTGAACCAAGCAGGAAGATTTACTTCTTCTCTGATGACTTCTTCGATTGCTTGAATGTTCGCTCCACAACCGAGCATCTGAGGATCCACAAAAAAAGATTAAACAGGCTACTTATGGAGCACACGTCATCTAATAATTTCGTATTATCAATAATTCGCCATGCAAATGATGCAATATTTTCGTTTTAGTCATTGTTCGAATTGAAGCAATGTTTGAAACTATTCACTGCATAATAATAATAAGCTCTATGATTTATACAACTAAGTCCAATAATTTGAATATACTACGCTAGTTTAGTCCTACTCGTCACAGTTCTTAAGGCCGGCCTCCACCTGCACGTACGTACGCACAATTGCACGCACGTATGTGTTTATACTTTCGTGAAATTTGATTGGTTAAAAACTTGACGGCCGCACAGAAAGTAGAATACAGTTCTACTGTCATACGTACAAAAAGTTAGCCGCGACGGTCAAGATTAGCGATCATTTTCGAGTCACAGAGCACTTGCACGTACGGCCAGGGTGGCCGATTTTGCGCATGCTCTGTGACTCGAAAATGATCGCTAATCTTGACCGTCGCGGCTAACTTTTTGTACGTATGACAGTAGAATTGTATTCTACTTTCTGTTCGGCCGTCAAGTTTTTAACCAATCAAATTTCATGAAAGTATAAACACATACATGCGTGCAATTGTGCGTACGTACGTGCAAGAGGCGCCCGGCCTTCATTTGGATTCCCTGTGAACCGACTGGAAATAAAACAATAAAAGTAAACAGTGCTATTTATAGAAAGCGAAAGACTCATGCAAATGCTTCCGCTTTTAAAGGAAATGTCCTTTCGAATGAAATTTTGAAAAATCGATCAAGGATTGAAATCATCGAATTGACGTTTAGGAAGAAAGTCTATCTAGTACAGTTACACAACGAGCAATAGATTAATAGCGCGAATAATTCAGTCGTTCAAATATATTGAAGAGCACAGTAAGCCCAGGCTCTATTAGCAGCAGGAATTATTAGCAGCATTTGCCTGCGGCCGCCCGCGCCTGCCTTTGCCTTTTTTCAAGAAAGGCAAAGGCAGGCGCTGACGGCCGCGCGCGCCGCAGGCAAATCCTGATAATAAACCTGCTACTAATAGAGCCAGGGAAAGGAAAATGCACTGAATATGCTATTTTGGGACAAAATGGATGGAAAACGGCAAATTCTGGGCATTTAGGCAATTTTCACATGAAACAAAATCTTGATAAGGACCACAAATAATCAGGAAGGTATTTTATTTAAAAATTCTTCTAAAAATATTGAAATGCTTTTAACCTAATTTCCATAATTTGGACTGGATGCAAAACTAGTGTTGCTACATGAAGTCATTCTAGAAGGCAAACGATTGGCTATTTTGATCAGTCAAATATCAATGTATTAGCATGATATGATAGATATGATACTGAAACATCCATTAAAACTAGCGTAGTAATTCTACAAATTATAGTGGGGCGGTGGGGGGCATTTTTTTGGTAGAATTGCTACACTAGTTTTAATGGATGTTTCAGTATCATTGAAACAATTATTACGCTAGTTTTAATGGATGTTTCAGGGTGTATAGAGGCTCTGGAATAAAGTTTTCACGCTCATGGTTTTTTGTTTGGTCTTATAAACGGATTTTTATACGAACTGTCCGTTACATCGATGCTAAGCCCGGTCGAATTGCATTAACGACCCAAAGTTTCGACACTTCTGCCTAGTGTCTTCATCAGTCGTGATCTGAAGTCGCATCTTAGCTCCTTATATACTCAAGGGATGACGCCATCGGCCAATTGTATATAGGTGGTCAACACTAATGATCGCTACGCTCAAAGACGTTGCCTAGAAACGTGGCATATAAACCTGAATCATCATGCTTTGAATAGGGATGACGGTAGCTACTTACCACAAGGGTTTCTCCACCTTGGATCGCTAAGATGCGACTTCAGATCACCCCTGATAAAAAAGACACTGGACCGGAGTGTAGAAATGTTGAGTCGTGAATGCAATTCGACCGGGCTTTGTATTCATTTACTTAAACCAGAGTAGCGAGCGAAAACATGAATGATATTAAACCTGCATAGTTGCCGTGAACGAACAAACTTTGAACTTACTGTACTGTGACAGAGTGTCCGTTAGTAGAGGACTCAGTGTATATTAACCGTTTACAATTCATACTCAGTAACTGGCATTTGCAATTAATTTCCGTTTATTCCTTTTACTAATTAAAATTAGCGCAAGACATCCAAAGTGACGCAAACCGAAATTCGCAAGAGTATCTAAATCGCGCAATAGACTGGGCACAAGTGAATTCTGGAGAAATTCAAGTAGAACCATTAAGAATAATGTGCGGCCTCGATTAAAAAAACATTTTTGCTGAGTGAAATTTTAAATTCTTCAGTGAACTGATAGTCCAGTCTTACTCTTTCAGACAGAGTGAAAAAAGGGGCATATATCTTGATCATTAAATGATTGCAGAACGTCCATTTTTCTGGGTTCGAAAACTAAATTTTTAGGTCGAGTGTTATGTGCTTGTTACAGTCTATTATTAAACAGTGCGAAGCAGTCTTGAAGATTGAAATATATTTCACGATCACTCTTTCGGACAGAATGAAAAAAGGGACAAATGTCTTCACTATTACACGGCAGCGAATCAATCTTAAATGAGTGAAAAACAGGCCGTTCCTCTGGAATGAAAGGAATATATATATATATTCGCTTACCTCAAAACTTGTCTGCAACAGGCTGTTTCATCTGTAAAAGAATCATCAGGTAGTAACAAGTATCGAAAGAAATGACCGCTTATATGCTTCCTGCCGGAGCGTGGGAGTGTATGTGGGAGACAATGTGTGCATGCATGGCTTTGTTTGCGTTGTTTACGCGAAATTTATTACGATGACGACACCGTGAAATTATTTCAGCTCTTTTGTTGAGTAAACAATTCTTGTTTTTTTCTTTTAAAATACAAAATTTTTCTTCTAAACATAAATTGCATCGTTTTGATCCTCCCGTGTACGAAATAGAATGTTTTAAAATTTGCCAATTAATACTGAATGTTTTAAAATTTGCTGAAATAATTTGAAATAATTGCTGAAATATGAGCTGAAATAATTTCACGGTGTCGTCATCGTAATAAATTTCGCGTAAACAACGCAAACAAAGCCATGCATGCACACATTGTCTCCCACATACACCCCACGCTCCGGCAGGAAGCATATAAGCGGTCATTTCTTTCGATACTTGTAAACTGCCTGATGATTCTTTTACAGATGAAACAGCCTGTTGCAGACAAGTTTTGAGGTAATATATATATAGATTTTCGCTTACCTCAAAACTTGTCTGCTTTGAGGTAAGCGAAAATCTTTGAGTTTTGAGGTAAGCGAAAATCTATAATTTGCTCTAACTATATGTTGTCGAGCACTCTTTGCGTTTCGTAGATCTAAACCTACACGTATATATAAGTATATATATATATATATATCTTTATTCTTTTTTAGTTCCTTCATTAATATAAATTATTCATTTTTGCCACGAATTGTATCGGCTGGTACCGGTTGACACGTGTTTCAGTAAAATTTTAATGCGTAGGTCTTGAAAACATTATTTCACGATTTTGCAGTTTTGGACAGAGCCGGAGCAAAAGCGTACGTTTCAAAAAGCCGGATCATTAGTATACTCGTTGTCACATTTTTCTGTAATAATAATCCAATGGTTATGCATCGTTCTAGAAAAATAGTTTTATATTGTGTACATGCACTTATTGATATTTACTATATATTTGCACGTTTGACAATTACTAATGATATATAGTAATGCATCTCAAATATATAGAAATTAATGCCTTATGATGCAAATGATTATCATTATCTAAGGGCAGGTGAATTTCAGTTGAAAAACAATCCTTAGCCTTAGGCAAAACTCTATTTACTTTTCTATTCATCTATATGTAATATCTACAACAAGAACATCTTCAACAAAAGAAGAAACAAAACGTCAAGACTCAAGAGCCCCAAAAAGGATGGACCTGCAAGGAATGCTGGCTCACTATAAAACCTTTTCATGATCATGCAACAAAGCGACAATTATCAAACAAATTAAACAGGTGAATTTTAGTTCAAATGCAATTCATCTATACACTTCATATGCGCCGTAGTCATGACGACCTAAAATAGACGGAAACAAATATTGGTCTCTCTGAGAAGATGAGAACGACTGAAAGATATTGATCAATTACAGCACTTTATAATGCAAAGAATAATAATTAGACATTATCATTATCTATGTTCAAACACAAATCCTTCTTCTATAGTCTATTCACTCTATTATTCTTCGTATCAAGTGGAAGACAAACTGCACAAAACGAAAATATATCACTCTTTCTCAAAAGGACACATCACGAAAAAATTGTGTCACTTTTTCAAGCCAGCGACGTTAAATTATCAGTGGAGATTATAAAGCAAAGCAGCTCGATAGAAGTGTAAAAAAGAGATTCTTTCACCCGAATTTATATATATAAACTATATACGACAACCAACAAACGCGAAAACGGATATCAAGGCTCCCACACAAAATTCCTTTAAGCTCTATTTACTTTTATATTATCTACGAACTATAGGGCAATATAGAAACGCCGGAAATAAGCCACCCCAAAACGATGAACCACGCCTCGCCAGAATAGATGTATATCGTACAAATAGCGGCAATTAGACATTATTAACTGACGCAAATGCTAGTTTAAAAACAATCCTTAAACCCTCTTTACTATTATATGTATATATAAACTGAAAAGGCAACTATGAATCCGGAATCAAATACCAGAAATGCTAAAGAAGATGGATCAGGCCATATATCAATATAGTTTTCTATGCAAATTTTGTTCTTTTGACATTATTAACCAGAACAGGTGATGAATCCCTAAGCTAAAAACAATATCTACTTTTATATGCATTTATAAACTGAACAGCCAACTACGAAAGCAGAAAAACAATAAATGAAACTTTACAAAGGAGGAAAGACGAAAAAGTAAGCAGAATATAACAGTCTTTCATACAAGTAATGTTCATTGGGCATTATCAACCGTGGCAGGTGATGAGTTTAAGTTGAAAACAGCTCTAATTCACTTACATCTATATATCAGAAACCCCCAAGAGGACTGCAGAAGGATGGATCACCAAAAAGTTATCTTCGCAATAATCTCAATCATTGCATTTCTTGGAAATACTTTAACAGTTCTCCTCTTCATAAAGAAATCAAAGTGGTTAAAGAAGGCTTATAACTGTTTAATTCTCGCCTTGGCAATTCAAGATATCCTCCTCGCCATCTGTATCATGGTTTTACCTGGATTCATCTTGGACGAAGACGCTTATACATTACCTCCCAAAAGAACATCGAGATGGATATTTTGTAAGCTATTCTGGTCCCATTTCTTTCCTTTCGCGTTGGGAATAGCCTCCGTGTACACTTGTCTTATGTTGACCTTTGACCGTTGGTTGGCAGTTGTTAAGCCTTTATCCTATAGAACATACGAACAGTCGAGAATAGTTGTCATTTCCACTGTCCTATTCCCTTGGATCGCCGGAATATGCTTTCAAATTAATGCGCCACTGAGCGCGACAGCGATTCAGATCAACGGCACCTTTGTATGCTACTGGAGAACGCAAGAATACACGTCGAAAACTATTTTCCTCGCCGTATTCACGTTTTTAGGAAAGATAGTTATACCTGGAGCGCTTATGGTGGCAGCGTACAGTCGGATTATAGTCCACATGAAGAGATCCCAAAACAGAGTTAACGTAATAAAGAACAATGGTGAGATGACCAGACAAAGTATTGCATTGACATCTCTCAAGCGAGTCACAATAACAGCATTTTTTGCGTCCAGCATAGTGATTGTATGTTGGCTACCGGATCAACTATATTACGCCTTGTCCCAAGTACACTTGACGGAGCTCGAAACTACGACATATTTTGTTGGCAAGATCTTAGCCTTAGCCAATTCATGTTTTAATCCCTTTATCTATTGTTTCTCGAACAGAGTTTATAGAAATGGGCTAAAAGAGTTGTTTGGTTGCTGTTGCTGTAAAGTACACCCATTGGCCAAGTGAGTTTTCGATGCCAGAGCAGACAGCATCTTTACCCGGCCCTGTCTGGTCGAACGAGGATGAAAGTTGATGAGAACTAGTAAGAGAGCGTTTGTCTGAGAGTTTCATGAGAACAAGAGTTGCATCAACCTCCATTTAGATTTGAACCTGCTCAAAGTTACTGGAAGTTGATTAGATTAGATCATAGTAGATAAGAGTTGGCGGTCAAATGCGAGCGGGAGTTGCAGCTCTCATTGACTCTCGACAACTTGCATTCTCGTTTGACAGGGGCTTTAAGTTCTTAACCTATTAATTGTGTATAGGCTCGTTTCATGGTTACACGCGCACATATAACCATATAACGGATGCAAGAAAGGTCAATGTTCATTTGTCTTTGTCGTAATGTACACTAATTGTTGGCGAGCTATTTTCAGTCAATGGCAAAGCCTACCCAATTCAGAGTTATCCAAACGTATTATGTCTGGTGCCAGATGAGGAGATGAATGAGTATGAATGACTAACTCTATTTAAGTGTCGATGTGTTTAGCTATTTGCAGCTAATTCGGGACACTTAAATAGTTTTACAATGTTAAATTTAAATATCCGCTAAATACGCTTAATCATATTACTGACTACAGTATTGGCATAAAAAGTACAAAAAAATTCCAACAATAGTAGATAAAAAATATGGTATACTGTAATGTTAATAAAAATGAAATAGCATAAGCTTTAGGTTAGGCACAATTGAGGTCGAGTTCTTACAATTAATGCCGATCAAATTATCAGATCCTATTTTCTTATGTTTTTCTTAAATGACTCCAGAGTAGGTTTTTCTTTATTTAGTTTTGACCATATATAAGGGCCAAAATGGCATAGAACGAAAACATAATATTATAAAGTAGTGTTATCTATTGTTTCTCAAACAATGAAAACAAGAAAAGGACTGAAGGGGATGGTTGATTGCCTATGTTGTAAAGTACATTGTTTGGCAAGCGAGGTTTCAATTACAGAGCATAACACAAGTTAATCTATGTCTTCTGTAGATTGCAAGGAACCAAGACTAAATATTTTCCAGTTAATCTAGTGCTTCTCGAACAATGCAAACAGAAATGCAGGACTGATTAAAGGCCATGTTACGCGAGGCAATTCAGTTTCGCTGCAACTTGCGACGAAATTTCGGACACAGAACGATGTTAGCCGTTAGATTAGTTAATTGCAGTTATTTTTCTTGCTAAATATGCCCAGACGGCAACAAAGAAGTGAATGAGAATGATCATATCGGTGGATTTAAACGCGAGCCATATTCACCGTTTTCGTGTGCGTACATTTCCACATATCATTGCCCCCGTACAGAAATTGCCGTGTTGCAAGTTGCAGCAAAAATTGCCCTGTGTGACATAGGCCTAATGAAACGTTTGGTTGTCTCTTATCTGTTTTAAAGTGCAATCGTAGGCTGTATAGCGAGTTTATGATGGCGCCAGAGCCTACCCGACTTCTTATATCGAATAATCTATACGTATTGCGATCGGTTGTTATAGGTTCATGTAATAAACAACGAATGTCACGAACATGTCGTAATAAACAACGAATGTCACGAACATGTCAAAACATGACAAGTGGCATGGTTCTGTCCATATTAAATGAATGACATGGTTCTGTCCATATTATGACTCATTCGTGTTTTACGAATGTCGAACTAGTCGGTACCCTGGTTCCAGAGGCTCTTAAAGAAAGGCGAGCCAAAACAACGGCGAGGCGAAATAAATAGGAGGCGAAAGAGCCTCTGGTCAAATCGATTGCGAATCTCACTTCCATGCTTGATTAGGTTCAGAATATGAACCTCGGATGTGATTGGCTGTTTATAAAAACATGTCAAACCGGTTTGGAAAATAAACAAACATTGTACTAATTTTAAACACACAAAGGCTATAATTAGTTCAATGTTTGTTTATTTTCCAAACCGGTTTGACATGTTTTCACAAACAGCCAATCACATGCGAGGTTCATATTCTGAACCTAATCAAGCATGGAAGTGAGATTCGCAATCGATTTGACCAGAGGCTCTTTCGCCTCGCCGTTGTTTTGCCTCGCCAAAACGATAATAATTTTACAGCATAGCTGATGTGGTCGTGTAACTACCTAATAACTAACAACTAGTCTAATATGACTACTAATATTACGTATAACGTACAGTATGACTAATATAACGACTAATTATTCACATAAATACTTTACAAAGATCACATTATTTGACATTTACAGTTATATCAAGAATTACATAAATCTAATTAGTATATAATGAAAACTTTCATCAATAATTATATGACTATCTACTTCCATGCAACATTGCAAGATTACTTGCATCATGCACAACGCAACCAAATGTCATCCTAATTTAACGGAAGCAATGTTTGAAGCTATTCATTGCATAATATAAGCTCTATGATTTATACAACTAAGTCCAATAATTTGAATATACTACGCTAGTTTAGTCCTACTCGTCACAGTTCTTAGTTGGATTCCCTGTGAACCGCCTGGAAATAAAACAATAAAAGTAAACAGTGCCATTTATAGAAAGCGAAGGACTCATGCAAATGCTTCCGCTTTTAAAGGAAATGTCCTTTCGAATGAAATTTTGAAAAATCGATCAAGGATTGAAATAATCGAATTGACGTTTAGGAAGAAAGTCTAGTACAGTTACACACCAAGCAATAGATTAATAGCGCGAATAATTCAGTCGTTCAAATATATTGAAGAGCACAGTAAGCCCAGGCTCTATTAGCAGCAGGAATTATTAGCAGCATTAGCCTGCGGCCGCCCGCGCCTGCCTTTGCCTTTTTTCATTAATTATTCATTAATGCGTAGGTCTTGAAAACATTATTTCACGATTTTCCAGTTTTGGGCACTGGAGCCGGAACAAAATTTTCATTGCATGTTTGAGTAAAGAGGGTATTACTTAAAATCTCAGCAACAAATTCAGATTAAAAAAGTTGATCCGGTAAACCGATAACATGCACGTTATGCTTTCATTCAGTATCATCTGATACGCAAATTAACTCGGCTTACTAAATAAAGTGGGTGTATATTTCCGTTGATTAATAAGAGTACGTTTCAAAAGCCGGACATTAATATACTCGTTGTCACATTTTTCTGTAATAATAATCCAATGGCTATGCATCGTTCTAGAAAAATAGTTTGATATTGTGTACATGCACTTATTGATATTTACTATATATTTGCACGTTTGACAATTACTAATGATATATAGTAATGAATCTCAAATATATAGAAAACATTGCCTCATTATGCAAATGATTATCATTATCTAACGAGCAGGTGAATTTCAGTTGAAAAACAATCCTTAGCCTTAGGCAAAACTCTATTTACTTTTCTATTCATCTATATATATATGTAATTTCTACAACAAGAACATCTTCAGAAAAAGAAGAAACAAAACGTCAAGACTCAAGAGCCCCAAAAAGGATGGACCTGCAAGGAATGCTGGCTCACCATAAAACATTTTCATGCAACAAAATTTGTCTCTCTGAGAAGATGAGAATGACTGAAAGATATTGATCAATTACAGCACTTTATAATGCAAAGAAGTATAATTAGACATTATCTAAACCAAATGCAAATGAATTAATGTTGAAAAACAAATCCTTCTTCTATAGTCTATTCACTCTATTATTCTTCGTATAAAGTGGAAGACAACCTGCACAAAACGAAAATATATCACTCTTCCTCAAAAGGACACATCACGAAAACCAATATTGTGTCACTTTTTCAAGCCAGTGACGTTTAATTATCAGTGGACATTATAAAGCAAAGCAGCTCGATAGAAGTGGAAAAAAGAGATTCTTTCACCCGAATTTATATATATATAAACTATATACGACAACCTACAAACCCGAAAACGGATATCAAGGATCCCCCCCAAAACAAAATTCCTTTAAGCTCTATTTACTTTTATATTATCTACGAACTATAGGGCAATATAGAAACGCCGGAAATAAGCCGCCCCAAAACGATGAATTACGCCTCGTCAGAATAGATGTATATCGTACAAATAGCAGCAATTAGACATTATTAACTGACGCAGGTGAATGCTAGTTTAAAAACAATCCTTAAACCTTCTTTACTATTATATGTATATATAAACTGAAAAGGCAACTATGAATCCGGAATCAAATACCAGAAATGCTAAAGAAGATGGATCAGGCCATATATCAATATAATTTTCCATGCAAATTTTGTTCATTAGACATTATTAACCAGAACAGGTGATGAATCCCTAAGCTAAAAACAATATCTACTTTTATATGCATTTATAAACTGAACAGCCAACTACGAAAGCAGAAAAACAATAAATGAAACTTTACAAAGGAGGAAAGACGAAAAAGTAAGCAGAATATAATAGTCCTTCATAGAAGTAATGTTCATTGGGCATTATCAACCGTGGCAGGTGATGAGTTTAAGTTGAAAACAGCTCTAATTCACTTACATCTATTTCAGAAACCCCCAAGAGGACTGCAGAAGGATGGATCACCAAAAAGTTATCCTCGCAATAATCTCAATCATTGCATTTCTTGGAAATACTTTAACAGTTCTCCTCTTCATAAAGAAATCAAAGTGGTTAAAGAAGGCTTATAACTGTTTAATTCTCGCCTTGGCAATTCAAGATATCCTCCTCGCGATCTGTATCATGGTTTTACCTGGATTCATCTTGGACGAAGACGCTTATACATTACCTTCCAAAGGAACATCGAGATGGATATTTTGTAAGCTATTCTGGTCCCATTTCTTTCCTTTCGCGTTGGGAATAGCCTCCGTGTACACTTGTCTTATGCTGACTTTTGACCGTTGGTTGGCAGTTGTTAAGCCTTTATCCTATAGAAAATACGCACAGTCGAGAACAGTTGTCATTTCCACTGTCCTATTCCCTTGGATCGCCGGAATGTGCTTTGAAATTACGGCGCCCCTGAGCGCGACGGCGATTCAGATCAACGGCACCTTTGTATGCTACTGGAAAACGCAAGAATACACGTCGAAAACTATTTTCCTCGCTGTATTCACATTTTTAGGAATGATAGTTATACCTGGAGCGCTTATGGTGGCAGCGTACAGTCGGATTATAGTCCACATGAAGAGATCCCAAAACAGAGTTAACGTAATAAGGAACAATGGTGAGATGACCAGACAAAGTATTGCATTGACATCTCTCAAGCGAGTCACAATGACAGCATTTTTTGCGTCCAGCATAGTGATTGTATGTTGGCTACCGGATCAACTATATTACACCTTGTCCCAAGTACACTTGACGGAGCTCGAAACTACGACACATTTTGTTGTCAAGATCTTAGCCTTAGCCAATTCATGCTTTAATCCTGTTATCTATTGTTTCTCGAACAGAACTTATAGAAATGGGCTAAAAGAGTTGTTTGGTTGCTGTTGCTGTAAAGTACACCCATTGGCAAGTGAGTTTTCGATGGCAGAGCGAGCAACATCTTAACCCGGCCCTGCCTGTCATGAGAACAAGAGTTGCACGAGAGTTGACTTGGATATTTTCATGCATACTGGTCAAACGAGCAAAATAAAAACTCTGATCAACCTTCATTTAGATTTGCACCTGCTCAAAGTTACTGGAATTTGATTAGAGTCAGTGCATCATAGTAGATGAGAGTTGGCGTTCAAATGCGAGCGAGCGTTACAATTCTCATTGACTCTCACTCAACTTGCATTCTCGTTTGACAGCCAGGGGCTTTAATTAATACTTGCATGTACAGTTTTTAGGCTCGTTTCAGAGGGCTCGTTTCATGGTTACACGCGTACAAAACCAAAACTATCGAATAATGGATACAAGAAAGGACCGAAGGAAATTAATGTTCAGTTGTCTTTGTCGTAATGTACACTAATTGTTGGCAAGCTATTTTCAGTCAATGGCAAAGCCTACCCAATTTTATTCAAACGACCTATGTCTGGTGCCAGATAAGTAAATGAATGAGTATGAATAACTAACTTTATTATATCGCTTTATCAAATCCGCGGTTCTGATTGGCTAGCGAGCGGTCCGATAAAAGCCGCATCCGGACCGTGGTCCGGATAACTAGTTATAACTAGTTATCCGGACCGGTGTCCCGGATTAAAAAATTAAAAATTTAAATTAAAAAAATTTTGAAATTTAAATATTAAATGCCCATCGTTATGGAAGCCAAAGTGCCAAACTGACAAACGTTGTTCGAAAAAAGTAACAGAAGAGCTAATGAGGAAGCCATTTCATGTCTCAACATGAAAGGTGGCGAAAAATTCTTGTTTATGCCTTAATTAATTTAAGAATCAATCTCAAGAGCCGATCTATTCTAAAAGTACACCCGAATGACAGACGAGTAACAGACGAGTACAGACAACTACAGACGAGTGACAGACGACTACGGCTATCTTTAAAATAGGGAACGGGGAATCCGGGAATCGGGGAATCCGGGAATCCGGGAATCGGGGAATCCGGGAATCGGGGAATCCGGGAATCGGGGAATCCGGGAATCGGGGAATCCGGGAATCGGGGAATCCGGGAATCGGGGAATCCGGGAATCGGGGAATCCGGGAATCGGGGAATCCGGGAATCGGGGAATCCGGGAATCGGGGAATCGCAAAATCCGGGAATCGGGGAATCCGGGAATCGGGGAATCGGGGAATCCGGGAATCCGGGAATCGGGGAATCCGGGAATCGGGGAATCCGGGAATCGGGGAATCCGGGAATCGGGGAATCCGGGAATCGGGGAATCCGGGAATCGGGGAATCCGGGAATCGGGGAATCGCAAAATCCGGGAATCGGGGAATCCGGGAATCGGGGAATCGGGGAATCCGGGAATCCGGGAATCGGGGAATCCGGGAATCGGGGAATCGGGGAATCCGGGAATCGGGGAATCCGGGAATCGGGGAATCTGGGAATCCGGGAATCGGGGAATCGCAAAATCCGGGAATCGGGGATTCAGGAAATAAGAGAGTGGGGAACCGAGAAGTGGGGAAACCGGGGAGTGGAGCAAACATGAAGCGGGAAAACAGGAACTAAGAGATCTATAGAACAGTAGAATTGGGGAATGGCGAGACCAGTGGATGGGGGGAACCGTGTGTAACGATATCTAACCAGGCTTTATCCACCGGATTGCAGGACCTATGGGTCATGTGACTGGAGATTTGTTGTTGTGTTTAATTAAAAAGGCATCAGTGGAATACTAAAATTTACATAAAATAATAAAAACAAAAGCTATACAATACCGACAATCAAGTAAGTAAAGGTAAAAAATATCTTTTAAACAGTTTACACCATGGGATGAAAGAACCGAGGGAATAAAGATCGACTAACAAGGGATGGGACAGAATTGGGGGATATGTCATGAATGCAGAAATTGCCAGGGAATGGAACTGTGTTTCACTTTGTTGGCAATCATATTATAGATAATTAAATAACAAGTATATTAATTGGCATTCACTAATAACTTTAACATATTTTACTTTACCCATTAGTGTGCATTATACCCTTTCCTTAATTGACGAGTAAAATCGTCTGGCGTTAGACAGCGCAAAATAGTCTGGCGTTAGATAGAGCAAAATAGCATGTATGGGGTGTATTTGGGGTGCATTTGGGCGCACTGTGGCTCCTTGGGTAATTAGGCAAACCAAGGGAATCCAATTAATTGTCAGGGGATGGGGGAAACAAGGAGAACATTGGAAGGTGCAAACCAGGTAATGGGCAGAAAAGAAAACTAAATTATAAGGATAATGACATTCTTAAATAGATTTTGGTCCAGACAAAATTTAACCCTAGGGCTCTAATGAGAAAGGAGTTTGATGTATATAAAGGTATCAAGGCCATTTTACTTTTGGAATTCAGTATTTTTTTTATTGCCAAAATATTTAGTCAAAATGCACAGAAAACATATCATAGGCATAGCGGGGAGGGGGGGGGATTTGCGGGGGAAGGAGCAGACAAGACTTTCCCTGACAAAGGTGGAAACTCCCCGACTTTCACTAGAAACAGAGCTCTCTTTTATGCTTAATTACAATGGCACACCTTCCAATTATCCATTTGCAACTAGCTCTTGGGAAGGAATTGCCTAAATTTCTTACTATTTGTGCCAAATTTGGCCACCTCGTCCCTTCCCCACTAGGCTTGGGTAAATTATGCTCGAAAATATGGCCATTATGCCCGAAGGCAGTGCTCGTTAAAACAACGTATTATGCTCGTGAAACAGCCTATTATGCTCGAATTATGCTCGAGGAAAATTCAATTTTAATAGGTACAAAAACTCAAAAAGTCGTACATTTTCCTCGTGGCATTCTCGTGGCATTCATTTTCCGCCATCTTTGTTTTACTAGTGCCAAGGATCCTGGCGGTCTAACCCGAACCAGTGAACTCTGGGCCTGGGGCCTCTGGGCAGTGGCCGTGGGCACTAGCCGAACTCCCTCTCTTCAGTCTCATTTCATTTTTTTATTTCTTTAGGACTCTAGCCCAAAAGCCAAAGCATTATTTTATTATTTTTGAAATCTTTGCTCGAAAACGGCCTATTATGCCGACTATGCTCGTAAGTGCCTATTATGTGCGTGTCATGGAATTGTAACCCCTATTATGCTCGAAATTATGCCGGCATAATTTACCCAAGCCTATTCCCCACCCACCTTGTACGCCTATGTCTAAAATTTTACAGTTATACAAAACAAACCCATTAGGCAGACAGATGTAGCTGCATCTGTTACATTGAACCAGTGAAATGGTATCCTGATAGGCTGAGACCAATCCCTTGTTTGTCGATCTTTCTTCCCTCGGTGTAAACTGTTTAAAAGATATTCTTCACCTTTATGCACTTGATTGTTGGTCTTGTATAGCTTTGGGTTTTATTTTTTTATATATCTAACGCCAAACTATTTTGCTCTGACTAACGCCAGACTAACGCTCTGACTAACGCGCGTGTTTTCAAGCTTTATCAAGTGAATATATTAAAGAAAAGCTTTCAGAAAAGATTAAAAACCCGAATTTTTCACGCGAACCCGAAATCTACTATTGTAGGAATTTTTTCGTATACTATAATGTTAATAGATATGAAATAGCATAAGCTTTAGGTTAGGCACAATTGAGGTCTAGTTCTTACAATTAATGGCTATCAAATTATCCAGATCCTATTTTCTTTACTTAATTTTGACCATATACAGTATAAGGGCATAATAATTATTATAGTGTTATCTATTGTTTCTCAAACAATGAAAACAAGAAACGGGACTGAAGGCGATGTTTGATTGCCTATGTTGTAAAGTACATCGTTTGGCAAGCGAGTTTTCAATTACAGAGCAAAACACAAGTTAATCTATGTCTTCTGTACGGATTGCAAAGAACCAAAACTAAATATTTTTCCAGTTAATCTAGTAAGTGCTTTTCGAAAAATGCAACAGAAATGCAGGATTAAAGGCCATGTTACGCGAGGTAATTCAGTTTCTCTGCAACTTGCAACGACATTTCAGCCACAGAACGATGTTAGGATGTTAGGTTAGTTAATTGCAGTTAGTTTTCTTGCTAAATATGCCCAGACGGCAACAAAGAATGAATGAGAATGATCATATCGGTGGAATGAAACGCAAGCCATATTCACCGTTTTCGTGTGCGTACATTTCCACATATCATGGCCCAGTGCAGAAATTGCCGCGTTGCAAGTTGCAGCAAAAATTTCCCTGTGTGCCATAGGCCTAATGGAAATGCTTGGTTGTCTCTTATCTGTTTTAAAGTGCAGTCGTAGGCTGTATAGCGAGTTTATGATGGCAGAGCCTACTCGACTTCTTATACCGAATAATCTATACGTATTGCGATCGGTTGAAAAAATTCATGTAATAAACAACGAATGTCACGAACATGTCAAAACATGACTGTTTTTACACGCCTAAATTTATGTTTTGAACTGTTCAGCTCTTGCAAGTGACGTCACCAAACATAATGTGATGTTTTGTTTTGCTTCCGCAATTTTAGGTGGCAAATATTTAAAGTGCACATCTAATATTTAAGGATTTTACATATTTGTGATATTCAGAACGTAACATTCTAAAGCGATATGCAATACAACTTCTTTGAAAAAAGCTTCATCTTTTTTGCCTTATGGACTGTTAAAGTTACCGGAAGTGACGTCAAATAATAATTTTGTGGCATGAAAGAAAAGGAAACTGATTTGCATTGCCTTGTTTTAGGTCACTTCCGCTAACTTTAACAGCCAAAAGTCCTGGCCTTGTAAAAAATCGAGAAATGTTGGTCTTTTTGTTTGAATTTGACCATTTTATTATTTAAGGCTTGCCATGTGGCAGGCAAAAATAATCTTTAATCAACAATTGTTCGCCGAAGGCGAGGTGAATATCGGTGAATAAAAACCGAGACGATTAAGTCGAGGTTTTTATTCACGATATTCATCGAGCCTGAGGCGAATAATTGTTTTAGTAAAATTACATAGGTGATTATTTGGAAAAAAATAATAAATGCACATTTCAAAAATATTTTAATTGAATAATTACGATAAAAGCGGCTTAAAAACGCTTTAGGTGATTATCGCGTATTAATCCGAGGTAGCGCAACCATGCAATCAGCGTTGAGAATTTTCAATAATCACCTATGTAATTTTGCTAATGTTGAATATATATATTAACACAGATACTAAATAATAGGTTAAAAATTGTCCCACTGTTTGAATATACTGTGACAGTAATAACTATTGCAATAAGCACTGTTTGTTTCGCAACAACTATATATATTCCTTCTATTTATCTACTGATTGTACTGCTGACAACAATAAGATTAAATGCCATTCTATATTTTGCAATTTTTTCTATAATATATACCGGTTGGGGCAAAAAAAAGTACGACTGTTTGATTTAGTATAACTTAAAAAATAAAAGAGCTATTACACTTAAACAAGTTGCTTTGCATTCAGCGATGTCTAACTTAAATTTTGATGTGTGCCATGTGCATTTTCATACAATATTGACCGAGATAGCTGCGTTTAAACTTGAGTAAACATTTTTGGAAGTGTCGAGAATTAGCTAAAAATGGCCTATTAAATAATTTGATAACCATGAGCATAATAGCATTTTACGCAAGTATTCGTTTCAATGAAGTGAAGTTGAAGTTAGAAGGCCAAATGTTAGAATAAAAGAGCATATCTATTCAAGAAACATTTCTAACTTCAACTTCACTTCTTTTAAATAATACTTACGATAAAATGGTAACGGTTATCAAATTAGTTTAATAGGCCGTTTTTAGCTAATTCTCGACACTGTTCCAAAAGTGTTTAGTCAAGTTTAAACGCAGCTATCTCAGTCAATATTGCATGAAAATGCACATGGCATATATCAAAATTTAAGTTAGACATCGCTGAATGCAAAGAAAAACTTGTTTAAGTGTAATAGCTCTTTTAGTTTTTAAGTCAGTTATACTAAATCAAACAGTCGTACTTTTTTTTGCCCCACCCGGTATATATCTAACCATGAATACTATATTTATCGCTGATAGTATTAATATGAATAATATCATTATTATCATAAAGTAACATTTTTATTGACAATAATATTGTACTTCAATGTATGGCCGTATATATACGATCTAATATATGCGTACGATCTGACGGTGCAATCATGCATCCCGGCAGGCCACAACCGCTTTTGTTACTCTACGTTGAATGTACTTTACTTTTCTATAACCCCCCAGTAAATACTATCGGCATACGAAATGGTACTTTGTTGTGAATTATCCGAGGCAAAAATTCGCAGATTAATAGTTAAACGTGTTTGAATATAGCAGTGGAATTCGAAATACAAGATCAACATCTTGTATATAAACTCGATATCTTGTTGATCGTATCACTTTTGTCTTGTTTGACTCTAATCTTGACTTTAATATCAAGGTCATGTTCTTTGGAATGTGTTTGTATTATATATTCACATTTTCCCAAACTCTCGGCTGTGAAATACTCACTCTCTGCTTCCTGATATTTTTCACTCCAAGGTGGAAAAATCCACCGTTAAAATTTGGCGCGCCTGCAAAATATCCAAGTCCTTCTCTCCCTATTTTTCTCTCATTTTCGCGCCTTTTTCGCCGCTCACGTGTGCCGCTACTTTCAACCCCTAGAGAGACGGACTTGAACCAAGTCTAAGATACCGCAGGCGCCTTATCTTCGGTTTATCGACTTCGGTTTTGTCCGGCATGTTGTCGTGTAGTTTTGCAGTGACGCAAAGCATACTGGGCGTAAAGTCAATTTCTCGATGACGAAAATAAAAAAAATACTAACATAGAAACGTGGGAAAACCTAGACCTCGTCTACATAGTAGCCGAAGTAATAGACTTTAGACGCAAATAAATCATTGTAAAATATGATGTTACATGAAATTTGATTTCTTAATTAACTAATTGCATTGCATCATGAACTATACCAATTACATTTAACGGTGGTTTTTTATGGGGCTATTAAAGTGCCACTTCAAGTTTATTGTCTTGTGTAAAATAACTTTCAAAATAAAACTTCTTTTAAAGATTTTCGTTTTCTCACCTTTTTGAGATATTTCAGTTTATTTGATATGTAAATGTCCGCAATTTAGCGTACCATGCATAATGACTTATCAAAGAATGTTATAGTTATTGTTAAATTAATATCTTTGTGTGCATGAAATATATAGGCTAAATTGCGTATAACAAGAATCACACTCGTAAATAAATAAGATACACAAACTTTTTTAAGTCATTATATATAATTATGTGACGTGAATTCTGGAAATTTGCATATCAAACAAACTGAAATATCTCAAAATACAAAGCGAAGAAACGAAAATATTCAAAATAAGTTATATCTTATCATTATTAAAGTCCTTTATAATAACATGATAAAACATTGAGGGTAGTGGCACTTTAATTCAAATGACTAAGAATTCTCTACCTGTGAAATGATGTTTTAAAACTTGAACAGGCTGACTTCTCTTCAGTTGAAAGCGTGAAACAAGGCCACTATCGTTGATTTGAAGAATTCAAAAGTTTGACTCCAGCAAATGTTTTGTAATCATTAAGATTCACGTTCAGTTATTCAAATATATATTGTCCTTTCTTTCATGCAGCCAAATAATCTACCTTATATACACAATCAATCCTTATCAGATAAATTTCCATATCTAATATCATGCTTTTCCAATTATTTTATTATCGATGTTACATCAAAGGCAATTCTCATGCACAGTCCTGTTGGGAATAGTTGTGTTAGCGAGGTGTTTATTTATTTAAGTATGAGCAATCGTATCGTTGCAAATGTATATAAACGCTAAATGTTTCAGTTTCGGTTCAGTTTATAATGTTTTTCTTCATGTGATCTGGCGAGTGGTGTGATTCCAAAAACAGCCAATCAGCGTAAAGATGTAAAGGTGGTGGTTGACGTTGATATCTCGTACCAGCTCTCTATCTCTGTTTATTTAAGGCGTTGTCGCACTTGTCGAGTCGGTTTTATGCTCAGTCGATCAATATTTAAAAATTAAGACTTTGACAATTTGAAATATTATTTAGCTAAAATTATCATGCCTAATGAAATGTAATTGAAACTTTTGCGCAAGTTCGAAATGATATTTACTTTATCTGCGTTTTGTAGCAAAGAATGTCCATTATCTTTCCATTTGACGTAACTAATGTTTACAATGGCCTGCGGTACAAACTGAACTATTTTTATACAATTGTATATACTTTCGTAACAGTTGTATATCACAGCATGATCACAGACACAGTATCATCCTTATTCAACTTCGCCTCAATGGCAGGGAGTCCACAACAGCGTCAGCCAATTACTGTGGCCCCATTGTTAGTTCCTAAGGGTTAGTATTAGAGGGAGGAAACCGGAGTACCCGGGGAAAACCCTCGAAGCACAGGAGAGAATCTCAACTTACATGAGATCTTTTATTTACATGTACTTTGTCATATACATAATATACTTTACACATACATTGCCGCTCATATGCATTTTACTATGTGATGTAATTTGATAGTTCTATAGGCATAGCCAAACAAAAGCCCACCAAAAGATTCGATAAGTTTGTATAATTCTTCTGGTTTGGGCCACATTATAGTAGTCTTTTATTTGGTGGAAAATAAACATGATTTAGTTCAATTTGTTTTCTCCCTATGTTAGTTTTATCACTTCTGAAGTTGATGACCATCTCCTGCCTCGTAACGCTTACGGAAACCCAACAATTGATATCTTGCATTATATAGATATACCAACAGATTAAAGTAAGAATAATGGTAATCAAATAATGATAATGATCTATTTAATGTTGATTTCACAGGGTGCGGTTGATCAATTCACCCAAGACGGAGGCTCGTGATACACGTGCTTGGAAACTAAAGCCTAGCCCTATCAATTTACTTTTTGTAATAAATCATGTTTTCTATTTCAGGACTGTAACCAGGGCATAAACAGTTTTCGATATCCTTTACGAAAGCTTTTATTCATGAAGCCGTATATTACGGGATTCATAAAAGAATTGGAGAATGCAAGGACACCAACCACTCTGACTGGAACACTTGGTTTAAGTTCAAAATAACCAAGCTGAGCGAGCAGGAAATATAATTGGTTTGGTAGCCAGCAGATGATCAGAACTAAAGTTGCTACTGCTATCATGATTGTTGCTCGTTTGAGGACGTGGTTTGAGGAATGGTCTGATGAGGAAGAACTAGTTAAAGCTTTTCTAGCTGAAACTGGATACATTCTTTCATCTTTGAATCTGAATTGGAAAATGAACAATAAGTCTCCAATGTGAATGATGAAACATTTACAACATAGATGAGTTGTTTCTAAACTATGGTCTTAAATAGACAATCGTTATTAGTACAGAAAGTGGTGGGACAGACATTTGTTGTCGTTGTCGTCGTCGTCGTCGTCGTCGTCGTCGTCGTCGTCGTCGTCGTCGTCGTCGTCGTCGTCGTCGTCGTCGTCGTCGTCGTCGTCGTCGTCGTCGTTGTCGTTGTCGTTGTCGTTGTCGTTGTCGTTGTCGTTGTCGTTGTCGTTGTCGTTGTCGTTGTTGTTGATTATGTTGTTAATGCTGTTCGTGATACCTATATAAATTATGAACGAGTGATTTTAATGTATATTATATTTAGTTATCGTGCTCACAGACAATGAGACAAACACACACATACATACATACACGTCTATATGTGAGGAGGAAATAGAAAGTGAATATGTGGCCTAAATGGAAAAAATTAATACCGCATTTTAAAATCTTATAATTGAGGTATATTGCTGGTAAATGTCAGGAATCGAACCCCTGTCGCAATGGTGAAAGGCACATGCACTATATATATGACACCACGTACGATCCATCTCCAAATCCAATATTAAAAAAGCAAATAATGGATACTACCTTGTGAATATATGGACATAAGCCAACACGATGAGACAGCAAGGAACAAAAGTTTGTCCAGCAAACAAAAATATCGCCAAAGCCCAAGATTTTTGCTTATTCGTCTCGACGGTCCATTTGCAGTGCGCCTTTGTATCGTTTGGATTCTGATACCCTTCAACGCGTGCGATTACGGGCGATTCGAACGCTATTCCAGCAACCCAACTACAGAAGATCAAAACTTGCATCGTCCGGACTCCAAATTTTTCTTTATAGAAAACAGGACGGATTACGGCAAACCATCTTTCTATCGCGAGAACGAGACACGTGTAAACAGACGTGATTCCAAGTGAAAATGGGATGAAGTGCGACCAAACGATTCGACAGTAGAATTCCCTCGAGGAGTAACCTACGAATAAGGATATGATTTACTACCACCAATGCCATTTAATTCAAAGTATTGTTGGCCAACGGACAAATAACTTTTAAATAAAGGCCTCTTCAAACGCTGACGCTACTACTAATTCATGAGCAGATCACCAAGGAAATCAGCTAGCGATACAAAAAACAGTTTGGAAAAGTGATAATACATGTACGCCCGTACATTAAGCCTACTTCGGAAACGAACTCATCTTAAAACATTTTACACATTTTTTACTGTTTATTTTCAAACAGAGTTGTTTTCTTGCAGCCAAATTGACGAGCAAAGGTCAGCATGCGTACGTAATGAGTACGTATTAATCGAGTTTAAAAAATGTCTTTTAAAGACCATGTAAAGTTCGTTCTGCGCATGTGCTATGGGGGGTCCCGCGATGTAAACAATGCCCAAATTTCGCGTTGTTTCGACTAAAATTCGACATCTTCTAAATCAGAAACTCTAATCTGTATTTATTTAAAGCATAGCGAACCAGAACACATCATAATTTTTTAAATATAGCGTGTTTAAAATGTAAACAAACGGACGTTGCCGGTTTGTTTACATCGGGACTTTACATCACCTTTAAGTTATATTATATTATATTATAAAAGAAATAGAAAACATTTTTTCCTGTGTTTCTATACAGTTATAGAAACACTTGTGGGAGTTTGGGAGAACTCGAAATAACGTGGAAGAACTCGCCCCACGGGCTCGTTTTCCCACTGATTATTTCTCGTTCTCCCAAACTCCCACGCGTGTTTCTATAACTGTATAGAAACACGGAAAATGTTTTCTATTTCTTAAATAAAACACATGAGTTTAGCGACAGTATTCTTTTACTACGGGGTACTATATTTAGGAGGTGTTGTTACTTGTTAGTGCAAGTGGCGTTTTTTTCTCGATTCTTTAAATATGCATGCATGCAGTTGTCTGATTTAAACTTTCGCCTCAGTAACATGTGAGAAGAGTGCTTTCAGCTAGTATTACTGCTAGTTGTATACTTATGTTTTCTCCCGTAGTACAGACCATTAGAACATGGGCATAGGTGAAATCATGCAATTAGAGATATAGGCCTTAGTAGCTGGACTTCAAAGAAGAACAGTTTATAATTCCTAGAGCTAAGCAGTGTATAAATAAAGTTTAGTTTGGATTAGATTTGGGTTTCCTAATGTAGTAACATTCACAATCTTAGGCCTTCTGGCAGGAATCGAACCTGCGGCCCTGCGATTCCGGTGCAGCCCTGTAACTAACTGAGCTACAAAGTCCAGTTTGGGGCATCTAGTTCGATACGACTAATAGTAGAAGGTGTACATATACATTTAATAGATTTTCATTCGAATATTCCATCTACAAAACACCTTATACTATAACATTCACTGGACCTTTCTTAAACCACTTAATTAACAGAACTATTTCTGAGTAAGCCGACGGCACAGAGGTAAAACGCACATGACCACTGTGCTATTAACACCCTCATAATGAGTAAGTAAGTAAGTAGGTAAGTAAGTAAGTAAGTAAGTAAGTAAGTAAGTAAGTAAGTAAGTAAGTAAGTAAGTAAGTAAGTAAGTAAGTAAGTAAGTAAGTAAGTAAGTAAGTAAGTAAGCAGCTGAGAGTAAGTTGAAGTGAAGGACACAGCTAAACGTGACCAAGTCGAAGGCTTTCTAGGGCGCATATGGCAGCCACATTTTGCTCGCCATCACGGAGCACAGCTACGGTGGAAGGACCAGTTAGGGATTAAACCCACCCCACCCTGTCAACATTCCCTGTGGGAGGAAACCGGAGTACCCGGAGAAAACCCACGACCTTCGGCAGAGCGTTGACTAACTCTTTTCACATAGCTATCATAAGTCGTCCCCAACGGGACTTGAACCCACGATATCAGAGGTGAAAGGCGCGTGCTCTGACGATTGCGCCACCGAAGCCCTGAAGCCATGAAGTAATGCTATATTGATGGATAGCAATTACAAAATTAAATATACTCACCTAAAGGAACGGTATAAGCGTCCGGATCTTGCACAAACTTGGGTACCACGAGCAGAGATATTGCGGTCAAAATATCTGTGACGGCAAGATTTAGAATACATTGATAGTGTTTCTTTTTAAGCCATTTTGGAAAGCGAGCAAACAACACTAGGACCATGAGGTTTCCAATGAGTGCTAATGTCGCTGTCAAAGAGAAGATCACTTTTGTCACTGTCCTTGTGTTATCATTTGATTTTGACAAAGCAGATGATGTGAATGTTCCGTTCATCTTTCAAACCTTTTTCAGAATTCAGGTTCAATTGAAAATTTTTTTACTTGTTCCTTTACACTGTTCTTGTTTAATCCAGTTTGTAGAGGTAAAATTGAAGAGGTTATTGCTTCTTCAGCGATTTATCCCAAATTGAACGTTCTACCTTGAAATCTTTTTAGGTAAATCTTTCCGTTCTCTTAATATAAAATCTTTCTAGTTTAACCTTTAAATCCTTTCTGGTCTAATTGAAGAGGTTATCAGTTAGCTCTCTTTTCTCTTATGACCGTTCTTCCTTATTCATTGAATATTTTTTTAATTCAAGAGGTTATTATTTGCTTCGCTTATTCTTTTAAATCGGTCTTATTTGATCTTTGAATTTTTCAAGTCTAGTTGAAAAGATAAATGCGTGCCTTTTCACTTCGAAAGATAAATAATTGTTCACCTCATAGCTTTTCTGTCGTTTTCGGATGTTTCGATTGAAGAGACAATTTTTGGAATATTCAAAAATAAAACAGTCAGCTCCTCCAAACGCTTCTCATTTGAATATGGTTACAATGTCAATACTAGATTTGATTTACCTTCAATAACAGAAAATGATTATAGCCAGAAAATATTATAGCTACAAGTTAATAGCCACTCAATCCTTTCCATAAACTGATTCTTCAGCCAATTTTTCTGCACACCATTAAATTCAATAAAAACTCACTCAAATACCTTTAGTATAGTAATTCCCAAAACTTGTCAAAATTGAATTTGGAGCATTTAACAATTGCACGCTCAGCAACAAATAGTTAATAGTCTGGAAAAACCAGAGCTTTTTCAACAACTGATGCTTCCGATTTTACGATCCTAAGTGTAAGAACTCCCGAAAATCTTCAACTTTGCTTATATAAGATATATTCTTTCGTATCCTTTATAAAATATAGACTTTCTGATGCAAACTTCTTTAAGATTTCAAAACTTTTCACAATTGGTGTCGATGCATGCAATTACGAGCTTTTATAGGGGTATAAGCTCACGTCGAGAGTCTAATTATAATTTTAATTATATTTTCTTCGAAACAATGAAGCAACAAAACACGGCACGCTATATAACTGAATTAAATCAATTACTAAATACGACATATGGCTGTCCGACGCTCATTTTTTACAAACACATGCAAGCACAAACTATCGATGCAGCTTGTTTTTTACAAATTTGATACTTCTTTTGAAATGTGTAATTGTCAATTATAACTCTGCATGATTAATAAATTATATGTAAATGTGAATTTGTGCTAGTCGCCCAATAATAACATGTCTCTGTTTGCTTTTGGAAAACTAAGCCAAACTTTTCCCCGATGATCGTTGATGAACAGCCCATTGAGGTGGTAAAGTCAGGAAAATTGCTTGGCGTAATATTTAGTGATCATTTAAAATGGAACGACCACGTGACTTACATCGAGAAAAAGTCTTCAAAACGACTTTTACATGCTAAGACTTCTTAAGCGAGCTTGCGCTGACACTAAAACGTTTATTAAAGTGTATGTAACATGCATAAGACCAATCTTGGAATATTGCACTCAAAGTTGCCATGATAACATCCCCGAATACCTATCGAAAGATATTGAAAGGATCCAGTCAAGAGCTCCCAAAATCATCAGTCCATCACCAGCATACGACGATGCTTTGGCAGTATTCAATATTCCAACCTTGTTTTCAAGGCGTGAACGTTTGTGTTCGGCATTCTTTAAGAATAAAGTTCTTCCTCTGTCTAAGTCCACTATTTAAACTTGTTGAAACCGTGAAAAGTCCTAGTCACAATTTACGTGCTTCCAAAAAACTTGTTCCGTTTAAATGCAAAGAACCAATCGTTTTAGAGACTCGTTTATTCCGTCGTCCGTAAAACTATACAATGAATCTTAAAACTGAAATTTACTTTGATTGCATTTTCATTTTATATTTTATTATTTAGTAGTACCTAGGTTTTCAACTATTTGTAAATAGTCAAATTGATATAGTATCAGAATGTAAATAGATGTATTTCAACCTTGTGGTTGCAAAGTCTAAAATTTTTAATAAATTCTAATTTATACGATACGTACAGCTCAATAGACGCCTGCCCAAGAAAGCTTCACCACTTCGTCTCAGGCCACTTTTCGCGCGGTTTTCGTCAGTGCATTCCCGAATTTCCAGTTGATATTGGATGACTTATCAACAAATGTTCTCCTGTCTTGTTAGACCAGGAGCGCGGAGCATTTTTTGGATTGGGGTGGGGGCTAAAATTCTCAGAGGGCACACTGTGGCACTATAGAATTGAATGATGAAATCGTGAGATCTTTAGGGGTATGGGGGCATGCTCCCAGAAAATTTTGAAATCTACAGTCTCTGAAATGCCATTACGTGCACTTTGGGGGAAGATTTAAGAGCATTGTCACAAGAATTCTTTGCAAATATTTGGTCGAACGAAAGGCAGCTGATTACAAAATCTACCGATCGTACCTACGCAACAAATCATGAAATGGCTTCTTCTTTGAAACACGTCTATCATCCTATCTAGACTACGTTCGGAAAATATTTATCCGCGGTTTGTAGCGTATCTAGCCTTCCAATCCAGTTAGACTTTTTTTATGGTTGTTATACTAAACCCCCCCCCCCGTCCCCCCCCCTCGGCGCGGTCCCTGTAGACAAAACTCGTGCACCTTCAATTCTCGGTCTAATTACTCTACGCATGTTTGTCAGTGCTTTCGCTATATTATAATGTACAAAATTGTTTATTATGGTTCAAGTATTGTTTCCGCTGTCTGTATTGTCTACGAATATGTGGACGCCGACAAACATCGCCGCACATTAGATAAATTCATTTGATAACCCCCATACGCTAATTATTATATATTATCGTTTCCCTCGCTTAATTAGAAAGTCTGTGAACACAATATAAACTTTCCATTTTCAATTATACTTTTCTCAGTTTGAGACAAAGAGGACGCGTTAAGATATATATATAGAAACATCTGTTATAGTATGACTATAGCCTGTCGCGACTGTATCACGTTTATGAATTAAAGCATTGTACTTCTGAAAATTAACTATACAGATTTCCATAATTTTGAAAAGCGATTCATTTTCTTTATTAGCTTCTATTAAGACGAACGCTAGCGTATAAGTGTGAATGGAAAACAATACTAGGAAACGCTGCGTTTAACCAGCGTTTGGCAAGTGTCTGTGAGCTGTGAACAACAGCGGTTAAAAAGCATTTCCCCGCATATTTGAGGGTAATTAATTCGTCAGTGTTCGGAAAATTGCCGTCTTCTCGCCTCTGATCTTATAGTGTTTTTTCTCTATAAACTTTAATAAGTTATGCCGCTACAGAAATGAGCTAAAAGTTCTCAATACTGTACATATACGATATATACGTGGTTCCAGTGACAGTGTAGCCGCGTGGCGATAAACGATATGCTTTAAGGATTTTTAGGTTCAAACTACCTGAAAAATATAACAATATACTAACACTTTGGGTTTGGCTTTGCGTAGCGATATATTGCATACTCAGAATTGCGTGCGCGGTCGTTGAAAAATATAAAATTTTATTCATTATTACTTAGTGTCTTTATTTATTATGAATTGTTTTCAAGACACTTACTACAGAAAATTGTGTGTACGGTGGATTTGTTTACTCTTCAAGTCAAAAATCAAAACACATGGTTAAATATTTCTATATGCATATTATAATTCCGGTCCCATCTCCGAGCTACATCATGTTAAGGCTCTAATTCTATTAACCGTGCTGCCACAGACTAGAGGTCTTGGCTGAGGTACCGACCTCGCGAGGCGGTTTGATCAGCCACACACCCTCTTGTGCGCATAGTTATTGCTGAAAATTTAACCTCGCGAGGCCGTTAGACTGAATTAGACAAATCATGATATGTTTGATATGAGAGTAACTTGCCAAGCTACGACCTCTCGTGGCGGTGAGCTCAGCCAAAAGCTCTCGTGTTTGGCAAGCTTTATGGTTCACGGCAATTTCATCTCAAAAGGAAGAACGCGCATTTAGCCGGATGCCCAGTCGACACTATTTCTATGAATTACTTTATAATTTCTGTATCACTAGATCCTGAATAGATTATTGTTTAACCCTAAGAGAAAATATACCCTTATTATGTTCAAAAATTAAATTGCTCGAGACAAGGTTATTCAAGGCATTCTCATTTTATTTAACAAAGGAAATGGCTTAAAGAAGTTCTGCCTTTGCGGCGCGGATTTGAGTATAATAGAGCTAATCAGCTAAAATGCAACTTAGGCCCTCTGGCAGGAATTAAATCTGCGTTCCTGCGATTCCGGTGCAGCGCTCTAACCAACTGCAGAGATACAGAGTCCATACAGAGTCCAGAGTATATATGATGGGAGTGATGTCCGTATTATATATTATGGGTAAATATCAAGATCTTTTGTCCAAAAAAATATATATAAATTTTCGTTCGAGTATCTAAAAGTCTTCTAAAAGTCTCTATTAATTCAAAAGATAAAAATACATATCTTAAGTTATACATCTTAAAAATATGGTAAAATTAGAATATATATATATAAATTGTAGTAAAAAATTAATCAGTGTTACTGTAAGACTAGGGTAGTTGGACTCCGTCTTTAAAGGGTATAGTTTACACACTTCTTTTTGGCAACAAATCATATAATAGGCTTCCTTGGCTTTTTGACGCTTTTGTCTTGTTTTATCTAGCATAAAACTTACAGGTTCATTTATATAATTACGCTTGTAGCAACGATCTAAAAATCTTTGAATGGTCACCTTAATTCAGCTGATGCCGGAACAAACATAGACTGATAGGCCATATATAGTTAATAATAGATTAAAGTGTTAAATAAGTCATTTAGCTCATCCTGGTTATATATAGCCTTCTACTCTCAGTGTTCTAATTACATATTAGCATTTGTTGACTTTAATTACTTTCTCACGAACGCGTGTGGTAAATCTGTTGTTGCCCAGAATTACAAGCTCTTTACACTGAGGAATGTTGTTTACCATTTCGAGTTCATCATTGTAACCCTTCTTACGAATAGTTAGCTCCTTATACATTTACTTGGATTACTAATCATGTTGTTATTCTCGGACCAACATACAAACTGTCCAACTGCGTCCGTTGACTTGTCAATACCATCACTCCATACCGGTACCACAATATTCGAGTCATCGACATACTTAAAAAGATCATTTTCATCATCCAAATTTATCTCAAGATCATTAAGGAAAATATTAAAAAGATAAGGACCGCTGACACTTCCTGGTGTGTAATTCCCTTGTTGACAAACTCCCATTCCCCATAGAAATCATTATAGACAACTCTTTGCTGCCTGTCCTTTAAAAGTTTTTCATATGGGAGTATATGTCTCATGGAATCAAACGCTTTGCTGAAATCCATTGAAAAGAGTCTAACTGCTTTACAATTACTGTTGTCTAAATACCTAAGTACTTTATGTTGGATGGCCAACAAAGCATTAGTACAAACAGCTTCCTCCATCTCTAAACGCAAATTGCGTTGCTGACAAAAACGCTTCTAGCTTATACTTAACATGACTGTTGTAAACTACCTTTTCGAACGCTCTTTCAATCAATTGCTTGTGTTTACATTTATTCCTCGAAAGTCGAGTGCCTACTTTCGGTGTCAAGCGAAATTTATGACTTCGGCGAAATACCTGACCAAGCGTGTCGGGTCATGTATTTCGCACGTGTATAGGCGGGAAATACATGACGCTTACTAATTATCTGACTAAAGAAACAGGTAAAATTCAAGGTAAAATGTTGACATTTTCAGACAAAATTTGTGTGATAAAGTCGTTATATTTTGTAAAGTTATAACTAGAATAAAATGTTAAATTTCAGTTGAAAGAACCTGATCTCTTTAAGAACCTCCACATTACTGAAATTGTGAGTTTCAGAAATCAACAATTTTCTGGAGGAGGACCCCAACCCCCCCCCCCCCCATTTTAAATTAACCAACTTAATGATAATCAATGCAGAAAACGTCTATTACAATTATTACACTTCAGGTACACCTCAGCTACTTGTTCACTTTTAATGCGATTACAATTGTGTTGTCCATGTTTGTGTTACGTATATAATCTGAAAATCCTTTTATCCGTGTTACGTGTGAGCTTGGGAAATCCTCATTGCAGAAGCAGGGACGTATAGCGAAGTATCTGAAGTTGAGGGGATTTCAAAGGATTTTGCAAGAAATTTGTTCTCCAAATTTGTAATAGACCTTTTTCTCATTGTTCGATTGTTATATACATAAAACAGGAGGTCTGGGGGCTCCTACCCTACATTGAAATGTTTATATTTTAGTTCAAGGACTGCGTCTATAGAGTTTATTGGAGCGATTATAATTCGCAAACGAATTGCGTCCAAATTTACTGTATTTTACAAATATTTCTTAGTTATACGGATGTTTGTAAAGAGATCAGATTCTTTCAAGAAATTGAACATTTTACTGAGTTTATAAGTTATCACTTTACAAAGTAACGACTTTATATTACCCAAATTTTACCTCAGAATGTCAAATTTTACTTTGAATTTTACCTGATCTTTCTGATCTTTTAGAGTTGGGTTGGTGGGTGGTTAGTGGGTTAGGGGGGGGCTTGCAACCCACACCCGGCGCTCGCTACGTCCCTGTATAGTGTGCAGAAGTAAATTGCAAAAGTTTAACCCAAATGGCTTCATCCAAGCTCACATTAGGCATATAAGTTTCAGATCGTTTTATACTGGCGTTCATGCATGTGTGGACTTGAATAAATTGTAGAGTGCTGAAAAGAATTGCAATGCTGGACAAAAACATTTGAGCACTCAATTACAAATGCACGGGTATGCTGAACAATAGGTAAATTGATACTAGATCTCTGAACAAAGAACAAAATTAATACTAGATCTCCCTAAATTGATACTAGATCTCCCTCCTCTTTCTTCAGCAACCGAAGCTCTCGCTACATTACACTGGTCAACTCTCTCATCTCGCAGATATAAACATCGTTGTATCTTCATCTACAAATGCACTAATGGACTGATCGATTTCAACTTCAACCTGAGAACTAACTGCAGCATCCATTCCCACAGCACAAGATCCTGTAACAACCTCCATCTCCCGAAAGTCAACACGAACTGGGGTAAACACAAACCAACCTACCTCGCTTCGAAAGACTTTAATAACTTGGACGATTCCGTTAGAAACATTGATTCTCTGAGTCAATTTAAGTCATCACTAAGGCCACATATTATATAACTATTCTTAGTCGCATGCTTTATATCATCCTCCTACACTTCAGTTCCTAAGTGTGCAGCTTTGATAAGCTTTCATATTGTGTTCATGCTTCGCACTTAATGATTGAATTAAGTTTATAACAGATATATTTTATATACAGTATAGATAATATATGTATATGTACGTGTATGTATATGTATGTATATGTATGTGTATATGTGTGTATATATATATATATGTATGTGTGTGTGTGTGTATATGTATATATGTATATGTATGTTTGTATGTATGTATGTATGTATGTACTTATTATAGATATAGCTAATTATTCGTTTTCATTATTTGTTGCTATATGACGTGACGTTGTATATTATTAATTGTATATATATATAGAAGTAAATTTTGTTAATGATTGTATCATGCAGGACCCCACTGAAAAACACACTAGTGATGTGGGTATCCTGGATAAATATAATTATAAATAAATAGCTCGACATGATTGTACGCAGTTTCGACCTCCGCATGCGATTCGTTCTGCGCCGGGACAAAATTGCATGTAGCTGATACTGCAAGAATTAAAACATGAATATCAAAGTATTCAACTTTTCAATCATCCATTCGTGTTATATATATATATATATATATATATATATATAGTCAAATCTGCAGACATGTTTCGCCGTTCAACAGCTCGTCAGTGCAGCTTGTAACGCAGTCTAGATGCGAGTGACTTCGTATTTATACACCATACTCTTGCCCTCACCAAGCGCATGTGGTACAATACTCAGACACATGCGCATCCAGACATGCGTGAAGTCTCTTGGCGCCAGAGTGCTCAAACGACCACAAGGGAAGTGAGCTTTTGCATTATAGCTTATAGCCACCAATTAACCTCACAGAGTGCTCAACAACACAAGTGAAGGAGCATATATAGTCAAATCTGCAGACATGCATGTTTCGCCGTTCAACGGCTCGTCAGTGCAGCTTGTAACGCAGTCTAGATGCGAGTGACTTCGTATTTATACACCATACTCTTGCCCTCACCAAGCGCATGTGGTACAATACTCAGACACATGCGCATCCAGACATGCGTGAAGTGTCTTGGGGCCGGAGTGCTCAAACGACCACAAGGGAAGTGAGCTTTTGCATTATAGCTTATAGCCACCAATTAACCTCACAGAGTGCTCAACAACACAAGTGAAGGAGCATATATATATATATATATATATGTAATATATACAAACCGCGCGAGAGGTCTTTATCCGATTTAAAACATCGAGGCGCAGCCGAGTGTTTCATCTGTAAAAGAATCATCAAAATCAGGTTAACACAGGATTTTTGCCTTGACCAGGCATGAAACTTTAAGTAGTTAACAAATGTTTGTATAATTCTTTTACAGATGAAACAGCCTGTTGCAGACAAGTTTTGAGGTAAGCGAAAATCTATAATTTGCTCTAACTATATGTTGTCGAGCACTCTTTGCGTTTCGTAGACCTAAACCTACACGTATATATATGTAATATATACAAACCGCGCGAGAGGTCTTTATCTGATTTAAAACATCGAGGCGCAGCCGAGTGTTTTAGATCTGATAAAGGCCGAGCTGCAAGGTTTGTATATTACTTCTAAAATGACTCGTTTTGTACGCTCACTGGCGTTGGAATTTTGAAGATTGATGTTATCTACGCTGTAAAAATTGAAGGAGAAAATTTGAGCAAGTCTATATCAAATATATAGATCCGCTACGGGTCATGAGTTTCCTTTGTATTTTGCTTATGAATAATTAATGAATTTTAGAAATATATATATATATATATATAAATAATATTTAATAAATCAAAATTATACAAACATTTCAGTAACTATACTTAAAGTTTCATGCCTGGTCAAGGCAATCGTCAGGTTAACACAGGATTTTTGCCTTGACCAGGCATGAAACTTTAAGTAGTTAACAAATGTTTGTTTAATTTTGATTTATTAAATATCTTAAATTTGCTCTGCTCCAATGTATTGAGCACTTTTCGTATTATACGCAACAAAGAAAACAATTAAATTGGTTTTTGCATCTGCACGGCTGAATTGGCTTCAAATTACCAAACTCTTTCATTCCAGTGCATTTCATTATTTTGCAAACCTCTACTGTTTTTAAAAAAATGTGAGAAATACCTAAAGGATAAGTTGCGGCTTAGTTGTGCAAGTTGTGAATTGGATAAGAACCGCCGCCAATCTCTGCAGACGTGATAGCTCAACATGCAAAGCAGAGCAGTGCACTATAGATTCATAAATAGTGAGTCGGACGGTTTAGATCTGGTGCGTACTTATAAACTCGGGATAATATCTCACCATCAATCTCCGTAAGCGTGGTTGAGCTCCAAAGGTAGAGTGCTGGAATAGATTTTTGAAGGTTGAGAGTTGAAAACTTGAGTACTTACAACGGAAAAGAACGGCTCACTGCCAATCTCTGTTGCCCGCGTGATAGTTCAACAAGTATAGTTATGGGCTAGATTCCTGAAGGGGTATCATAGTTAAGAGTTTAAATCTTGTGTACTTATATAAACAGGGGCGAAACTTAAGGGGGATAAGGGGGGGGGGGGGGTGACACCGATTGGCAGGGAAATCAAAGGTCTTGCAGGGCAACGAAGTCATGGTGCAGTTGCGAAAAATATTTAAAAAAGGAAAGAAAGACGAAAAAAACAAGATTAGGCTATATAGTTGAACTACAAAATTCATGATCATTACCTATTCATGATCATTACCAGATCAATACAAAATATACGATGAATACTGTTTCAAATCATATCAATTACAATAATTAGTACGAATTGTCAATAAGTGACCTTAGCACCTGATCACAGCGGTATATATACATTTGCTGATTTTTTTTCTATAATTGTCATACATATTGTGATTTCCAGTAGAATAGACATAAACATATTGTAATTTTTCACAAACATAAAGAAGTTAACTGGAGAAAACTTTAATTCAAGACCTCTGCTTAGCTATGTCTAAGGCTATAATTGTTTATTTAAATCTACCAATAGCAGGGAATCGTCGGACTTTTTGGTGCGGATATTCAGATCAATGTTTTAAAAATTATGAATGTTTAAGGTATTAAATTAGCAGTAAATAATGAAGAATTATTGTGACATTGCTCATAAATATTTCCCCAAAGTGTATGAAATGGCATTTCAGAGCCTAGTATAGATTTACCACCATACCCCCTTAAAGGTCTCGCTCCTTCAGCACTCGATACTTGTGTCACTGCACTCTCGGAGATCGTTAGTCCCCTCAATCCAGAAAATGCTCCGCGGTCCCTCACAGCGCTGCAGGGCATCATAGGTTTTGGCAGTGCAATTTTACCAGACACCCCCAGCCCCTGGCCCCCTGCTAGTTTCCCCCAGCTTATAAAGGAGAACTCTTCACAAATCCCTGTCAGCTTGGCAGATCATTTGAAATAGGTCTTCGAAGGTTAAAAGTTCATATCTCCTGCACTTAAATAAAGGTGGGAAAAACCACATCCAATATCTATAGTCAACTTGACAATTCCAACGATCGGAATTTATTTTCAAAAGGTTAACAGTTTCATCATCAGTGGTGCCTTGCTTATAGCCGACGAATAAACAGAGCAATGCTGATTTGGACGAACATTAAAGGACTATTGACGTACGCGCTACTTTTCAGTCTGCTCATCACTTCATGTTATGGTGTCGCTCGAGCATGTGGTCGAATTTGTAAATCACGCAACAAACAGAAGGAACATAAAAAATTAACGCCATCAACATTTCGCTTTCAGCATGAGAGCCCTACCTAATCGTTTTAATCGTTCGATTACTTAAGGTAAGGTCAATTAAATTGCAATAATCTAATATATTAAAGGCCATGTTACACGGGCAATTCTTGCCAAAACGCAATTTCTGCACAGAGCCATGTTATGCAGAAATGTACGCACAGAAAACAGTGAACATCGCGACGAACATGGTGGAATGGCGTTTCAATCCACCGATATTATCGAGGTGTGTATTATAACTCTGAAAAAAGCGTACGCGAGGATTTTTGGGATTTGGATATATCCGGGGATTTTTGGATTTTTGTGTGAAATTTTCTGTGGGTTTTAAAGGAGGGATTCCCTCGATTTCCAGATTTTGATGAGATTTTGAGAGGGATTTTTGGGATTTTGAGAGGGATTTTGCAAATTCTGGAAGAGATCTTGGGATTTTCAGGGATTTTATGGCAAATTTAGGGATTTTATAGGAATTTTCCGACAAAGGATTGGCAGGATTTTTTTATTTTTTTGGAAGATCTTTTTGGTATTTCTGAGGAAATGTACGAGGATTTTTTAAGTAATACTTCCCTCGGATATTATCATTCTAGCTCGCTCATTTCAGTCAAGGGCAAATTAGTAACAATGCCTACGCATTGATTCTGTGGTGCTCTTCCTTTCGGAACGTAATAAATGCAAATTCATTTCCCATAGTTAAGTTGGCTAAAATGAGTAAGGAATGTTCTTCCTATAGCCGTAGGAACATTGGTAGCTATGATCTTCCTTTTACGTAAGCGTTTAGCTATTTTCTTCCTTTCCAATATATTATAAGTATAACCATGTATCTTAGCGGTTCTTGCTAGTTGTTGTTGTAGTTGTTAACGTTAGAGTTATTTTCGCAATATGTATTGAAATAAAAGTGTATAAAATAACTGGTTGTGACGGTTGATTGATGAACGCATATATAGAACGAATACAGTCCCAAAGTTAAGCAAGTGTGGAAGACCAATATTCGCGAGGTTTCCACAACATTTCCGTCTGGGCATCCTTAGCAAGAAAGATATCGGCTAAGTAAAACGAGATCAGCCATGCTCAAAATTTTATAGTATAAAAGGTCTCTTTTATTGATGTATGATTGTTACTATACTGGAGCAAAGCTAAACCTTAACTGAATGCCATGTTACACGAGCCAATTTTTGTTGCAACTTGCAACGCAATTTCGGACACACGGAGCGATTTTAGGTAAAAACTAAAAAGTATATATTCGCAGACAAATTGCGAGCATGAATCTCGTATTTTTCTTGCTAAATATGCCCAGAAGCGACAAAGAAATGAACGAGAATGATAATATCTGTGAAGTGAAACTCGGACAATGTTCACTGTTTTTTGTGCGTACATTTTTACAATTTGCATAACATGGTTCTGTGGAGAAATTGCGCAGGTGTTCAACTGTTTGCCAATATTATACGGTATAGCATACTCCTGTCAGGGGCCGGTTCTATAAAAGTGGATAAGTTACCCCGGATGGATAAATTTTCTACTCGGCGACGGATAGTTATCCCTACGATGAAAATACGTTGTACGAAGAGCGGATTTTCTGCTGAATTTCTTACCGCATGAACATCAGCTGTTGATAAGCATTTTTGAACTGTATATTTTAACTTGCGAATCCATGCATATATTTTTGCGAAGATAACAGCAGCGGAATGTGTAGTATGAGTTGTGTTACCTTGTTTATAATAGAAAAGCAGATACAGTACTAAATATTTTGTTGCTTGAACTTGTACACTATACATAACAATTTTAAGAACATTTTCTCCCAAGTTTAGTTTGGGAATTTATAGTGCTTGTTTTTAAACTATATATAAAAGGAAGATCTGGAGATGGATAGAAAATTTGGTGCGGCCTATAGCTAGAGGTTTTTCAGTTGAAAGACTTAGTTGAATCAAGAATTCTGGAGTTACAGCGGCCCAGCACCCAAATCGTGTAGAGGCAGTGCAACTAGTTACCTTAACATGGAGTTGCTGGCTAACAACTCCAAAATCATGTGGAATTAACTCAAAACCCATCGGGGGGATCTGCCCCGTTTGCGTCCCCAGGATACTAGTTTTGGCCGCTGGGTGGGCTGTGCAGGTATAGCCTACAATCAGGTACAAAATTTATTGAGACATTCTTGTCATTGCCCCCCTCCCTCCTCACACCAATGTTGTAAACATGATTGATACAAAGGAAAATGGTCGACTAAAAATATTTCACAACATTGACTATGGGGGGAGGGGGGCAAAAACTTAAAAAGTGGGAGAAAATGTGGAAAGTCTCATTATTTTTGCACTTGATTCAATCAGGTGCAAAAGTTATTGAGACATTCTGGTCATTGCGCCCCACCCTCCTCACACATTGTGGTAAACATGATACAAAGGAAAATGGTCATCTAAAAATATTTCTCAACATTGTCTATGGGGGGAGGAGGAAAAAACTTAAAAAGTGGGGGGAAATGTGGAAAGTCTCATTATTTTTGCACTTGATTGTAGCTACCTCCACTAGCTCCACAAAAAAAGAATCTACAGGCATGCAAAACTGTGAAACGAAGATATGACTTTTAAGCGCACGATAAGCGTTTTTAACCATATTCGCGTTTTATAAAAAAGGATAAAAGGCGGATGTGACAGTTTGACTCTTAAATAGTGATTCAGGACAACACAAGCCATTCGTCCGTCTCTCCGCCATCCGTCCATATCCCCGTTTTATCCTAAACCCTCGAGCCCTTCAGTGAATAACGACTGAGTAATTGGGTGACAAAAGATCTCTTATTTCCAGAAATCAAAGACGCGTGATATGTGAAAAAGATAATCCAATAAGATTAAATGATAATGGCAATAGTTACAAAACGTTTTCAACCTTCCTCCGGGTAGGATTTTGGGTTTTTCCAACCTTCCTCAAAATAGCTGGAAATAAATATCAAGATTTTTTGTCCAAAAAAATATATATAAATTTTCGTTCGAGTATTCCTAAAAGTCTTCTAAAAGTCTCGATTAATTCAAAAGATAAAAATACATATCTTAAGTTACATCTTAAAAATATGGTAAAATTAGAATATATATAAATTGTATAGTTAAAAATTAATCAGTGTTACTGTAAGACTAGGGTAGTTGGACTCCGTCTTTAAAGGGTATAGTTTACACACTTATTTTTGGCAAAAAGTCATATAATAGGCTTCCTTGGCTTTTTGACGCTTCAAAAATGTTTTTGTCTTGTTTTATCTAGCATAAAACTTACAGGTTCATTTATATAATTACGCTTGTAGCAACGATCTAAAAATCTTTGAATGGTCACCTTAATTCAGCTGATGCCGGAACAAACATAGACTGATAGGCCATATATAGTTAATAATAGATTAAAGTGTTAAATAAGTCATTTAGCTCATCCTGGTTATATATAGCCTTCTACTCTCAGTGTTCTAATTACATATTAGCATTTGTTGACTTTAATTACTTTCTCACGAACGCGTGTGGTAAATCTGTTGTTGCCCAGAATTACAAGCTCTTTACACTGAGGAATGTTGTTTACCATTTCGAGTTCATCATTGTAACCCTTCTTACGAATAGTTAGCTCCTTACATTTACTTGGATTACTAATCATGTTGTTATTCTCGGACCAACATACAAACTGTCCAACTGCGTCCGTTGACTTGTCAATACCATCACTCCATAACGGTACCACAATATTCGAGTCATCGACATACTTAAAAAGATCATTTTCATCATCCAAATTTATCTCAAGATCATTAAGGAAAATATTAAAGAGATAAGGACCGCTGACACTTCCTGGTGTGTAATTCCCTTGTTGACAAACTCCCATTCCCCATAGAAATCATTATAGACAATGTCTCTTTGCTGCCTGTCCTTTAAAAGTTTTTCATATGGGAGTATATGTCTCACGGAATCAAACGCTTTGCTGAAATCCATTGAAAAGAGTCTAACTGCTTTACAATTACTGTTGTCTAAGTACTTTATGTTGGATGGCCAACAAAGCATTAGTACAAACAGCTTCCTCCATCTCTAAACGCAAATTGCGTTGCTGACAAAAACGCTTCTAGCTTATACTTAACATGACTGTTGTAAACTACCTTTCAGAACGCTCTTTCAATCAATTGCTGGTGTTTACATTTATTCCTCGAAAGTCGCCATCTACTTCCGGTGTCAAGCGAAATTTATGACTTCGGCGAAATAACTGACCAAGCGTGTCAGGTCATGTATTTCGAACGTGTATAGGCGGGAAATACATGACGCTTACTAATTATCTGACTAAAGAATCACGTAAAATTCAAGGTAAAATGTTGATATTTTCAGACAAAATTTGTGTGATAAAGTCGTTATATTTTGTAAAGTTATAACTAGAATAAAATGTTAAATTTCAGTTGAAAGAACCTGATCTCTTTAAGAACCTCCACATTACTGAAATTGTGAGTTTCAGAAATCAACAATTTTCTGGAGGAGGACCCCAAGGACTCTCCGCCCATCGCGACACATATTGTCTCGACCAGTGGGATGAGGGTTTGAAGTGAACTGTCCATTGTCCAGTACTCTTTGATCAGGGTAAATATCTCGTCCAGATGGCTGCGGATGTGTTGCTTCACGATACCAATTAACGGTATCGTAATCTCGAGCGATGAAGACGAAAATGAGGATGGTTTAAATTAACCAACTTAATGATAATCAATGCAGAAAACGTCTATTACAATTATTACACTTCAGGTACACCTCAGCTACTTGTTCACTTTTAATGCGATTACAATTGTGTTGTCCATGTTTGTGTTACGTATATAATCTGAAAATCCTTTTATCCGTGTTACGTGTGAGCTTGGGAAATCCTCATTGCAGAAGCAGGGACGTATAGCGAAGTATCTGAAGTTGAGGGGATTTCAAAGGATTTTGCAAGAAATTTGTTCTCCAAATTTGTAATAGACCTTTTTCTCATTGTTCGATTGTTATATATACATAAAACAGGAGGTCTGGGGGCTCCTACCCTACATTGAAATGTTTATATTTTAGTTCAAGGACTGCGTCTATAGAGTTTATTGGAGCGATTATAATTCGCAAACGAATTGCGTCCAAATTTACTGTATTTTACAAATATTTCTTAGTTAAACGGATGTTTGTAAAGAGATCAGATTCTTTCAAGAAATTGAACATTTTACTGAGTTTATAAGTTATCACTTTACAAAGTAACGACTTTATATTACCCAAATTTTACCTCAGAATGTCAAATTTTACTTTGAATTTTACCTGATCTTTCTGATCTTTTAGAGTTGGGTTGGTGGGTGGTTAGTGGGTTAGGGGGGGCTTGCAACCCACACCCGGCGCTCGCTACGTCCCTGTATAGTGTGCAGAAGTAAATTGCAAAAGTTTAACCCAAATGGCTTCATCCAAGCTCACATTAGGCATATAAGTTTCAGATCGTTTTATACTGGCGTTCATGTGTGGACTTGAATAAATTGTAGAGTGCTGAAAAGAATTGCAATGCTGGACAAAAAACATTTGAGCACTCAATTACAAATGCACGGGTATGCTGAACAATAGCTCGACATGATTAAAACAAAAGCGTACATATACTTTTTAGGTACAAGCATGTAGAAAAATATTGATTAACGTAGTAGTTTTTCAATTTGTACTTTGTGTGTGTTACTGTACTAGTTTATGTCATGTAAGTTTAACATGTATTTTAGTTAAGTAGATAATAATAGGACAGAAGGCCCAGTGTAAGATTAGCTTTGCTAAACTGGTTTTTGTAATTTACCTTCTTTAAATAAAGTTTGTTATTATTATTATTATTATTATGATTGTACGCAGTTTCGATCTCCGCATGCGATTCGTTCTGCGCAGGGACAAAATTCCATGTAGCTGATACTGCAAGAATTAAAACATGAATATCAAAGTATTCAACTGTTCAATCATCCATTCGTGTTATTATATATATATATATATATATATATATATATATTGCGTAGACTGCGTTATACAAGCTGCACTGCACTCTAAAAAAAGGTGTGTTAAATTAACACACCTTTTCTGTCCAAATTTTAACACACCTTTAGGTGTGTTTTGTAACACACCATAAGGTGTGTTAAACACACCTTAAGGTGTGTTTTGATACACACCTAAGGTGTGTTAAACACACCATGAGGTGTGTTTAGTTACACACCAAAAGATGTGTTAAACACACCATAAGGTGTGTTAGAAAACACACCTAAAGGTGTGTTTTCGGCTTGTCCAAATTTTAACACACCTAAAGGTGTGTTTTGGAAGAAGGTGTGTTTTCTAACACACCAAGGTGTGTTTTCTAACACACCAAGGTGTGTTTTGATACACAGCAAGGTGTGTTTTATTACACAGCTAAAGCTGTGCTAGACAACACATGTATTGACCCTGTACTCTATTACACACCTTTCCTAAAACACAACTTAGAACACACAAATTGAATCGGGCTTAAGAACATACAAAACAATGCACACATCGAAAATGGTTGACATGTTAATTCTATGTTTCAATGATTGCAAGATGGTTGAAACACATAATTCAAATGTTATACCCATTCCCAGATTGTGTAGTGCTTTGTATTTTCAAAGTTACTCTGTGGAAACCATGATTTTTGAATCTAGTTTTACCATTATATAAGAAAGCATAATACTACAATAATTGTTAAATAATTTATTAAGACTATAAAGTAATGTTAAGACTATTAAATAATGTACAGACTATTTTGTAGGATTACAGTTAGCTTAATTCATAACAGAATAGTTCTACAGTTCGTTTTCAGCTATTGACATGCTACTGTTTAGTTCAGTCATTAATGCTGAGTACTTTGTACCTTTGTATGCATTATCGCTTGATCGCAACACAATTTCCTGAAGAAAGGATAAGGCCACAACCATACCATCTGGGTAGGAAACGTTGAAAACGTACGGTAAAGTGGAAATGACATCTATCAGAGCGTTGATCACATCAGTACCAGGGCATTCAACAAACACTTGGTTCTCCCCAATAATCATTAACTGGTCTACATCCTCCAGGCAACCAGTGCACAGTATACGAAACTGGACCATTTTATCCTGGACTATACTCTCAATTGCTGACGAGGGCTATGGAAAAATATTGTGAGTGTCAATGTAGGTATTGGTGTAAAAGACAACTACTCAACTAGAATACGATTACACATCCAACATAGAATATGAGGTCTGAGCACTTGCACAACATTAAATATCCTGCAGTAAATAGCACTTGCCAAACATCAAATGTCCTGCAGAAAGCAAGCTAGATTATATACTTTGTCTCAGTGGTGAAGCTAGACATTAGCAACTAGCCATGCTATGCAATTATTGAAAACTTTTTTTGAGTTATTATAAGGAGAGTGGGATACTCGGCAGTTGACTGTTCTGTAAAACTACCTGAAGACTGGTAGACTGCCTGGATATTATGTCATGCTATAAGCTAGCTTGGATTAAGCAAAACATCTGGCCACAATAGAATCTTAGGAGAATAAAAATTAATACACTATTTTAAAATGCATTGGACATTAATCGGTTAACCTTGAATTATCTCTATCGTGTGGTGCCAGTGTGGGTAGAGTATAGCAAATATGGCAGTTGACTGTTGTGTAAAACTTCGTCTGGAATTAGTAGAAGCCCAGACAAAGGGCCTTTGCTTGAAACGTCGAACTTCTTATTGTATTTTTCAGGTAGTTTTACACATGTTCAGTCAACCGCCATAACCTTGAATTAGTTAACTACATACTGTATCAAATCTTTGCACCGCATAAAAATACAAAAATTGTAATTGTTATTTTTGTAAGTCCCTATTATGTACCAGAGGTTTTTCTCATCCAAGAGAGCTAGCTTATGGTATTACCTGTACATAATGTCTACCCAGTCTCCTACTCTCCCTTTGATTACTCAAATTGTCTGGAGTTAGAAAGAGCATTGTCAAAGCAAGCCATGGAAACTGCTCTTGCTATTCAAATAAGCATGCATTAAAATATTAGGCTAAAGACAATGCATTTCTGAAGGTTTCAATAATTAAAGAATCAACAATTTGCATAGCACAACCAGTTGCTATCTCTAGCTTCATCACTGAGACAGAGTATATAATCTACCTTGTTGTGAGACAACCCACTGAATAAAACAGCCTGGTTTAGAACAGGTCGCTGCATATTGATTGAAAAACTGCCTGTATTAGACAGAGAATAATAGCGAATTAAGGCACATTGCGGTTTAATAGGTTAACACGTAAGTGAGGAGTTCATTAGAGTTAGAATACTATACTAATACTTATCGTCTCATAGCTTGTAGACATGTGATTGTCAAAAGACTGCAACCATGAGTTTTACATGATATGAGTACCTTTTACATTGTCACATTGGCCAATATCAAACACACATAACTTGCTGCAGTTCATTCAATCCTTGTATAATTTGTTTTGTCTCTTCCAGTAATATATCATTGTTCTAATCTGAGTCCTGAGGACAAGGCGAACCATACAGAAATATACCTTGTTTAGCCAGCTCCAAATATACAATATCTGTCTCAAGAGAAGTAAACATATATATTAGGACAACCTGACAGCTTGACATTTATATAATACATATAATAGAGTATATATTGAATGCCAATAGACAGGTCTCATAATTATGTCTATTTAAGCCATGCATATCCAACACTCTTTCCCTTAACAAGTAAAATCGTCTGGCATTTAGACAGAGTAAAATAGGAATGTAGGGCCACTAGGGTGAAATGAGCAAATTGTCTTAATGGGTTAAAAAGAGACATGGGCAAACAGTTCGGTTAACCCACCAATATCCAGCGGTCTGTGACGAGTACAATCATGTGGTGTTAAACTTAGTAAACTAACGTATGGGGAATTAGGGCACATCCTTAATGGTTAACCACTCAACATTGGTAACGGTCAGGCATCATTAACATATGTACAAAATTTATTACCTTTTCAATTTGTGCAGGAACATTATAGAATTCTGTAATATTAAGCAGTGGCAGACAGTAAGTGTGACTCATATAATCTAAAAATATAAGATGTATTTTATTTGCAAGCACATTTCAAAAGGTAATAAATTTTGCTCACAGACACAAAAACATTAATTAATGAACCCTGGTACGCATACTATAAGAGTAGACTATTATTGGATTAAATTACAGTTATATCTAAAATCATAATCAATTTTCAGTATTTTGCAATAAGCAGTGGTAGACACTAGGGGCAAGGGGTAGTCGCCTCTCCAATAATTTCTCAAAGCCTTTGAATGATAGCTGGTTAACTGTGTAACAAAGCTGTATCAATGAATTTACAACCACAAAAGCCTTGATAGGCTATAATTTAAGTAAATTTGCATGAAATTTAAGCGAAAATAGTTTTAAGAATTGAAATTTGCAGCAACAAAGGATGGTTATATGCTGCAACCTGGTTTGCACCCCTATTTTTTGCAGATGCCCGGCACTGGCAATAAGTTCCTATCCATATCCACACATTGCTTCTGTCTGGCCCCATTAGAATGTGGGAAGGAAGTACTGGTCGATACCACATAGTGTAGAGTGAGAAATAGATATGTTGTACCGCAGCCATTATTTCCCTTAGGAAATGCATGTATCGGTGGCTTCCCCAGGCTGGGGTCGACCGCTAGGACCCATGGGGATTGGTCTTTTTACCCAGTCAAACCTTAGCAAATTCCCCTGGGTACAAGATACAGGTATTAAATACAACCCCACCCTCAAGGCAGTATCTTTTTCAATGTTATATCAAGTTACAGAGCCAGTTGCAAGCGGTATAAGCTCGTTTATTGACTGACTAATCAACACTAAAACATATCAACAATGACTTGTAGAAAAATATAGCAAATGTATAATATTAATGGCCCTAGACCAATCCTATAAATTCATAATAAATTCAAAGCATCCAAGTCACATTTGGGAGTTTCTAAATCAAAATCTCCTGGGTACTTTCCTGTGGGTTTTCGGCTTGAGAACCAAATTTGACTTTTCCCCCACCCCCATGGGATGCAAACACTTGGCAAATGCCTCTGGGTCCCCAGGAAGCCGCTGATACATGGATAAGTAGGGCATAGTGTTAGTCCTCTCTACTCTTGGAACATAGGCATGATATAATTTAAATATAGATAGATCTATGATTAACTTTTGAAGCAAGCTATTTTTGTGTAAAAGGAGAATATTCCTGGTACTACCAAATATCCACTTATCGGCAGTACGAGAGCATCATGGATTTACATTGACTGGTGCATAAACTTCTCACAATCAAAATATATCAACCAGGCATTCGAACATTCACATGTGATAGTATTAAATAGTTGGACAATGGGCCCAGTAATTTTACATTCTTGGACAGGTTTCGGAGATGTGAAAATATATAAAAGTCATGCGAATCTGACCTATTAGTATCGATGAAACATTTCAGCTTACAAAATACAGCAGAATTTAGATACATGACTCTGATTGACAGTATACCAGTTAGTGGTGACAAGGCCGGATGCAATCTCTTGAACTCAAATAATATATTTAGAATAGGCAATACTTTTACAATAGTTTTTTCTCCATTTTCACTGCATATGTATCAACATAATTATATTAAAATCTTATATGAAAGTTGTAGCTGATATTTGAAGTGGTTAAATCTTTAAATAAAGCTGTATATACTAGGACAAGATGGGCTCTGAGTATTTAACTGCAATCTGTCATATACAGTTGGTAAATATAAACATTGAAAGCCCAAGTAAAAGTGAAGATTTTCTTAGTAGCATTTGCTGAAGTAATTTTAAGTTGGAACTGTATTATTTTCAGCGTTTTAATTGATATATTGTCGCGGCAAATTCAAATTTTAAGCGGGCACAACATGCTTGACATCCACGAACGAAGATTGCAAATATTTCCTAACAAAATCGCTCTATTACATAAAAAACATAACAATAACCTTACCTGAATATTATTCAGTAGTCGCCGATGTATTGCTTCTGAAAATCCAGTTTATCTTGGGTCAAAAATATAAAATTTCGAGCACGATTTCGACTAACAGAACAAAAATAAAAATTTTAAAATATGGAGGTGTGATGACTCTATCCCGAGAACCTTTGCGCGCGTAGTAAGAAGACTAGACACCAGTCTGTCAGTCAGCGCGCATTGCGGAATATTCATTTTTCGTTCATTCTTTGATAGAGTGACAAAACTGCAATCACCAGTAAATGTTTAAGATTTTGTGTTACATATAGAGCTCTTAAATAGATAGATAGTCGCTGAGATGCCCTTCAAACTTGAGCATACCGATATATTGCCCGATATATTTCAATATTTTCGTAGAAATACTATAGCATACATGTGGATTTCGGGTATAAGGAAGGTTATTAACATATATATATTAAGGTCTTTTATCAAAATAATAACTAAACGGTTTGAAATTTTTCGAGAAACATCTATTACCGCCGTTGCTATGGTGATAATGACGTTTCAAGATAGCAGTTGGGTTTAAAATGCTTTAAAAAGCCTTTTATAGTTATCATAGTTGGCGTATATAATGTTTCTCTAGTTTTCTTGTTTATAGATGTGAAAAATTATAACATGTTTAACTTATGTATATGACAAATATGTATGATAAATTATTGGTGCAATCCCTCCCTCCTCCCCACCTCCCCTCCCCCTCTGTTCCGCAGTCCCTGGTTAACGATCAACTCGCTAACTCGATCACTGTTGTATTCAAGTCAGTCGAGTCTCTTTGTTTTTCAAACCAAAAATAATTCTCAAAAAAATTGGATCTAAATAGGAAATCTACTATCTCTTTTAGAAAATGTAGGGAGCCACTTTTCCTTTCTCATTCCATGCTGTGCTTTGTTTAAAAAATCCGTGCGAGGTGTGTTCTGTAACACACCAAGGTGTGTTACTATAAAAAGTCAAAGGTGTGTTGTCGAACACACCAAGGTGTGTTTTCATTCAAAAGGTGTGCAACTTAACACACCTTACAGTCATCAAAGTAAGGTGTGCTAAAAGGAAGTGTGTTCCATAACACACCTTGGTGTGTTTTGTGACCCACCATGGTGTGTTCTCTTACACACCAAGGTGCGTTTTCTAACACACCAAGGTGTGTTTTCCAAAAGTGCGTAGAAAGGTGTGTAAAAAGTACACACCTTGGTGTGTAATGAAACACACCTTGGTGTGTCATTAAACACACCTTGGTGTGTAATTAAACACACCTGTTTTTAGAGTGTGACGAGCCGTTGAACGGCGAAACATGCATGTCTGCAGATTTGACTATATTAATCTTAAAACAGTATATAATTGTTGCTACTTAAAGTTTCATGCGTTATGCAATCTTCAGGCAACTGTTCTAATTGTTATAAAACTGTTATAAAACTGTTCTAATTGTTATGCAAGATTGCATAACGCATGAAACTTTAAGTAGCAACAATTATACTGTTTTAAGATTAAATAAATAAATATTTAGCTCTACAATAATTTTTGTGTTGAGCACTATTCTGTCTACAACAGTTACAAAATAAGGTTCAGAACTCACTGCCAATCTCTGTTGCCCGCGTGATAGTTCAACAAGTATAGTTATGGGCTAGATTCCTGAAGGGGTATCATAGTTAAGAGTTTAAATCTTGTGTACTTATATGAACAGGGGCGAAACTTAAGGGGGATATGGGGGGGGGGGGGGTGACACCGATTGGCAGGGAAATCAAAGGTCTTGCAGGGCAACGAAGTCATGGTGCAGTTGCGAAAAATATCTTAAAAAGGAAAGAAAGAAGAAAAAAACAAGATCAGGCTATATAGTTGAACTAAAAAATTCATTACCTAAGTTTTACAGAACATGATTTTGTACAGATCAATACAAAATACGATGAATACTGTTTCAAATCATATCAATTACAATAATTAGTACGAATTGTCAATAAGTGACCTTAGCACCTGATCACAGCGGTATATACATTTGCTGATTTTTTTTCTATAATTGTCATACATATTGTGATTTCCAGTAGAATAGGCATAAACATATTGTAATTTTTCACAAACATAAAGAAGTTAACTGGAGAAAACATTAATTCAAGACCTCTGCTTAGCTATGTCTAAGGCTATAATTGTTTATTTAAATCTACCAATAGCAGGGAATCGTCGGACTTTTTGGTGCGGATATTCAGATCAATGTTTTAAAAATTATGAATGTTTAAGGTATTAAATTAGCAGTATAAATAATGAAGAATTATTGTGACATTGCTCATAAATATTTTCCCAAAATGTATGAAATGGCATTTCAGAGCCTAGTATAGATTTACCACGATACCCCCTTAAAGGTCTCGCTCCTTCAGCACTCGATACTTGTGTCACTGCACTCTCGGAGATCGTTAGTCCCCTCAATCCAGAAAATGCTCCGCGGTCCCTCACAGCGCCGCAGGGCATCATAGGTTTTGGCAGTGCAATTTTACCAGACACCCCCAGCCCCTGGCCCCCTGCTAGTTTCCCCCAGCTTATAAAGGAGAACTCTTCACAAATCCCTGTCAGCTTGGCAGATCATTTGAAATAGGTCTTCGAAGGTTAAAAGTTCATATCTCCTGCACTTAAATAAAGGTGGGAAAAACCACATCCAATATCTATAGTCAACTTGACAATTCCAACGATCGGAATTTATTTTCAAAAGGTTAACAGTTTCATCATCAGTGGTGCCTTGCTTATAGCCGACGAATAAACAGAGCAATGCTGATTTGGACGAACATTAAAGGACTATTGACGTACGCGCTACTTTTCAGTCTGCTCATCACTTCATGTGATGGTGTCGCTCGAGCATGTGGTCGAATTTGTAAATCACGCAACAAACAGAAGGAACATAAAAAATTAACGCCATCAACATTTCGCTTTCAGCATGAGAGCCCTACCTAATCGTTTTAATCGTTCGATTACTTAAGGTAAGGTCAATTAAATTGCAATAATCTAATATATTAAAGGCCATGTTACACGGGCAATTCTTGCCAAAACGCAATTTCTGCACAGAGCCATGTTATGCAGAAATGTACGCACAGAAAACAGTGAACATCGCGACGAACATGGTGGAATGGCGTTTCAATCCACCGATATTATCGAGGTGTGCATTATAACTCTGAAAAAAGCGTACGCGAGGATTTTTGGGATTTGGATATATCCGGGGATTTTTGTGTGAAATTTTCTGTGGGTTTTAAAGGAGGGATTCCCTCGATTTCCAGATTTTGATGAGATTTTGAGAGGGATTTTTGGGATTTTGAGAGGGATTTTGCGAATTCTGGAAGAGATCTTGGGATTTTCAGGGATTTTATGGCAAATTTAGGGATTTTATAGGAATTTTCCGACAAAGGATTGGCAGGATTTTTTTATTTTTTTGGAAGATCTTTTTGGTATTTCTGAGGAAATGTACGAGGATTTTTGAAGTAATACTTCCCTCGGATATTATCATTCTAGCTCGCTCATTTCAGTCAAGGGCAAATTAGTAACAATGCCTACGCATTGATTCTGAGGTGCTCAATCTTCCTTTCGGAACGTAATAAATGCAAATTCATTTCCCATAGTTAAGTTGGCTAAAACGAGTAAGGAATGTTCTTCCTATAGCCGTAGGAACATTGATAGCTATGATCTTCCTTTTACGTAAGCGTTTAGCTATTTTCTTCCTTTCCAATATATTATATATAAGTATAACCATGTATCTTAGCGGTTCTTGCTAGTTGTTGTTGTAGTTGTTGACGTTAGAGTTATTTTCGCAATATGTATTGAAATAAAAGTGTATAAAATAACTGGTTGTGACGGTTGATTGATGAACGCATATATAGAACGAATACAGTCCCAAAGTTAAGCAAGTGTGGAAGACCAATATTCGCGAGGTTTCCACAACATTGCCGTCTGGGCATCCTTAGCAAGAAAGATATCGGCTAAGTAAAACGAGATCAGCCATGCTCAAAATTATATAGTATAAAAGGTCGTCTTTTATTGATGTATGAGTGTTACTATACTGGAGCAAAGCTAAACCTTAACTGAATGCCATGCATGCTACACGAGCCAATTTTTGTTGCAACTTGCAACGCAATTTCGGACACACGGAGCGATTTTAGGTAAAAACTAAAAAGTATATATTCGCAGACAAATTGCGAGCATGAATCTCGTATTTTTCTTGCTAAATATGCCCAGAAGCGACAAAGAAATGAACGAGAATGATAATATCTGTGAAGTGAAACTCGGACAATGTTCACTGTTTTTTGTGCGTACATTTTTACAATTTGCATAACATGGTTCTGTGGAGAAATTGCGCTGGTGTTCAACTGTTTGCCAATATTATACGGTATAGCATACTCCTGTCAGGGGACGGTTCTATAAAAGTGGATAAGTTACCCCGGATGGATAAATTTTCTACTCGGCGACGGATAGTTATCCCTTCGATGAAAATACGTTGTACGAAGCGCGGATTTTCTGTTGAATTTCTTACCGCATGAACATCAGCTGTTGATAAGCATTTTTGAACTGTATATTTTAACTTGTGAATCCATGCATATATTTTTGCGAAGATAACAGCAGCGGAATGTGTAGTATATGAGTTGTGTTACCTTGTTTATAATAGAAAAGCAGATACAGTACTAAATATTTTGTTGCTTGAACTTGTACACTATACATAACAATTTTAAGAACATTTTCTCCCAAGTTTAGTTTGGGAATTGATAGTGCTTGTTTTTAAACTATATATAACAGGAAGATCTGGAGATGGATAGAAAATTTGGTGCGGCCTATAGCTAGAAGTCTTACTAAGACTTTTTCAGTTGAAAGACTTAGTTGAATCAAGAATTCTGGAGTTACAGGCCAGCACCCAAATCGTGTAGAGGCAGTGCAACTAGTTACCTTAACATGGAGTTGCTGGCTAACAACTCCAAAATCATGTGGAATTAACTCAAAACCCATCGGGGGGATCTGCCCCGTTTGCGTCCCCAGGATACTAGTTTTGGCCGCTGGGTGGGCTGTGCCGGTATAGCCTACAATCAGGTACAAAATTTATTGAGACATTCTTGTCATTGCCCCCCTCCCTCCTCACACAATGTTGTAAACATGATTGATACAAAGGAAAATGGTCGACTAAAAATATTTCACAACATTGACTATGGGGGGAGGGGGGCAAAAACTTAAAAAGTGGGAGAAAATGTGGAAAGTCTCATTATTTTTGCACTTGATTCAATCAGGTGCAAAAGTTATTGAGACATTCTGGTCATTGCGCCCCACCCTCCTCACACAATGTTGTAAACATGATACAAAGGAAAATAGTCATCTAAAAATATTTCTCAACATTGACTATGGGGGGGAGGGGGAAAAAACTTAAAAAGTGGGGGGAAATGTGGAAAGTCTCATTATTTTTGCACTTGATTGTAGCTACCTCCACTAGCTCCCCAAAAAAGAATCTACAGGCATGCAAAAGTGTGAAACGGAGATATGACTTTTAAGCGCACGATAAGCGTTTTTAACCATATTCGCGTTTTATAAAAAAGGATAAAAGGCGGATGTGACAGTTTGACTCTTAAATAGTGATTCAGGACAACACAAGCCATCCGTCCGTCTCTCCGCCATCCGTCCATATCCCCGTTTTATCCTAAACCCTCGAGCCCTTCAGTGAATAACGACTGAGTAATTGGATGACAAAAGATCTCTTGTTTCCGGAAATCAAAGACGCGTGATATGTGAAAAAGATAATCCAATAAGATTAAACGATAATGGCAATAGTCACAAAACGTTTTCAACCTTCCTCCGGGTAGGATTTTCGGTTTTCCCAACCTTCCTCAAAATAGCTGGAAATAAATATCAAGATTTTTTGTCCAAAAAAATATATATAAATTTTCGTTCGAGTATTCCTAAAAGTCTTCTAAAAGTCTCGATTAATTCAAAAGATAAAAATACATATCTTAAGTTACATCTTAAAATTATGGTAAAATTAGAATATATATAAATTGTATAGTGAAAAATTAATCAGTGTTACTGTAAGACTAGGGTAGTTGGACTCCGTCTTTAAAGGGTATAGTTTACACACTTATTTTTGGCAAAAAGTCATATAATAGGCTTCCTTGGCTTTTTGACGCTTCAAAAATCTTTTTGTCTTGTTTTATCTAGCATAAAACTTACAGGTTCATTTATATAATTACGCTTGTAGCAACGATCAAAAAATCTTTGAATGGTCACCTTAATTCAGCTGATGCCGGAACAAACATAGACTGATAGGCCATATATAGTTAATAATATATTAAAGTGTCAAATAAGTCATTTAGCTCATCCTGGTTATATATAGCCTTCTATACTCTCAGTGTTCTAATTACATATTAGCATTTGTTGACTTTAATTACTTTCTCACGACCGCGGGTGGTAAATCTGTTGTTGCCGAGAATTACAAGCTCTTTACACTGAGGAATGTTGTTTACCATTTCGAGTTCATCATTGTAACCCTTCTTACGAATAGTTAGCTCCTTACATTTACTTGGATTACTAATCATGTTGTTATTCTCAGACCAACATACAAACTGTCCAACTGCGTCCGTTGACTTGTCAATACCATCACTCCATACCGGTACCACAATATTCGAGTCATCGACATACTTAAAAAGATCATTTTCATCATCCAAATTTATCTCAAGATCATTAAGGAAAATATTAAAGAGATAAGGACCGCTGACACTTCCTGGTGTGTAATTCCCTTGTTGACAAACTCCCATTCCCCATAGAAATCATTATAGACAACTCTTTGCTGCCTGTCCTTTAAAAGTTTTTCATATGGGAGTATATGTCTCATGGAATCAAACGCTTTGCTGAAATCCATTGAAAAGAGTCTAACTGCTTTACAATTACTGTTGTCTAAATACCTAAGTACTTTATGTTGGATGGCCAACAAAGCATTAGTACAAACAGCTTCCTCCATCTCTAAACGCGCAAATTGCGTTGCTGACAAAAACGCTTCTAGCTTATACTTAACATGACTGTTGTAAACTACCTTTTCGAACGCTCTTTCAATCAATTAAATATTGCTGGTGTTTACATTTAGGCCGTAGGATGAGCATCCAAAAGATGCTTAGAAAACGGATTCCGTTGCACCCCTCGTGGAACTACATAATTTTCACATGAATCTTTAGATAAAAACTTACTTTATCAGAATCCGTTGCTCCCCAAGCGAAACAGGTGCACAATTGGGGAAAAATCCCTCCAAAGTTTGCTATTGTCGCGCTTCGAAATTTTCGAACCGCCATTGTTTTGGTAGCAAATACGCATGCGCATATCAGCCAAATTCGCACTGCGCATACGCACAAACACGCACATGCTTCGAAGTGGAAACACGCTTAGTTATGCAAAACAATCATGGCTGAAGATATTTATAAAACTCGAATGTCCTCATGTTTTATGCATTTTGATAGCGTTACGGAGCAACTTTGCAAAGTTACACGCCAAAGGCTTAAGAAATTTCTTGAGTGTAGGTCTAAATGGGCCAAACTTAAATGTCAACAAGCTGAAATAGCTAAGAAATTGTACGAGAACGTCGATGAGGGATCTGTCAATACTCAATTGACTCAATTCATAGATGGAGAAGAACGCTGACAGCATTAACTTAGAATGCAGAGGAAGAATGAGGGTCTTCCCGAAATGCAACGCGCCTCAATGCGGCTCATTATTATTCAAAATCTTTATTCTCAACGCGCCGTTCGATTAAAAACTGTTGAAATGTATTGCGATTTTTGCTGTGAAGATCTCGTTTTCTCAAAGGTATGTTTTGATAACTTTTTTGTTTAGTAATTTAATAAAATAATTTTGGAATAATTTTGTATATATATCGCATTTTAGTTATGTTAAATTCCCATTGTATTTATGCATGTTTCGGGTCAGTGAACATGACCTTAAAGTGGCATTGAAATATTCATGAGTAAATTATACTTTTTTACAAGGAAACTAAAATAAAATAATATCAGTGAATTCAGGAATGTTTACTCTTTATAGTGATACTTTAAAACATGAATTTACTCCATAAAACCAAAGAGTTATCGCGGTTTGAAAATGAGCTATTTTTGCTATATTCTAACCCTATGGCATTGAAATATTCATGAGTAAATTATACTTTTTTACAAGGAAACTAAAATAAAATCATATCAGTGAATTCAGGAATGTTTACTCTTTATAGTGATACTTTAAAACATGAATTTACTCAATAAAACCGAAGAGTTATCGCGGTTTGAAAATGAGCTATTTTTGCTATATTCTATTAACCCTGATGGCGGGAATATACCCACGTGGAGGTGGTTTTGGCGCGACGAAAACTACTGTATGGATCGCTATTTTCTATGATAATTTTGAAAATACACATGTGTTGCTACTTATTTTATTTCATTGTTACCTTTATGGTTAGGTTTCGTTATATTTGAGTACATTTTATTGTATTTTTTCATTTATAGAATAAATTTTGTAGTATAATAATGGCAACTAATAATAGCGATGCTGTCATTAGTGAGGAAGAAAATGAAACTGCTAAGCGTGTATATACTTCTATTGGTGATACACCAGGGAAACCAGATCGAAAAACAAGAAGACTTCAACAACCAGTCGATCTTTGTTTAAGAGTTACACAACATCACCAAAGACAAAGGTATAAATTGTAATTTGTATATTCAATTATATGCAAGTATCATAACAGATCTCTTTGAGCATGTAATAATCAAGAAAATTACATCAATAGCTGCACAGTAGTTGCAGTCATGGTTCATATTCTGACGTTTTCTGTCTTGCCAAATACAATTATGCAGTACTGTCAGTAAATGGGTTATTAGTAATCTATAGAAAGATTTATGACGTTCGAATGTTGAATGAATGTCTATCTGACCATCTTTAAGCACCGTTTATTTCTTTACAAATATGGTTGTTTTTTATTGCTCTGTGACAATATTAATTATGATATGGAGCAAAATTTTATTCCAGTTTGCAGATCAATCATAGCTGGTTTCAAATTATACTTCTACCTTATAGAGAATAGTTGTTGTGACTTGTGAATCAGTTTTTTTATGTTTCAGCTTCACATCTTTGTAATACTGGAAAAATTAACGCTTTATTCCATTATTTCATACCTTGTATATAGATTGCCGTCTGCGCCGTCCACCAAGAATACCACCCAATATAACATAAAATAGTATAATATAATATAATATAATGTGATATAACATAAAATAGTATAATATAATATAATATAATGTGATATAATATAATATAATATAATATAATATAATATAATATAATATAATAGCCAATTATATGCCAGTTGTCATTGTGAAGCACTAAAAATTTCAATGCATTTGTGTCTCGAACATTGTCTGGTTCATGTTCCACTTTGAATGTCAACTCTAGGTTTGATGACCTTCTCCACATGCACCTTGTGAGCGCTGCTTGGTATCTGTTCTCTTGCCAAAATCCAACAACAACAAACTTTTCAAAATACATAGATATAACATCCAAACTATTGTCCTCATCATCAGACATTTCATCATCCGCACATTGTCACCAAAGGCAGTATTTTCCACATCCAACATTTCTGTCAATTGTTGAATTTTCTCAACTTCATCTACATTCACTGCCTCGGTTTCACCAACACTAGCACCACTAGACAGGTCTTCGTTCTCTACCACTCGGTGTGTATCAATATTTGCCAAACAAATAGGATTTATAGTAGTTGTTTAAAACAATTACATTCAGTTGGATAATCCAAAGGTATTGTGGAAGTACATTATCCAGCTGATCATTTTGAATATCCGGGTCACCTGGAGGGACTGCTTGGGATGTTGGTGATGGTAAAATATTACATATAGCCGGCCACATCCATCCCTGATTTCAATGGGGTCGTGGAACTACACATGGGAGTAAGAAGCACATTGAGTAGGAACAAAGTCAAGGTAAAGGACTTAAATATCAGTCTATCAAATGGCGTGTTTAATATTAATATAAAAAAGCAAATAAAAAATACATTTTATGCCCTGAATTATATCAAATATATTTATATATTATAATCAATTTTCACTACATTTTTACTGATTAAATCATTTCTTATTCAAAGATATTTATGTACTGTAAACACATTGTGTGTATTTCTTATATTTTTTTGAAATATACAAAATGTATTTCAATCAAAATTATGTATATTTAAATCATCTCACCTTGAAAACGCAACTGGTATGCACTTCTATCAATGCAGGGCTACTACAATCGGCGAACATTTCTTCGATTTTTATGCCTTTAACAACTGGTAGAATAAGGGCTGTTCGTCGAATGTCCAAACTATCCATAAAACTTATGAACCTCGCAGCATTCTAGTTGAACGCACGGTAACCCATCTGTGATCATATTCACAGGGTTTTTCGACACACAATGAACATAAAGGAGTCCATGCCCATCTAATTCAGAAGCTTTCATCCCAGTAATACTGCGAAAACTCGCCATTTTAAAATATTTTACTTTTACTATTGTCTCCAAGTTGTGATATGTGAACGCAGCGAGCAACAATCGAACAATGACGGAGCAGACCGAGAAATTGATTATATATGATAAACAGCCCCGGCGCGCGTTGCATTTCGGGAAGACCCTCATTCCTCCTCTGCTTAGAATGGTACCATCATGAAATGCTGGAAGAGATTTTGTGATGAAGAGAAGATCCGTAGACAACAGAGAAAAGAACAAACTTCTACCGAAGAACCACATGTGGAAGTGGAGCCAATAGAACCAAGGCGAAAAATTACACGTCAATCAGTCGCAGAAGCTAATAAGACTCTGTCTAAAAGAAACGAGCATGTACTCCCAGAGATATGTATTATTTGTGGAAGAGACGCCTCTTGGTTCTCACTAGACAAGGTATGGTCATTTTGATAGGTATAATACTAGCGGAATGTGCACAACATTCTCGGGTTTGGTTTTAAAATATCTTGAATTGTGATCAATTAAGTTTATTTAGGGTAAAGTAGTTTCTAATGCTACAAACATCCAACCTTGTTATTAGCAGATATTTAGTTTAATAATTTTGTTTCTCACCAGGTAACTAAGAAGAGAAGAAGAACTCCACTCATGTTGGCAGAAACAATTGATGCTGGTCTGTACAGCTGCCGAGATCGAGAAAGAATGATGAATGGATACTCGTGCAAATCAGAGGGAGAGACTGTGTAGCACTGGAAGTCCGCTATCACAAAGTTTGCTGCTGCAATTATACAAAATTTCTCACCAGAGAGAGACGAAGAAGCAATCGGAGACTGAAAGATCTACATCAGTGTACGAGAAGTCTTATGATGTCTTCTGTAAGAAAGTAATCGAGACCGAGGTCATCGGAAATAAGCAAATAAAGTATATGAAAGATTTGCTGGAGAAATTTGTTATCATTGCTAAGGACACCATGAATGTGGATGCATCTAAATATAGAGCTTTTAAACTCAAGCAACGACTGATGAAAAGTTATCCCCAACTTGTATTCTGTGTATACCAAAAATGAGAAATGTTAGTGAGATTGTATATGTGGAAAATGTGGATTCTTCTGAATTGGTTGAGGAACATATGTCAAATAAGTCTGAAAACAACGATGAAGACTTTGATGAAGAGAGCTGTACCGTTGATGATGATGATCTGAATTCCAACACAGAAACTGAGGGAAATTCTAAATCATTCCTTGTTATTCTAGATAGTGGCTAAATACCAACTTATGTCACAATATAATATATGTAATAGTTCAAATACGAGAAGTAGAACTTTACCAGACAAAAAGCAGGACAGCTTATTGTAGAATACATGCAATCTCGTTTTGAGCGCAGGCCCTTGGCCAGGTTCCAATAAGTGGTATTTTATTGCACTGATGAAAATCTGGGCTCAAGGATGAAAACATTTCTTTCAATTATAGATAGTTATGATGAAATTATGAGAAAGAGTGTTTCATCAAATGTTTCTGAATTTGGTAGGAAATATTTTTGCTTTCCGGGAAGCAAATTTTGCTTCTGCAATAAAAGCCAATGTTTCCAGATGTGGGAGACAGGGAAACATTTGAGCAAACATTCGCTTTAGTTTAGCGAAATATTTAATTTGTTCCTTGATCGTGTGAATTGTATGTATATTTATATATTCTCCGTCCAGTTTGATACAGGTGGGTTTTTACCTCAAACAAATTTGTATTGAATTAGGATGTTAATAAGTAGAATTAACGTTAAAACGGTATTTTGAAACAATAGCCAATGAATTGAAGTGATTTAGCATATGAGCAAGCAAAATGTACAATATTTAATGTGTGTGCATTTATTCTATAATATTACAAGGTTTGATCTCTATTCCGTGATTTTATTTTGTTGTTTTTACGGGGGAAATCGGGGAAAACCCACAGGGAAAATCCATTTTTCCTGTCTGCGCGTGCGCAGTGCGAGTTTGGCTGACATGCGCATGCGTAATTGGTACCAAAACAATGGCGGTTCGAATATTTCGAAGCGCGAAAATAGCAAACTTTGGAGGGATCACGTTTATGAATTAAAGCATTGTACTTCTGAAAATTAACTATATAGATTTCCATAATTTTGAAAAGCGATTCATTTTCTTTATTAGCTTCTATTAAGACGAACGCTAGCGTATAAGTGTGAATGGAAAAACAATACTAGGAAACGCTGCGTTTAACCAGCGTTTGGTAAGTGTCTGTGAGCTGTGAACAACAGCGGATAAAAAGCATTTCCCCGCATATTTGAGAGTACGTAATTAATTCGTCAGTGTTCGGAAAATTGCCGTCTTCTCGCCTCTGATCTTATAGTGTTTTTTCTCTATAAATTTTAATAAGTTATGCCGCTACAGAAATGTGCTAAAAGTTCTCAATACATATACGATATATACGTGGTTCCAGTGACAGTGTAGCCGCGTGGCGATAACTAACTTTAGGTCCAAACTACCTGAAAAATATAACAAGAACTTTGATGTTTCGAAGTCTAAGGCCCTTCGTCTGGAAGTTACGAATCTAAACAACTAGCTGATTCAATTTTTTCCACGCAAGTGCTCTTGACAATTTCCTGCCAATTTACTCCAATTGTTACATGAAATAGTTTTTGCCTTTGATATCATATAACTGATATAAGAACATTTACTGCTAAATAACCCGGCCGAAAACGCAAAATATACTAACACTTTGGGCTTGGCTTTGCGTAGCGATACAGTATATTGCATACTCAGAATTGCGTGCACGGTCGTTGAAAAATATAAAATTTTATTCATTATTACTTAGTGTCTTTATTTACTATGAATTATTTTCAAGATATCTTACTGCAGAGAATTGTGTGTACGGTGGATTTGTTTGCTCTTCAAGTCAAAAATCAAAACACATGGTTAAATATTTCTATATGCATATATTATAATTCTTCCCATCTCCGAGCTACATGTTAAGGCTGCCACAGACTATAGAGGTCTTGGCTGAGGTACCGCGGACTTCGCGAGGCGGTTTGATCAGCCACGCTCCCTCTTGTGCGCATAGTTTTTGCTGAAAATGTAACCTCGCGAGGCCGTTAGGCAATTAGACAAATCATGATATGTATGAGAGTAACTTGCCAAGCTACGACCTCTCGTGGCGGTGAGCTCAGCCAAAAGCTCTCGTGTTTGGCAAGCTTTATGGTTCAACGGCAATTTCATCTCAAAAGGAAGAACGCGCATTTAGCCGGATGCCCAGTCGACACTATTTCTATGAATTACTTTATAACTTCTGTATCACTAGATCCTGAATAGATTATTGTTTAACTCTAAGAGAAAATATACCCTTATTATGTTCAAAAATTAAATTGCTCGAGACAAGGTTATTCAAGGCATTCTCATTTTATTTAACAAAGGAAATGGCTTAAAGAAGTTCTGCCTTTGCGGCGCGGATTTGAGTATAATAGAGCTAATCAGCTAAAATGCAACTTAGGCCCTCTGGCAGGAATTAAATATGCGTTCCTGCGATTCCGGTGCAGCGCTCTAACCAGTGAGATACAGAGCCCAGTTCACATTACCAGAAATATGGGACATTTTGCGACTGCGTTTGCTCAGCGGGGTATTCACTTTATAATAGCATTCTACGGGGAATTTTCCTACGGCAGACGTAACTTCCCAATTTTCCTACCAAAATGTTCGCAAGAACCCAGTCGTTTTGAATCTGTGACTATATTTTAACATTGCGCACGGCAAAACAGCGTTGAGACGCTTCAAACACGGGGCGCAGGCTTATTTCGCGATAATTTTATAGTAATGGATGCAAAGTCACGCGACTTTGAGGCCAAAAGTACAGCACTTTTTTATCACTTCCAAAACAAACATCCACAACAGGAGATAGCGCAATATCGCAGGAGTATAAAGCTGTGCGTATATTTTAAGAATGTTATATATAAAGCGAGAAACGAGAAATGTTATATATCCCGCGATTGTAGTATGAAATCCAAGCATGACCTGACACCTGTTACTTGCTGACCTTTTGTCTGTACATGTTTTGCCATGGAAAAAAGCTCGAAATATATGCACGCAAATTACTAATTCGACACGAAACCAAGTCTGGTGATCACGCAAATCTCTCTGTTTTTCTGTAGTAAAAGACTGGAAACTAGCCTTGCTAATACCAAATAAACATGGCTGCTCGAAGCAGCATATAAAACTTTATCAAGCTTGTCTTTGCGCAAAAATCTAGATTTAAAGACGCCATATTGACGACTTTTAGAACTACGAAAAAGGCGAATTTTCAAACGATTTTGGAACCAGTTTGCCGTGGAATAACCTTCGCTTATTTTAGCTAAATTAACAGTTCAAACATTACCAAATTCATAGCGAGCTCCGCACTTTACATCGCTCGAGAGGATGTTGGACTATTCGACGAAGTTTTATCTCATGTGCGACCTACATTACTATAGATTCTATTGTATAATGCATCGAATTGGCAGTTAAATTGCATCAATCTCGGCAACCTCCTAGACGCGGGGAAATGCTGGCTATTTTGGTCTACAAATATTGCTTATCGTCGCCATCTTGTCCCATATTTCTGGTAATGTTCAGCACTCGATACTTGTGTCACTGCACTCTCGGAGATCTTTATTTAACTCCAAAAGTGGAGTAAAAAAAAAAGGTACAGAATGACTCCTTTTCTGGAGTAAATTTTACTCCAGTTTTTTAACTCCAATTTTGGAGTAAATTGTACTCCATAAGTGGAGTGAAATGTACTCCAGTAGGAGTAAACACTACTCTAAGAATGGAGTAAAAATTACTCCAGAAATGGAGTTAAAAAACTGGAGTAAAGTTTACTCCACGAAAGGAGTCATTCTGTACCTTTTCCCTTTACTCCAATTTGGGAGTCAAAATAACTCCTATAGATTAGAGTAAGGAAGGGCTCTTAATTAAGGTTAGAAATCAATAAAAACATTTTAAGGTCAAAATAATATATTTTCTCAGCAAAATATGATATACACAACAGGCATGCAATTTGCTCTAGTTATTTACATTGTTAGGCTCGACATCATTCTTCGAATGATATCATGGTTATAACATGCTTGTAGTGTTCACAGCATTATCATGTTATGTGGGTCAATTGGTAGAATTTTAGTACTAAACAAGTTGTATACCACTAGTTGGCCACTCATCTCCTTGCTTTGCTTGGTATTCCATATATTATGTTCTCCAACAAATGAATAACATTTCCAACATTGACGATGAAGTAGGATGCCATGATATTGACTTGATTATAGTGGTAGTATTAAACTTCAATCAACTTCAGCATCAGGATATTACTGTATGAATTCATTAAAACAATCCCTAAGAAAAAATTTAAGGTTAATAAAACAGCAGCAGAAGATTATTGGTTAGCCACAAATAATTTGAAAAATCTCAAGCACTTATATTGATTTGTGAGCTAATGAATCAGCAAACATTTATTAAACAAGCTATACTGACAAATGGGCTTTGACAATAGGGATGCACCGAATAGTTGAAACAGATCTGACCTGATTATCCGGCGGGATACTGCATATAGTTCATATGACATCTAGTGGCCGAGCCAGCTGTAGCGTGCATAGCAGACCATCTTGGAGCAGAAAGAGGAACGAGGGTCTCCTGTAATACCCGGCTTTCATGTTTACTCTTTCAGCTTCAATGAGGGCTTGCTTTACAGGCTAAGGCAGCTGCGAAGATTAAGCCTCACATAAGTTTCCGACATCAATGATTTCAATGATGCAACTATAGGTCCCTGGCAGGAATTGAATCTGCGGCCCTGCGATTCCGGTGCAGCGCTCTAACCAACTGAGCTACAGAGTCCAGTTGTCAAGCTCTAACCACAAGTTCATGTATATATACTAGGGTACTGCCATGTTAAGTTGTGGGTAAATATCTAGATTTTGTTGGCATCTCACTCGATAGAATAATAATTGAAGGGTTTTGTAGATGGAAAATTATTGAGTGTAAATTATATAAATTTATTACACCTAACCAGGAACAGCTGTAAAAAATGCAACTATAGGTCCATGGCAGGAATTGAACCTGCGGCCCTGCTATTCCGATGCAGCGTTCTAACCAACTGAGCTACAGAGTCCAGTTGTCGAGCTCTAACCACAAGTTCATGTATATATACTAGGGTACTGCCATGTTAAGTTGTGGGTAAATATCTAGATTTTGTTGGCATCTCACCCGATAGAATAATAATTGAAGGGTTTTGTAGATGGAAAATTATTGAGTGTAAATTATATACAATGGACAACTGGACTCTGTAGCTCAGTTGGTTAGTGAGCTGCACCAGAATCGCAGGTCCGCATGTTCAATTCCTGCCAGGGACCTATAGTTGCATTTTTTTGCAGCTGTTCCTGGTTAGGTCTAATAAATGTATATAATTTACACTCAATAATTTTCCATCTACAAAACTCTTCAATTATTATTCTATCGAGTGAGATGCCAACAAATCTAGATATTTACCCACAACTTAACATGGCAGTACCTAGTATATATACATGAACTTGTGGTTAAACTCACAACTGGCCTCTGTAGCTCAGTTGGTTAGAGCGCTGCACCGAATCGCAGGCCGCAGATTCAATTCCTGCCAGGGATCTATAGTTGCATCTTTCGCAGCTGTTCCTGGTTAGGTCTAATAAATGTATATACTTTACACTCAATAATTTTCCATCTACAAAACCCTTCAATTCATATATTATATTTGGTATGAATGTCAATATGGTATGCATATCAACCTGGTGAATATTTTAAGCAATATCACCTAAGCCGTGTCATTTTCAAATACAGCATGCTTCGTGACCATGCAGTCTTTTCCTTAACCGGTAACATTACTGTGTAAGTAGCATCACCCTAAATCATGTAAACCCTTGCTTTCTATGACTCTCTTGGTCACTAACCCTGCTAAAGGAAATCCTATCTCCATGTATAAAGCAAGGTCATGTTATTACAAAAATATTCTCAAATATATAATGAATTAACATCAATTTTATGCAAAAATCATCTACTATTAAAAATTATTACATATACAGATTAGTCCCAGTAGATCACTGGTTATAAAACAATTTGAATACCTAACTATTCGCCGTACGAATACTAAATCTTATATACAAATTAAAATGGCAACAAAACATGGGAATATTCGTCTTACCTTCAGGCACTTTAACCGCGTTTGTCTTTACACAGCAGCGGCAGCACTCCTCAATCAGACCGTCAATTGCCTTAATCAAAATTTGGGAAACAATAAACTAAGTTATATACTTCTGCTAGAAGAAATTACTCGAAAATTTACTGTATACAACTCAAGACGATTTCATTTTGACCTCAGTGCGTCGAAGTGATTTGTATACAGTCTTCAATAGAAAATATAACCACCTATCGAGTAAATAATCGTACGCAAATAACAATAAACATACCTTCGCAACAAAGTCCGTGTAATTTGTCCGGTTTTCGTGAATATATATAAAAGAAAATTTGGGTAAAACTCTCCTCTCCTTGAACTTTTGTAGCAAAATATTAACAATATCGAATTTGGCGCATGATGTGAATATAGAATCAAATTACTATAACACGTGATACATCCCTAACGCGTTGATTGGTGCAGACACGAGTGTTTCCACTTGTTTAGTTAACAGAGGGAAGCATTCTTCTTCTCAGCAGAAAAAATGTCAATCCAATCCAAAAATGTAAATAAATCCTTTGAGTGAGAAAAGTACGTTGGCGATTCACGACAGACCCGGCTTCGATTACCGCTCGCGGTTTAACAGTAAAGAATGTATAAAGCCAATGCATAATACAGCATTCCGCCATTCCCACTTTTGACTTGGCGACGTTACCGGAACTAAATTTTATTTTATTTAATTGATTTAATTAATAATAATAATAATAATAATACTTCGTCAGCTAATTAAATAGCAGGAACTTCTTGCTTCTTAATTTTGTATCACTAGCAAATATCTTAACTAGTCCCTACGCCCAGTGAAAGAATCTCATAATGTTGGAGTTAAATAACTTTGGCCGCGGTAAAATTCAGGAGTTAAAACGACTCCTAGAGTAATATTAAGGAGTAAAAATTACTCCATTATTTCTACTCCTTTGCTGGAGTAAGTTTTACTCCTTCTGTGGAGTTAAAATGACTCCCAGTGGAGTAAATTCTGGAATGCGTACCGAAATGGAGTAGTTTTAACTCCATTTTTGGAGTAGATTTTACTCCAAAATTTTTACTCTCCCACATGGAGTAATTTTAACTCCAATGGCGGAGTTAAAATAACTCCTTGAAATTAACAGTGTAGTCCCCGGAATCCAGAAATTGCTCCGCGGTCCCTCACAGCGCTGCAGGGCATCATAGGTTTTGGCAGTGCAATTTTACCAGACTTCCCCATTCCCTGCTAGTTTCCCCCCAGCTTATAAAGGAGAACTCTTCACAAATCCCTGTATAAGCTTGGCAGATCATTTGAAATAGTTTCTCCTGCACTTAAATAAAGGGGGGGAAAAACCACATCCAATCTCTAGTCAACTTGACAGTTCCAACGATCGGAATTTATTTTCAAAAGGATAAGTGGTGCCTTGCTTATAGCCGACGAATAAACAGAGCAATGCTGATTTGGACGAACATTAAAGGACTATTGACGTGCGCGCTACTTTTCGGTCTGCTCATCACTTCATGTCATGGTTTCGCTCGAATATGTGGTCGAAATTGTAAATCACGCAACAAACAGAAGGAACATAAAAAATTTACGCCATCAAGATTTCGCTTTCATCGTTCGATTACTTAAGAGGTAAGGTCAATTAAATTGCACTAAACTAATATAACAGGCCATGTTACACGGGAAATTCTTGCCACAACGCAATTTCTGCACAGAGCCATGTTATGTAGAAATGTACGCACAGAAAAACAGTGAACATCACGATGAACATGGTGGAATTGCCTGCGTTTCAATCCACCAATCAATCGAGGGATTTTTTGTGAAATTTTCTGTGGGTTTTAAAGGAGATTTTTACTCGATTTTGGGATTTTGAGAGGGATTTTGCGAATTCTGGAAGAGATTTTGGGATTTTCAGGGATTTTATGGCAAATTTAGGGATTTTATAGGAATTTTCTGACAAATTTTGGCAGGATTTTTTTTTTTTGGAAGATCTTTTTGCTATTTCTGAGGAAATGTACGAGGATTTATTAAGTAATACTTCCCTCGGATATTATCATTCTAGCTCGCTCATTTCAGTCAAGGGTAAATTAGTAACAATGCCTACGCATTGATTCTGAGGTGCTCTTCCTTTCGGAACGTAATAAATGCAAATTCATTTCCCATAGTTAAGTTGGCTAAAACGAGTAAGGAATGTTCTTCCTATAGCCGTAGGAACATTGGTAGCTATGATCTTCCTTTTACGTAAGCGTTTAGCTATTTTCTTCCTTTCCAATATATTATAAGTATAACCATGTATCTTAGTTCTTGCTAGTTGTTGTTGTAGTTGTTAACGTTAGAGTTATTTTCGCAATATGTATTGAAATAAAAGGGTATAAAATAACTGGTTGTGACGGTTGATTGATCAACGCATAGAAAGAATACAGTCCCAAAGTTATAAGCAAGCGTGGAAGACCAATATTCGCGAGGTTTCCACAACATTGTCGTCTGGGCATCTTTAGCAAGAAAGATATCGACTAAGTAAAACGAGATCCGTGCTCAAAATGTTCGCCCTATAGAATCCTATAGTATAAAAGGTCGTCTTTTATTGATGTATGAGTGTTACTACTGGAGCAAAGCTAAACCTGAACTTAATGCCATGTTACACGAGCCAATTCTTGTTGCAACTTGCAACGCAATTTCGGACACACGGAGCGATTTTATGTGAAAAGTATATATTCGCAGGGAAAGTTGCGAGCATGAATCTCGTTTTACTCTGCCGATATTTTTCTTGCTAAATATGAATGGGAATGATAATATCTGTGAAGGGAAACTCGGACAATGTTCACTGTTTTTTGTGCGTACATTTTTACAATTTGCATAACATGGTTCTGTGGAGAAATTCCTGTTGAATTATTTACTTCTTTTGAGTCACTTATCAGTGGGAGAGTTTGTTCAGGAGTCTCGCATTGTGGTATTAGTGATCATAGACTAATCTATGTCCAACGCAAATTATCTATAAACACTATATCTAGTAAGGGAAGTAACTACATTGCCTATAGAAGCTTTAAGAAGTTTAATCGAGAAAATTTCCGAAATGATATTTCCTCTCAAGACTGGGATTATAATCTGTCCAACATTCAAGACCCTAATATAGGCCTAATGTGGACTGAATGCATGGAAAAGTAAATTTTTAACTATAGCTGATAAACATGCTCCAATACGAACTAAGCGTGTTCGATCTAAGAACACTCCGTGGATAACATGGAACACTCCGTGGATAATCAACCATGAGATTTTGTTGTCTAAGCTCAAAATTATGGAATTCATGGAGTTGCCTTCAAATGGTTCAAGTCATATTTGGAAGATCGCACGCAGAAATGCTTTGTTAATGGTTCACTTTCTATGAAATGTACTCTTAAGTGCGGAATTCCTCAAGGAACGATTTTAGGTCCGCTCCTGTTTCTGGTATTTATTAACGAATGATTTACCAAATTGTTTGTCTAATTCGCATCCCAGAATGTATGCAGATGATACTCATCTTACATACTCTGGTAACGATATGAGTACCGGCCATTCAGTTCCATTTTAATGAAGATTTAGAAAACGTTGATAAATGCATGGTTAATATTTAATAAACTTACTCTTTATATGACTAAAACTGAATACATGTTAATTGGGTCGAGGCAGCGTTTAAGTACTTTTCCTGAAAATTAAATCCTACTTTTCAAATAAATGGAATACCATTAGATCGAGTTTCGACAACAAAGTCACTTGGTGTCTTAATTGACGAAAATCTTACTTGGAGTAGTCATATCGATAAATTGACAAAACGAATTGCTTCAGGTATCGGTGCCATCAAGCGATTAAGGTCATTGTTTCATTGAAAACATTGCACATTATTATATCAAGCTCTTATACAGCCACATTTTGACTACTGTAATATTGTGTGGGGAAATTGTGGTAAAACTTTATCAAATAAAAATTTCAGAAATTTCAAAACCAACACGAGTGTTGACCTTTTCTAATTTTGACGCCGATGCCAATAGCTTATTGGAAAAGCTAGGGTTGGATAATCTAAACATATAATGTCAAATTCAAAATTAAAGCGTTGATGGTTTTTAAATCTTTAAATAACCTCTTTCCCGAATATCTATATATGTTCTAAATTTACATATCGCAACGATGTAACTTCTAACTTGCTTCGACACTCTGTGAACAAACTTGCTGTTCCTTTACCCCGCACCAATTAGCTTAAAATAGCTCTAGCTATAGTGGTGCGGCTTTATGGAACAGCTTATCCAGCAACTCATAAGACAAGCGGAATCTCTGAATGAATTTCGACAAATTTTGATAGATCATATTCATGGGAAACAGGTATAATGTAAAATAGTATTTCCAACATAATTAGGTATATTTTATTATTCCATGTTAGATTAATGTAGAGTAAAATTTATTGTAAAGTCTGATGAAACCACCGTACTTAAATAAAGATTTGATTGATAATTCAAAATGCGCGCTCCAAAACTTCAAGACTTATAGTTGAATCAAGAATTCTGGAGTTACACGCGAGCTCCCAAATCATGTAGAGGCAGTGGACTAGTTGCCTTAACCTGGCGTTACTGGCTAACAACTCCAAAATCATGTGGAATTAACTCAAAGCCTATCGAGGGGATCTGGCCCGCTTGCGTCACCAGGATACTAGTTTTGGCAGCTGGGTGGACTGTGCCGGCATAGCCTACAATCAGGCGCAAAAATTATTGAAACATTCTGGTCATTGCTCCCCTCGCACAATGTTGTAAACATGATACAAAGGAAAATGGTCAGCTAAAAAATATTTCTCAACATTGTCTATGGAAAAGGGGGGGGGGACTTAAAAAGTGGAAGAAAATGTGGAAAGTCTCATTATTTTTGCACTTGATTCAATCAGGTGCAAAAGTTATTGAGACATTCTGGTCATTGCGCCCTCCCCCTTCACACAATGTTTTAAACATTTTACAAAGGAAAATGGTCAGCTAAAAATATTTCAGTCAACATTGTCTATGGAGGGAGGGGGGCAAAAACTTAAAAAGTGGGAGAAAATGTGGAAAGTCTCATTATTTTTGCACTTGATTGTAGCTCCATTCGAAGTTTGGCTACCTCCACTTACTCCACAAAAAAGAATCTACAGGCATGCAAAAGGGTGAAACGGAGATATGACTTTTAAACGCACGATAAGCGTTTTTAACCATATTCGCGTTTTATAAAAAAGAATAAAAGCCGGATGTGACAGTGTAACTGTTAAATAGTGATTCAGGACAACACAAGCGATCCGTCCGTCTCTCCGTCATCCGTCCATATCCCCTCGTTTTATCCTAAACCCTCAAGCCCTTTAGTGAATAACGACTGAATAATTGGGTGACAAAAGATCTTGTGTTTCAGGAAATCAGTCGCGTGATATGTTAAAAAGATAATCCAATAAAATGATAATCCAATGAAATTAAATGATAATGACAATAATATCTTTTGTCATCTGCGGTAAATATGAAAGGCGCAGTGGAACGCTAGATGAGAGCATAAAATGGGATTTTCAGATATTTTTGCGTAAACGTAAAATAAACTTCGTCTATAATAGCATCATTTGAAACAGAGTTGGAAAACGTTTTCAACCTTCCTCCGAGTAGGATTTTGAAATAGCTGGAAATCTTTCGACATGCAGGCTTTTGCTTGGGAAGGCTTGCCAGTTGGCCATTGCAGTACTGCTAGTCTGACTGAGTGCTTACAAGAGATTATGAATTCCCATTCTTATAATATGTTGTAAATTAGTAGCTTAGAATTAGAAAAGATTAATAAATATATATCAATGTAATAGTTATATGTATGCGTGTCAATAATTATAATCACCGCAGAGTATAACCATATGGAACATTCATAAATAACAGGATATACGAACTTTAAAGCCAAAGAGGAACTTTTTATGTAGTAAACCGAGATGGAATTTACGAATGTTAGGCCGGAAAGTCGTAGTGGGGGTTGATTTGTGGTCAACCAGGCGAGGAAATGTGCCAGGAAAGATAAGGTGTGAGGAAGTTTTTACATAATGTGCGTCACGCGTTGACCTTCCTCATGAAAAAAGTTCCCATAGCATGTATGTTAAGACATTATAAATAAGAGCGAGAATTCAAAGTTAGTGAGATTCGAGGGTCAGATTGAATAAGATTGTGACAGAATGTAGAAGATTGTACAAGAATGAAAGAGAATGAGATTGAGAGCGTTTTTATACCGAAAGTACCGATGGCAGTGATCAGTCATATGTAGCGATTGTTATTTGTTGATGAATAAATAAAAATTTGAGAAAACCGAAAGCATACAGTCCCAATTGAGAACCAGCGAGGGAATAAATCTCACGAAGAGAATTTATAACATAATACTTATGATACTTATAATTTTATGGTCAGTTTTTAAACTGTTTAGAGCACTCAGAAAGGGTATTCACACGATCCGATTGGTCGGATCCGATTCTCCTCCTGACGTACATGTGATTTCAATCACTTTGTGTTCGTATAATAAACACTGTATTACTTATATCGATTCCTTCTTCCGCTCACAAAATTTGATCGATTTCTCCTTCGCCTACGGCCATTAGTTCCACACATTTTCGTACGAAACTGTTACACAGTTCTTGAGTTATCCCGCCGTAAAACAAACACACAAACAAACTGAGGCGAAAACATAACCGACTGCCAGAGGTGATGTCTAATGAAGTATAAATCAATTAGGATGTTCAGAGTTTGTTTTGAAGTTCTTGTTAAATTTGTTTGGTAGTTTGATCCTGAAATTTCTCCAGTATATCGTTTATCGCTAGCTACACTGGACCCACGCATTGAAGCGGATTGTTAAATGTTTAAACGTATATCTTTTCTTTTCTAGGATCGGACAAACGTAGTTATTGTGGAAGCTAATTTTACGACGTCTGAACTCGGACAAAATCCCAGAGATTAATATTCCAAGAACTTTAACAACTCTAATAAATTAAGAAATCTCAAAACAATAATTGAATGTAGAGTATTTTACATGGAACATCTCTCATTTCCTTTTTATGATAAATTGACTTTCAAAAGTTCCGAGAATGAACATTATTATGCATATGTATGCATGTGATAGAATACATAATTCCCCAAGTAAGGTCATGTTACACGGGGCAATTTTTGCTGCAACTTGCAACGCAATTTCTGCACAGAGCCATGCATGTTATGTAGAAATGTACGCAAAGAAAAAGAGTGAACATGGCCCGCGTTTCACTCCACCGTTCTCATTCATCTCTTTGTTGCTTTCTCTGTGTGTTTAGCAAGAACGATATATCGGCAAAGTTAAACGCGATCATGCTCAACCTTTCTCTGTGAATGTACATTTTTACCTAACATCGCTCCGCATCCGAAATTGCGTATTCTTCCGACTGCTACTATGGAACTAATGTCTTATTGTAAGAAATCCTGTGGTATTTGGTTGACCTAAACTTGACGCCCTCCTTGCACTATAGTCAGGCTAAATGGACATTAAAAAACTAGAGAGTTAAACATTGCAATACTCTTTTCTGAATACTCGGTAAATCACTTCACGTCAGAATTTTGTAACTTTTGTGTAAAATGTTCAAATATTAAATCGCTTCCCATTCGAATGTCACTACATAGTACTGTGTTAATTTTTTAATCCGCTTATTTTTGGTAAATACAAGAATAGAGAAGATAAATAATCTAATTAACACATCACGCGACTTTGATTCCGTAAACAAGAGATCTTTCGTCGCCCTGTCAGTCGTTACTGAGTGACTGAAGTGCCCAAGCGTATGGAACGCCATGTGTCCAAAAATTATTTAACGTTAATTATATCATATCATGACCAAAAATGTCATTATATACAAATAATTTATTAACGAATATATATTATATCAAATCATGACTAACACGGATAATTCATGATTTGATATCATGTTGATTAGCATTAGTCGTTATATCATACAATGAATTTCCGTTAAGTCATGATATGATACAATGCAATTTCGACAAAATCGTTATTTAAAATCATAAGCATTTGCGCAATTCTTATTTCATATAATGTTAAGGCGTTACACTATGATATCAAATAATGACTTTTCAGTTGATTCATGATTTGATATAATGAAAAAGCACTTTTTTATTATATCATATAATAAAAATGCGCCGAAAAGTCATTATTTCATATAATATTCATGGGAATGGTTCGAAACCTGCCAATTGGAAGGAGAAGGCGCCAAATTAAACTATAAATCTCTTCTTCGAGCGCTCTCAACGACAAGCTTTTTACATATTTTAATACTCTTTAAATCGATTAATCATGGCGAGTGGCGAACGTGGTTGGGAAGAGGCAATAACCAGAGCTGTTCAAGGGGCAGTTAGATCCGTAATGAATGGCAGAGGTGGTTCATCAAGCCAGTCATCGCATTCGTCGTCAAACTCGACTAGCAGTACTTCAAGCTCAAGCGTATTAAACCGATAATACCGATAATAAGTTTGACGACGAATACGATGACTGGCTTGATGAACCACCTCTGTCATTCATTACGGATCTCATGCACCTATCAATGTCTTCCCCCAACGGGGGAGTGCGGGCATACCCAGGGGCTATTGACATTTTCAAATAAATTTAGTCAATAATCGATCCCCATCCCCTCTCGAGGGCTATATGGAACTGTCAATTCATATTTAATGCCCCAGGGTTGGAGATGGAGCATTTTTTATCCCTGGGATATCAGTTTGAGCGAAAGACCAGCAGTATATAAATATTATCTGGATAAAATTTGGCGCCAAATATATGCATTTCTGTATGGCATAGAGGCAATTAAATCAGTCAAAAGTATACATTTTGACTGATATTTTGGCCAGATATTTATTAATATAAAAATAAAACAAAAATTTTAAACAGTGTTTGAACACACGCTTGACTATAGTCAAGTGAAAAATAATGGAAAACAATGCGACAAATTGAGAATGGGTATAAAAAGGATTCTTATCCTTGATCTTTTTATTCTCCGTTAGTTTAGCCATTTTGTATTTAAAACGATCAGATAGTCAAAAATCCCCACCTCGGGAAGGTGCGCTGTGTCAAAAGAATACAAATGTCCCCTACGCGGGCATTAACTTAGTGTTGTCAATTGCCCGTGTATGCCCGCACTCCCCCCGTTGGGGGAAGACATTGATAGGTGCATAACTGCCCCTTGAACAGCTCTGGTTATTGCCTCTTCCCAACCACGTTCGCCACTCGCCATGATTAATCGATTTAAAGAGTATTAAAATATGTAAAAAGCTTGCCGTTGAGAGCGCTCGAAGAAAAGATTTATAGTTTAATTTGGCGGGTTTCGAATCATTCCCATGAACCGGAAGTTTATGACCGGAAGCTCATACGCACGACGTAATAATTGATTTTTGGACAGTTTTGAATTTTTGGACAGATGGCGCACCGCGCAATTGCATTATATGAAATGATGACTTTTCGGCGCATTTTTATTATATGATATAATAAAAAAGTGCTTTTTCATTGTATCAAATCATGAATCAACTGAAAAGTCATTATTTGATATCATAGTGTAACGCCTTAACGTTATATGAAATAAGGAATTGCGCAAATGCTTATGATTTTAAATAACGATTTTGTCGAAATTGCATTGTATCATATCATGACTTAACGGAAATTCATTGTATGATATAACGACTAATGCTAATCAACATGATATCAAATCATGAATTAGCCGTGTTAGTCATGATATGATATAATATATATTCGTTAATAAATTATTTGTATATAATGACATTTTTGGTCATGATATGATATAATTAACGTTAAATAATTTTTGGACACATGGCGTTCCATACAAGCGGGTTAGCCCGAAAACGCGGACACGGACGGATGGACGAATAACGTGTTTTAACCATATTCGCGTTCTATACAAAAGGGCATGGCTGCAGAAGTTAGGGAGTCAAGGAGCGACGCTTCCTCCATAGTATAAGCGACTAACTCCAAATCCAAAATATGCGCTTCAAAACATCAAGACTTAGTTGAATCAAGAATTCTGGAGTTACAGGCCAGCTCCCAAATAATGTAGAGGCAGTGGAACTAGTTATCTTAACCTGGTGTTACTGGCTAATAACTCCAAAATCATGTGGAATTAACTCAAGGATACTAGTTTTGGCCGCAGGTACAAAATTTATTGAGACATTCTTGTCATTGCGCCCCTCCCTCCTCACACAATGATACTAATTGCGCCCCTACCTCCTCACACAATGATACTAATTGCGCCCCTACCTCCTCACACAAAGATACTAATTGCGCCCCTACCTCCTCACACAATAATGTAAACATGATACAAAGGAAAATGGTCGGCTAAAAATATTTCTCAACATTGACTATGGGGGAATTGGGAAAGGGAGCAAAAACTTAAAAAGTGGGAGGAAATGTGGAAAGTCTCATTATTTTTGCACTTGATTCAATCAGGTGCAAAAGTTATTGAGACATTCTGGTCATTGCGCCCCTTCCTCCTCACACAATGTTGTAAACATTGTACAAAGGGAAATTGTCAGCTAAAAATATTTCTCAACATTGTCTATGGAGGGAGGGGGGCAAAAACTTAAAAAGTGCGAGAAAATATGGAAAGTCTCATTATTTTTGCACTTGATTGTAGCTCCATTCGAAGTTTGGCTACCTCCACTGACTCCACAAAAAAAATCTACAGGCATGCAAAAGGTTGAAACGGAGATATGACTTTTAAACCCACGATAAGCCTTTTAAACCATATTCGCGTTTTATAAAAAAGGATAAAAGGCGGATGTGACCGTGTGACTCTTAAATAGTGATTCAGGACAACACAAGCGATCCGTCCGTCTCTCCGCCACCCGTCCATATCCCCTCGTTTTATCCTAAACCCTCAAGCCCTTCAGTGAATAACGACTGAGTAATTGGGTGTCAAAAGATCTCGTGTTTCAGGAAATCAAAGTCGCGTGATATGTTAAAAAGATAATACAATAAGATTAATTATAAATGATAAAGACAATAATATCTTTTGTCATCTGCGGTAAATATGAAAGGCGCAGTGGAACGCTAGATGAGAGCATAAAATGGGATTTTCGGATATTTTTGCGCTAACATAAAATAAACCTCGTCTATAATAGCATCATTTAAAACAGAGTTGCAAAACGTTTTCAACCTTCCTCCAGGTAGGATTTTCCTCAAAATAGCTGGAAATCTTCCGACATGCAGGCTTTTGCTTGGGTATGCTTGCTAGTTGGCCATTGCAGTACTGCTAGTCTGACTGAGTGCTGACTGTTGCTACTGATACTAGTCTAGTAATCACTGCTTTGCAGTCTTATTCCGATCAGTGTTTCACTTCTAACCTTTCTCATTGCCAGTGAAGCTTCTTCACGGGTGGTACCCGCATATTCGTAGCTTTTTTGCAAGTCAATGTCTCTGACTTTGAAACAGAGTCGAAATATGACCCTGAATTTTGTGTCATGTTTTCAATAACTCATATGTCGAGTTTACAAGATGGTAACATTCGGAGTATGTTTTTTCTTCTATTTCTAGTTTTACTTTATTGTTTTTTGTTCAATTGTTCCACTCATTCTTTATTTATTTACAAGAGATTATCCTTCCATACTTATAATTCTATGGTCAATTTTTGAACTATTTAGAGCAGTCAGAGACTCTAAACGTCCGCCAACGAAATTTAAACAGTCAGTTCTTGCATATATTATACATTCAATTCTTTTCAGCCCGGGAAAGCAAGAGAAACTTTTGTAAATTTCTCATCCAATTTTCATCCAAATTGAACCAAAATCTGATCGACTTCTCCTTGGCCTACAGCCACTAGTTCCACAAGTAGGCAGTTTTTTATTTATCCCGCCGAGAAACAAACACACAAACACAATTAGGTGAAAACACAAGCTGGCTACACTGGAATCACACATTGAAGATTGTTTGTTTAATTAAACGTATATATTTTTCTTTTCCAGGATCGGACAAATGTAGTTATTGTGGAAGCTAATTTTACGACGTCTGAACTCGGACAAAATCCGGTCCCAGAGATTAAAATTCCAAGAACTTTTACATATTGAGAAATCTCAGTATTTTACATGGACTAGCATGGGAGGACATCTCTCTCTTTTTCTTTATATGATAAATTGACTTTGAAAAGTTCGGAGAATGAACTTTATTTAATATGATAGGCATTGATATAGAATACATATAGATTATAGTCAATAGAACACATCGTTTGGAAACTTGATTTAAGGCAGAGTGAATAAAGATATACATGGTTAGGAAGGGGGCGAACTACAAAACATTACCAATCAAAGTATCAAACTGTGATGTTGTCGACAAGGACCTCGAGGTCCACAGATCTTTTGTCTTAGCCAGGTATTATGCAGAAAAACAACACGTTCACTCACTGATTTCCATAAATGTGAACAAAAACAAAAACATAGAACAATGATTTCTGTCAACGTTCCGAGCCATATTGTTTATTTTGATTAACTATGATTAACATGCATAATCTATGTTAGTCTAGAATTAATGCAAAGAGCAACCAATAGCAATGTTTCAATTAGGCAATTTTATCAAGTCACGGGTGGATAACCAAGCCAAAACATTTCTGTTGGCTGTTCACTTGAAGATACAATGCGCACGTAATGACCAAGGATCACATTTTTGCATAAACTGTACAAAAATGTAGATAATAAGTTTTCTTGGCACTTCAATTGACTGGTAATATTACTATGGTAATTTAGTAAAATTACATAGGTGATTATTGAAAATTCTCAACGCTGATTGGTTGCGCTACCTCGGATTAATACGCGATAATCACCTAAAGCGTTTTTAAGCCGCTTTTATCGTACTGTAAATATTCAATTAAAATATTTTTGAAATGTGCATTTTTTATTTTTTTTCCAAATAATCACCTATGTAATTTTACTAAAACAATTATTCGCCTCACGCTCAGTGAATATCGGTGATTATTATTTATTTAAAAGAATTCATGGCTTCTGATTGGCTAATAGCCATGTGTGAAATCATCATGTCCAACGACTGACGTCATAACGTGGGATACGACTTTTTCATCCACTTTTTCATCATTCTTTTAAATAAATAATAAAACAATTATTGAATTCGGTTTTCACATGATATGAAGAATTATCAAGCCTCAGTTTGTCGTTATCAACCTCAGCCTTCGGCTTTGGTTAATAACGACAAACTTCGGCTTGATAATTCTTCATATCATGCTCAACCTCATTCAATAATTGTTAAATAAAAACCTTGACTTCGTCTCGGTTTTTATTCACCGATATTCACCTCGCCTTCAGCGAATAATTGTTAAATAACCTGAACTTCTGAACATTTACTCATTAAATGTTATTTAACAAGGCAATGAGCCTCAGTGGCGGAAATTTCGGTGGGGTGTGTGTGTGTGTGTGTGGGGGGGGGGGGGGGGGGGCAACTGCCTACAGCCTGAATTTCCACCACTGATGACTGTGATGAGCCTAGTATAGATACCATTCCAGTTTATTACAATGAATTAATCATTAATTATACTCGCTATATTAAGTCATTAAGTATATAGACTCATATCCAGTCGACATAGTTATATAAAATTACATATATTAAATACTGTTCAATAAACGAGCAGGAGTGTTTTATTAGATTTAAAACCTAGGTATTAGACCTAATAAAACACATACTGCAAGTATATAAAGAATACTAATTAGGATGAGCTTTAGATAAACAATACTAATGAAGATGAGTTGTATCGGGTATAATTGTATAAAGCCACTTCACGTGACATATTATGGTTGACATGATTTGCCAAAAAGCGTATGAATTGTTAATGAGTGTTTGAAGTATATATAGCTCAGTGTAATTTTGCCTTAATATACTCCCTAATATCAGCGAGAGACTAGGTCTGAGTCAGACACTGCAATAGAACTATGCAGCCAAATGATGGGTGAAAAGGTACCTTTGCCCCCTGCCCCTGTTGGTCAAGGGGAAGTAGAGTAACAACCCCCCTCCCCCAGTTCCACCGCAGCACATGTCTATAACACAATAATCCACATATTACATTTTTAAAAAGGGTTCCATTCTATCCTGCTCTGGTAGCAATTCATTCAATTTCTCCATGAGAGGAATAATTTGTTGCAATGTTTGCTCAACTCTATCAATATTTCGTTTCACGTCCTCAACCGTCGAAATTAACTGCATTTGACTTTGAAGTTTTTTGTGCCTGTCGGCAACACCTCGGACAACCGAGGCCGAATAGTTGTCCAGCTCTTTCAGCCGACGGGTGATGGCATCCTGGTCAAAGGCTACTGCCTCGGCACATAATTTTAGGTGCGTCTCATACCTCGCACACATTGACCGTGCCGGACGGGAGTCTAGTCTGTTGGTTATTTCGAAGTCGATTACAGCACTTCCATTTAAAGAGCCTTTCATTAAAGGATGGAATGTTGTAATGTTGTTTAGTTTTACAACATCAGGATCTCTGACAATTTGTTGATCTTTGCTAGTGTTTTTTCCACTTTTTACAACAACTATGGCACCTACAGGTGATATTTCTGAAGATTTACTTCTATTCTGACCACTGCTTTGTTCTTGACCCATATTATGAAGTAATTTGCCCGATTTGAAGGTTTATTTCAAGGATAAAACACTGATTTGTTTGGCAATCTTATACCGCCATAATTTGAAATATGTTGTTCTCAAATTTTAATTTTCAATATTTGCAGCAGGGGGGATTGGGGAGGCGAAAGCGAGAAGACTATTTTCCTCGTCCCCCCCGGTTGGAGCTTTTAAATGTATAAATATGGCGGATAAATGTTGCAATTATTTTACAAATTAACTTCGAATGGTGCAAAGCAATCTTCCGAGTAAATTTGAATAACTTAGTCAGAATTTTAAACCTGATGTCTTAAGAAGAGCAAAAGAATTGTACTTGGAATCATTAGGACTGTAATGGTTGTATTTTGTTCAGAAAGATCGCTTGAAAGATGCTGAAGGGCTGATAGATTGTAGTAAACACCACACATTTATATTTGATATAAAGAACTTTTTTGGAAGTCAGTGTATTTCACAATGTTTCGTGGGGTAAACTTTAAGCAAAGGCTGTTCTATCTTATTTGTATTCTCCTGGTTTTAGCTGCATTGGTCATATTATTATGGTCTGAAAATGATCAAAATAATTTACTACCAGAAACTGACAGCATAGAGACAATTGATTCCCAAATTATTACTTCCAATATTCCTTTGCCCTTGCCATCACAACAAAATTGCCGAATGCATACGAACGATTGCTTCAATATCTATCGTTGCGGCTATAACGAGGGGGATAAAATTAGTGTTTACGTTTATCCGTTTACAAATTATTTTGATGAGCAAGGGCTACAGATTTCTCCGTCATTTTCAAAGGAATTTTATGACCTTATAACGGCTATTAAGGAAAGCAAATATTATACGTCAAATATGGAGAAGGCATGTATTATCGTGCTGCCAATGGACATGCTTAATCAGAGAAGAATTGACACTAGAAATGCTGGGCAGATATTAAGTAGTTTGCCAAGGTAGGTATTTTCACAATTAAGGTCAATGGTTGATTTATACAGGAGGGGGGGTGGGGAGTGGCCGGGGGTGCCAGTTGACCTTGGCCAATGAAGGGTGCAAAAACTTTACTTCTAAATGCTTGAGGTATTCAAAATGTGTTACAGTCTTAATAGACCAACTTAATGTTTTTAATTCAAGGCAGCATCAGTTTAAAATACCCAACATTAATTGAATTTGGTACTTTGATTTATAAACAAATTCTGAATTTTGCTGTACGAAAGGCCGTTGGAAGTGGGCGGGCTGGGGGGAACCCCCAATAATTTCCTCATTTTACTTCCAGGATTTTACTTCTTTTCTTTATACTACATACATTTTCTTGCAGAGACAACTACAATCAACTTATCTGTAATAGTTTGCATTACTTTGACATTGTGTATATATAAATAGGAACAAAACCAATTCATTGATGTTTGTAATTGTACATGGAGAGAATGCTATTTGAAAACTTGGGGATGAGGTTGTAAAAAGTTAAGAGTGTGTTACATCTTTAATTCTTAGGTGTAGAAACTTCACAACTATGATAAAAATTCCTCTCAGGAAACAGAGAAAATGCACTTGTGAGACTTCGAAAAAGCGAAATTTTCCTGGAGGAGCATGCCCCCCCGCAGGTTGTCCCCCCCCCAATAACAATTTCTTCCGACGGCACTGGCAAGAGTCTAACATTATAAGTATTCAGTAATGATAATAAATTAAAATGAAAAACCAATCAAATATTCAAATAAATTATCTTAATGTCTGAAATTGTGTAGTAATCCCGTCCGGATACAAATCATTCACAGTTTGGTATCCAAAACCAAATTTTAGTATCCTGTGGATATCGGATACTGCAAATTTCAGACCTGGCTTACTGGACCTCTCTGAGGGAGACCATTTAGAAGTTATCTGTAGAGCTACATTATGCAGTATTGATGAAATTAGTTTGATCTAGTTTCTTCCTGTAGCATTACATTGGACTAATAAATAGAGAATATTACATGGTTGCGCGGAAATATGGAATTTATTTCGAGTGTTGAAGAGAATATTGCTCACGAGTGAGCGTAGCGAACGAGTGAGCAATATTCTCTTCAACACTCGAAATAAATTCCATATTTCCAAGCAACCATGTACTATTCTGTTTATTTTATAAACAAATTATAAACAAACGACAATTCATATAGAAACTCAAAACAAATATGTAAATAGTACACAAATAGTAATAGGTTTTTGATTGGCTTGCAAAAATGATATTTTCACACGTAAAAATATCGTATTTTTTACGTGTGTTTAAATACGATTTTTCTCAGTGGCATAAAACTCTATATAACACTTATGTTTATATAATAAAGATTGTTCTTACTGAACCTCAAGAGACAACAGTTTAGAAGTGATGGAGCTATCCAGTTATGAGTATATATAAATACAGTTAGTTTAGTTTTCATCATGATCCTGTTGTAAAACTGATCGAGCTATAATTGAATTGAATTTTGAATTTAATTTAATTAATACTTGAATGGCAATTTACAAGAGAAACTGAAAAACTCAAGTTACAAGATAATTTAAGCTAAATACTATTAAATTACATTAATTGAATATATAAAGTTAAGAATAAAATAATTATATTAATTATATCAAGCTAAATTAGATATTAAAATCCTAAAAATGTTAAGACAAGTCCCATTTTCGCGCACTATGGATGTGATTTCTTTCTAGGGAGCAGATCTGAAAGTACTACTATTATTCTCATAAAATGTTTTGCACAAAGAATCCCTTCGTTCGATCAGCAAGTGTAGACAGACTCAGTTCATTTAAACCATCCATATATGACAAATCGTATGCCATACCGGGCATGCATACTCTAGGATTGGACGTATGAAGCTACAGTACACATTACGAATATCCCTTTGTTCGACACCATTGCGTTTCAATAATTGTATATTACACTGTAGTTAACCCATTAATGTGCAAGACCCTTCCCTTGACAAGTAAAATCGTCTGGCATTAGACAGAGTAAAATAACAAAGTAGGGTGCATTTGGGTGCATTGCAGCTCAATGGGTTAATAAATTGCATTTATTTGTTTATTAGCTGGAGACAGCTTGGTGGGAAGAACCATCTCATCTTCAACATGATTCCAGGTCAGCATCCAGATTTTAATACATCCTTAGACGTTCAAACAGATAAAGCAGTCCTGGCTGGCGGTGGGTTTTCACCTTGGTCTTATCGGCCCGGATTTGATGTCAGTATACCAGTCTTCAATTCATTGATGCAACTTGCTGTTAGTGAACAAAATATACAGTAAGTTGATTGTTGTTAGTTCCAGGGTGTATATACAGTAGTGTATCTTTTTACCTCGACAAGGAGGTTGATTTTGCCAGCTTGGTCTTCTTGTTTGTCTGTTTCTCTATTAGTCTGTTTGTAAATTATCTGTTTGTTTGTTTGTTTGTTTGTTTGTCTGTGTCTGTCTGTTTGATTATTTTTGTTTACTTATAGCGTTTTTAACAGACCAACTGGACCTTCACGTTGTGTATAACTAATTAGCATTAGCGAGTTTACGATTGACGACGCGGTGTGCGAAGACGCCGTAGAACCAAAAAGAAAAATATGAAAACTCACCTTAAAACATACTACGTTGTCAACACGACGTAGAATAATTGGAAAAATTTCATTTCGTAGTGCAATAAGACGCCGCGGGAAAAAGTGAAGACACCCCAAACGCAGGGGCGCACATTAGGTGGGGTGTGTGACACCCCCCCCCCCCCCATCATTTGTGAATTTTTCAAAAACGTCGGTCCCAAATTGTAAAATTACACTACTTAATTCGGTCCGAGTTGGTCCGAAACATCCTGTCTAAAAACGTACAATAAACGATACAAAAATTGTCAATAAAACAAATCAACATTGCAAAACCCAGAGATATATTTTCCTCTTAAAGCAATATACTCAAATGTAAGATGGCATAGCCATACACGACTGCGCAAAACCTCCTAACTTTTGCTCTGCCGCATTCTGCGTTCTATTTCCACGTCAGTATTCTCGAGTAAAATTAAGTCAACTCTGTTGTAAAAATGCAGTTCAGTTCTAGTTGGGTCTTTATGATGTTGAAGGTTACGTTTTGGGGGCGTTTTCTTTAAATAACTGCATTTAAAGAAAATTGCAGCGAAATATTTGAATTCGAAACTAGAGTGTTTGAAATCTTATATATATTAATGAACGGGCATATAATGAAAGAGGTAGAGAAGACTCTGAAAATGCCATTTCCGACGATCTACAGACTCAAGTTTTTCAAATTTTCAAAGTCGGTCCCTGAACAATGGACACCCCCCAAACTTTTTTGGAATGTGCGCCCCTGCCCAAACGCACTACTACAGTCCTCTTGCGGCGTCTTCGCACACCGCGTCGTCAATCGTAAACTCGCTATTGATAATGACAAGACACCACATACAACGTAATTAACTATTAGCTCTTGTATTTCCCGTGCTCTCGTTTGCTTGCTAAATATTGGACGATGTTGTGCAGTAAGCCAGTTCGTAATGACGCATCCAAATGACGCGTTCTGCATCGGAATATAATTACAGTTGAATCATAACACGTAGCTGAGACTGGAAGAATTAAAATCTGCATGTATTAAAGTACATTCAACTGTTCAATCGTCCAATTGGTCTTTATATATACTGCCACAATAGCATATTTGTCCGAGCTGTGTGAAGCGAAACAGTATAGAAACTTGATCTGTTAGGATATTGGTGGGTTTCAGCGTAAATGTTATGGTGCAGCAGGAGCGCATGGTCAACATCAGGAGTGTGGACACTGATGAGGGCGAGTGAATTAAACTGCATCACTCAGTGATATTTAATTATTTATAATATAACATTTTATAGTACGCGAGCGTTGATTGGTCGAGATGCATGTTTCTGTATAACTGTATAGAAACACGGAAAATTTCCCGCCTCGCGCCTTTGAATTTAAAAACGTAAACAAAACAATTTTAATACGCGCTATAGTAAAAAAATGTTTAATAATACTGTCTCTACAACTTTTCAAACGACTTTTCAATTTAAATAGTGTAGAACTAGATTATTTTGTAGTGAAATTGACAAGCAAATGAATTTCTTGCTTATGTAATGAGAATTTGTGAATTAATCGACCTAACCCAAACTCCCACATTACACATAACGACAAAAAGTGACCGAGATATAGATATTTAGTGACGTTTCTATGTTCATATAAGGTATCATGGTGATTAACCATTCGTTTCGTGCAGCAAGAGTCTTAACGGGTGCAAATTATGACACTCGTTCAGCTGATCTTCTTAACACGCTTTCTTGGGACACACTTGAAAATAGACGGTCTGGTCCCAATTAAGTCAGTATTAATGTATAAAATACTTAATGACCACACTGCGCCGGGTCTTCGGAGGTCCTTCGTGAGAAGAGAAATAGATCAAACTAATTATCATCTCCGAAGTACTGCAACAGATTACACTTCCTAAGCCAAAACGAGAATTTCTTTAAAAAAGCTTGAAATTAGCGGCGCCATGCTCTGGAATCAACTCCCAAATTAAGCAAAATTGGCCGAGTCGCTTCATTCGTTTAAGTCAATAGTTCGATAATGACATGCTTCCTAGTTATATCAATATGCATATAATATATGTGTGTTAGTATTTAGTGTAACTTTCTTTTTAACGTTTTTAATACTTAAACACGAAAACAACCCTATGAAAACCAGCCTAGAGTTGATGCCTTGATGGGGCTAGCGTGTTCTCTATTTTGATTTTAAATAAAGTATTACCTACCTACCTACCTACCTTTCGAAGGCCCATAAAAAGAGCTTTCCAATGCTCGTACTCCCGTTGTTCTACGACAAAGAGTGATAGAGATACTTGAAGTTTCTATGTTCATATAAAGTACTGTATGGTGATTAACCATTCGTTCGAAAGCCCATAAAAAGAGCTTTCCAATGCGCATAAAAATGTATAGAAACACCGAAAATGTTTTCTATTTGTTAATTATTTGCCTCCAAATACAAGAATACTGCATTATTTTCTCAGTCTGATAACTACGATGAGTTGTCCACCATCTGCTGCACGATATTTTCTATAGTTTGCACCCTGCGGGTTCAGTCGCGTTCTTGGTTCGAAGACCCGGTCATGTCCTGAAATAATTTCTTGATTTTCTGTTCATTTTTTTAGAAACATCAACAAGAAATGGTTTTTGTTATCAACGCAAGTGAATTATAATGCAGACTTTAGATCGACACTTGAAAAGGTGGCTGCTTTGAAAACGGATGTTTTAGTTTTAAATCGATGTTTGAAAGATGACCAGATGTATTCACGATGTGATGGGGAGATTTTGTACGAATATCCTCACATATTGCAGGTAGGAATTGAGGGAATGTACATGTGTATCTCAGTATTTTAACAATATAACAGTTACTAGGAATCGAGGGGCTACGCCGCCCCCCCCCAAAAAAAATGAAATTGATTTTGTGAATCAATTTCTTCTCATGAGCTAGTTCCGGCCAGGAAAGGGAGCCCCCCTCTCCCAATAACAATTTGTTTCTAAAGGCACTGAAATATGCCAGTCATTAATGTATAACTTATTAGTAGTTACAAAGTTATACTTATTGGGAGAGCACTTTTAACTGGAAACACTGATAACGGAAGAGCAGGTGTTGAAATGATCGGGCGCCAGGTCGCCAAATGCAACCAAATTCTGTATCTGACGACTAAATACCTTCTAATGGTAGCCCTCGTGGCAAATGAGCGAAAAATAGAACATTCTAAAGCGTTAAACGTTACTTTTAGTGAGAATGTTGTCGGTACAATCATTATAACTATATCATATGTTATACTGTATAATATCAGGGTTCTCCACAATTGTAAGCGGGGAAGGTAAAAAAAGGTGTCTGAACAGGTACTGTAAGCGTCACGTAGCGCCGGAGGCTGGACAAGTTTCTAGAGGGGTCCGGGAGCATGATCCCCGGAAAATTTTGAAATCTGAAGTCTCTGAAATGCCATTTCCTGCATTTTTGGTTGGAAGACCCGGTCATGTCTTGAATTGTCATGTCTATAATTGTCATGTCTATAATTGTCATGTCTATAATTGTCATGTCTATAATTGATACGACGTTTACTGTTATAAACTTTAGAATTCTATAAAAGCTTAAATCTTCCCTCAAAATGCAGGAAATGGCATTTCAGAGACTTCAGATTTCAAAATTTCCCGGGGATCATGCTCCCGGACCTCTCTAGAAGTTTGTCCAGCCTCCGGCGCTACGTGACGCTCACCTGTTCAGACGCCTTTTTTTACCTTCCCCGCTTACAATTGTGGAGAACCCTGATATTACAAAAATAAACATCCCCAAGCCTTTCTATTTTTCTGGGGGGAGGGAGCTTGTTGCTGGGCTTTCACAGATTCTTGTTTATAGGGATACCTGCAACATTGACATTGGTCACTACTGACAGTATATCTTTTTTTACAGTCTTCCACATTTTGTCTGGTTATTCGTGGCGTCAGGTTGGGTCAATCAACCTTGTTAGATGTATTGATGATGGTAAGTTACATACTTACATATTAGAAGTCAGAAAAACAGGATTGCATTTATCATGGGAGAAATTGAAGATCTCATTATCTTCCTTATGGAAATTTTACATATCATCTTACACAGGCCTTAAAATATCGGTCAGCAGTGCCGTCGGTCAAAATGTCCGGTGTCTTTCAGAATGGGTCGGACATTTTTATAATTATGTCCGATGGCCTTTGTTTAGTTTGGCGCGAAAATGTATTCTTTTAAAATCGTATACTGACGCTAAATGTTCGGCAGTTATGCATTGATACTTTAAGGCCCGGTCAAACGTCCGAGAACGCAAGTCATCGCAAGTAAACGTGCGTTGACTTACGATGCGACTGGTCAAACGAATACCCGGCTCCGCTGTCACGCTTAGTCGACCACATAACAGCTCTGATAAACATTTACGGGCCGGTAAATTTACGTCGGACAAAGTTAAAGTTTGATCGGACATCAATACAGTTGGGTCGGACAAACGGTAAACCTCAATTTTCCTTCGGTCGGACAGAATGTCCGGTGCGTTTCTTTCTTGGTCGGACAATTTCACGAATAGGTAGGACAATGTCCGTGACCGACCGATATTTTAAGGCCTGCTCACATGTGAAATCTTGTGTGGAATTGGGCCATTCCACATGTGGAAGTGCTCATTTCATGTGCGAAATTCAGAATTTTCACATCTGAAATTTCACTTTAGCATATGAAAGTGAAATTTAGAATATTTCATAATTGTGAACTTTCTATTTCGTATGTGGAATTGGAACAGTTCACATGTGAAAAGACATTTTAACATACGAAATCACATGTGAAAGTTTCGGGCTTGAACGAGAATATTGTGCGTTCTCAAATACTGTATTGATTCAGAGATGTGTAGTAGCTTCCCTGAGTGTCAGTTTCGAGGGGAAAATACCGTACTGCTCGTAAAACACCGTATATAGTTCTTTAAATGGCATGTTACACGCGGGAATTGTTGCTGCAACTTACAACGCAATCTCTCCACAGAGCCATTTTATGTGGAAATGTACGCACAGGAAAGCGGTGAACATAGCTGCGCCCGCGTTTCACTCCACCGATAGTATTATTATTATTAATTAAAACATAACTAATCAACTATAACAAAAGTTGCTTTTAATTAGGCCGTGTGTACCTTAAAAAATATATAACTAACTAACTATATACAGATTATAATAATAATGAAATGAATAAATATACGAATAAACTATGAAACTAAAAACATATATATATTAAAGTTCTTTACTAATGACATTTATACAGTACTTTTTTTGTTTCCTTTTTCATTATTCCAAATTTTAGCAGCAAAATATCCAAAAGATCTCATCATTGAATTAGTTATAGGTTTAGACAACATCAGCATATTATTTATTTTTACTTCTCAAATTATATCTATCCGATTTAGACATTTTAAACATGTTTGAAATATTTTCAGGACACTGACAAGCAACAGCTTTGGAAACATACGCCAGTGCATGCTCTTTCCTATTCTCTTCAAGACTTTTCCATTTTAATCTATTTAAAATATCTAATGAGCGAACTTCATAAGTGTCGCCAGTAATCACTCTTGCTGCACGGCTTTTGAGTTTCTGAAGTTTTTCTTTCAACCCTTCACAACTGTTCTCATTGATTTCTTTGTTGCCTTCTGGGCATGTTTAGTAAGAAAAATAAGGGCAAAATAAAACGAGATTCATGCTGACATTTTTTCTGCGAATATAATTCTCACCTGACGCATCTGTGTCCGAAATTTCGTTGCAAGTTGCAGTAAAAATTGGCCTTAACTTGCCAACGCAAAAGCGGTTAATTATTAAGGCGAAACTTTAACAAAGAGTTTGAGGATTAACTAGAAAATATGCAACTGCAGGTGCGTTCCCTTGGCTTGTAAACGCTTGAGGTTAAAACAATATACGGGGCACATTAGTGCGCATTGCTGTTTAATGGTACGTTTACACGCGGCGATTTGTCGGGCCGATTTCAAATGCACGTTAATGATATTTGAAAAATACGTGGCAAACGTCATCATGACGACATTATCAACTGGAAATATTCGTAATTAACATCCAGCAAAACCTAAAATCGGCCCGACAAATCGCAGCGTGTAAACGTACCTTAATGAGTTGTCGGCAGATGATGTTGTAAATTCCCGCTATCAAAATTTAATGAATGCGCTTTATGTTAATTTTAGGGCTGTATTCCTGTTATCATTGCGGACAACTACGTTTTGCCTTTCTCTGAAGTTATTGACTGGGCAAGGTGAGAAAAATATTAGTAAGGGGTGTCTATGGCACGGTGGTTAGTGTAGGTGCCTATAGCAGTGGCCAACAATTGGTCAACAATTGAAGCCAAATTTCCTAATAGCGGAATAATTCTACTTGGTGATTTTAATAGACTAATCACCTCTCGAATAACTAATGGTTTTAATCTCCGTCAGATCGTAAAATTTCCAACACGGGGTCCGAATCGGCTAGATTTAATTTTTACCAATATGAAGGATTTTTATAAAGATCCAATCAAACGACCGGCATTTGGCCTCTCTGATCATGACACAGTAGAAGTCCAACCTTTAGAAAGACTACAAATTCAAAAACCAAAATTACGTGTGAAATCGAGGGACCTGAGACCATCTAAACGTCTTGCGATGAGTACGTTTTTAAAAGAAGTCGATGTCAAATCTTTGATCGCTACGGAGAATACCTGTGATGGAAAAATACAGATGTTAGGGTAAATAATTAACTTTGGATTAGATTCGTTACTTCCCATCACGACTAAAACAAGATATTGTAACGAACCGCCTTGGATGTCTCGATCCTTAAAACAAGCAATTTACCGTCGCCAAAAGGCCCTAGCTCAGGGAAACATAAGTTTATTCAAAACTCTAAGAAATCGAGTAAACCGTGAGCGAAAATCGTGTCGATCGAAGTTTTACAAGTCTAGAGTTGAACACTTAAAAGAATGCTCGCCCTCTATTTGGTGGAAAGAAGTTAAAAAACTGGGTGGTTTGGCTTCACAGGTCACCTACCGCGAAGATTCGATGTCTCTACTGCAAAACCTAGAAAGTGGGACTGGCCAAATACCTACCACTCCGTATGACCTTGCCAACCTAATAAATCAAACTTTTCTTGAGCCAATGAAAGTTTTTGATCCATTGCCATCCAGCATTACCAACCGAGACACTTTTGAGAATCCCCAACTAACCAACCAATGAACCAATTATTCTGTACGTCCGAGTTTTCTGTCTTTAAACACCTTGCAAGCTTAAATCCAAACAAAGCTAGCGGCCCAGACGGCATTCCAGCTTGGATATTAAAGGAAAATGCCGATATTTTGGCCTCGCCTGTTTCAGAAATATTGAACTTATCCTATAAGGAAGCGCGTCTTCCTTCAATATGGAAACATGCGGATATTATTCCAATCCCGAAACAAAAACCCGTTCGGGAGGTAAATAAACATCTACGACCAATATCCTTAACACCCATCATATCCAAAATAGCAGAGGATTTTATTGTAGAAAATTTCGTTAAACCTGCCGTACTCCAAAGAATTGACCCTAACCAATTTGGTACTATCCCAAAATCAAGTCCGACTTACGCCCTTTTAAGCATGTTACACTCCTGGAATGGTTCTACCGATGGAAACGGTGCAACGGTTAGAGTCATCCTATTTGACTTTAAAAAGGCTTTTGACTTAATAGATCATGGCTTATTGGTTGCTAAACTCCATACATATAACCTACCGCACTGGGTTATTAACTGGATTATAGATTTTCTCACATGTAGAAAACAAAGAGTAAAGCTAAATCAAGAGGATTATTCGGATTGGGCTGAAATTCCCGCCGGAGTTCCACAGGGCACGAAATTGGGCCCATGGCTGTATTTAATAATGATCAACGAATTAACAACCTCTAGTGGTGACATGTGGAAGTTCGTAGACGACACCACCGTAGACGAATTAATCAGCAAATACAGCGAAAGCAGAATCCAGACCTCAGTTAATGATCTATCAACCCAAATTTCTGAATTAAAATTTCAGCTGAACGAGAAGAAATGCAAAGAATTACGTATTGGCTTTGGTAAACCAAGTGCTGTTTTTGATCCAGTTATTGTGAGCGATATCCCTTTGGACGTAGTTCCTTGTGCAAAAATTCTTGGACTAACCGTTTCCAGCAATTTGAAATGGAATGATCACATTTACCAAATTATTGCGAAAGCAAGAAAGCGATTGTACTTTCTGACACAACTTAAACGAGCCAAGGTTGGGATTGATGAATTAGTTCTATTTTACAGCACATGTATTAGGCCAATGTTGGAATACGCATGTCCTGTTTTTCATAACAGCCTGTCTAATTACCTATCCAACGATCTGGAAATGATTCAGAGGGCGTTGAGAATAATCCACCCCTGGTCCCCATATACTGACGCGCTGACACTCACTGGTCTTCAACATCTTGGTACCAGAAGAGAGAAGATAACCAATAAACTTTTCCTGGACATTATGATGGACGAAAATCATAAACTTCATAAATTTCTCCCACCCCGAAACACGTGTGTCACAGACCTTAGGACCAAACATAAGTTTAACGTTAACTTCCGAACAGACCGTTTTAAAAATAGTTTTTTTATTGCCAGTTCACTAAAATTTTAACCAATGTAAATATATTAGTATAAATAACACTAAATATTAGAACTGATCATCTTAATATGGTCTTCTAGAGTAGCCTCTTATCTGTTGTTCACCAAACTTTGGGTAGTTTCAAGTAATTTGTAAAATTGGTGTAATATAGCTATAGTGATTGGACCTTATGTAATGTAAGCATAATTCAGTTTATGGCTGCAAGTTTTACCAATTAAAAACATCTATCTATCTATCTATCTAATAAGGACCCGTTCACGATTTTTCCCTGACCGACAGGTTGACACTGAAGAGAGATTGAAAAGTGTTAATTGTTTTTAGTTTATCTATCCATTTTAGTGCTTGAAGTTATTTTTATCCAGCCATAAATAACTATACTAAATTCAACATTTTCAAAATTCTTATCATAAGTTTCATCGAGTACTGTATAAGGATTAAGATATTTATGGCCATGCATCGAAACCCTCAATTTCGCTAAGTAAGCAGTTGGTGAATATTTTTGGTCGTATAGAATTAGCTTTTCCTTTAATGATTTGATGATTTAATAAGATTCGGTACTATTTAAATACAACATATAGAGCCAGGGAATTCGCCACAGGTTTCCCCAATTACGGCGATCCCAAATAAACATGAATTAAATTACTGTACAAAACAAATTTTCAATGCAACTTAACAAGCTAAACTAATAACGAAGATCTATACAGTCCATGTTCAAATAATATAGGACTAACAACAACTTAACATTGTTAAGCGGTCTGGCCCTTTTGCACTTTACACACACTGATTTCCAGGTGCGCGGGTCGTCACATTTGAATGTTATCGGGCTAATCGTTAATGTACACCGAGAAGAGGAAGGGAGCCAGCAATGAACCTTGTGGGACTCCGGATGTGATTGGTAAGGGAGTAGATATCGCGCCATGAACAGTTACCCGTTGACAGCGACCTGACAGATAGTTTCCAAACCACAACAAGAGAGAGCCAGAAAGACCGAAATCGCGAAGTTTTTGTAACAGTTTGGAGTGGTCAACGGTATCGAAAGCCTTGGAAATGTCCATGAAGACAACGTCGGTTTGTAGTTCTTTATCTAAGTCCGTCCCTGTACTGTGTAATGCCGATAGTAATTGAGATGTGTGTAATTGAGAGACCTTCCGCCAATGAATCCATATTGTGCTGAGTGAACGCTTTCCTGTATGCGTAGAGATACTGTAGGTGGTTTAGGACACAGCGTTCAAGAATCTTGCTGACAATGCTTAACAAAGAAATGGGACGGTAATTTTCCACGTGTTCTTTTACGCCTTTCTTGTGTAGAGGGATGATGTTGGCTAACTTCCATTCGGCAGGAATCTGTGATAAACGGAGCGACTTTGTGAACAGGTAGTGTAGAGAAGGTGCAAGAAGGAAACGCACATTCCTTTAAAACACGGGAAGGAAAACCATCAGGACCATGAGCCTGGAAGGGATCTAAGTTCTGTAAGGCTAGGAATACTTCTTCTAGAGAGAGGTCAATGGATGATATACTGGATAGTGGAAGTGAGGCATCAGGCCGAGGTGATGAAGATTGTCCCGAGAAGTTGGTGTAGACGGAATGGAAATAACTATTAATATAATAATTATTTAACCACTATTAATATTTTGAAAGTTGTGTTGGAGATTGCCAATAAATGGTTAATAATTAACATTCATAAATTGGTATGCATGCGTAATAGCTAGAAAATGTCAATCAATTGCATGCAGTCGAACGTTTTGGGAGAAGTTTTGTTGTTGTGCGGAGATTGAGCTTTATATCGGAATATAACATTTATAATCAACTATTTGTGAGTGTTGTGAACGTTTTGGGACGCTATTCACGACACAGTGGCACCTCACGTACGGGATAAATCGTGATATAGCTCGAACAAGAGCAAGAACCCGTGTTTGTGTGATTTGTGAAATAATATATTATATAAATCTCGAATATAATATGGATAAACTACTAAATGATCTCGCGAGTAAAGTCAAAGCCCTGAGATTCAGGCAAGGAAAAACCGAAGAAGTGATGGCTAAACAAGACCGTCAAGCCTCTGAACGCCAGCGAGAATCTATCGTGAATGTCGCCACAGCGATAAACAGTCTTAAAGAGACAATAGAAGAGAAGAAAATTTTAAAGGGCGAGAGCGAAGAAGACGCCGCAGAATGGGCCAAAGAATACGAAGACGAACTGGCTATAGCTGACAAAAATGTACAAACATTGGCTCAACAAATTAAAGAAATCGATCCTGCTAAAATACACGATTTCTATTTGCAACTAAGATATAATGTTCAAAGCCTTGAAACTCTCGGAAAACTCGATGATGTGCGAGGAAATGTGCGAGCAACTTTGGACAAATTAAAGGGAATAAAATCGGATCTAGTTCGCAGTAACGAAGGATGGCAAGAATGGAGCTTTCATGATCTTCTTAAAGAGCTGAAAAAGTGGAAAGATATCAATCCGATCGAGGAAAAATCAGAGCCAAGAAATCAACAAAAAGGCGGGAAAAGTCCGAGATCAAAGTTCTTCCATGCAAAGGATTTTCCACGCGAGACACGAGAACGAGGATGTGTATATTGCGAGGATACCAGGCACAAAGGCACTAACTGTACAAAGGTTGTAAAAAGAGAACAAACAAAGAAAATACTCGCAGAAAAGGGACTATGTTTCAATTGCACAGGAAGTCAACATAGCGCTATTAACTGTAAAAGCACATCCGGATGTCAGAAATGTAACAAAAGACATCATACTTCGATTTGTGAACAATCAGAACAACTGTTAGTGGCCGACAGCAACACGCACACGCGAGTTACACACCCGGTTGTGATAGTCGAAGTCGAAGGTGTTAAGTGTAGAGCCCTACTCGACACCGGGGCTGGCAGTTCCTATGCCTCTGCCGCACTTTTGGATTGCATTTCAACGCGGAAGTGTAAGAAAGAAATACGGAAAATTGATATGATGCTCGGAGTGACAACACGAGAAGTCGAATTATCAACCATTGAGATCAAGGGAACATCGGGTACATTTTCTATGTCAGCCGAAGTCACCAAGGTGAACGAAGGAGAACTTGTATTCATAGACAATCCGAGATATCAGCACATGATTGAGCAGAACCCACACTTGAAAGGAGTCATCATGGAGGACATTGATCAGAAAAAGCGGGTTCCGGTACACATCATTCTTGGAGCAAGTGACTATGCGAAGTTGAAAACCGATCAGCCACCCAGAGTTGGTCAACCGGGACAACCTGTCGCCGAGTTAACACGGTTTGGATGGACCATCGATCATGTCCCCCGGCAAAGAATCCTACAACATAACAAATATGCTTTTGACCCAGACATCTCGGGCTGATTACGAAGAACTGTGTCGCCTAGATGTCTTGGGTTTAAAGGATACACCCCCCAACAACCAGAGCAGCGTATTTGATGAGTTCAAAGAACAACTCACCCGAGGACCAGGCGGCTGGTACGAGACCGGCCTACCGTAGCGCGGTAACCGGCCTACCGTAGCGCGGTAACCACCCTCCGTTACCTAACAACGAAGCTAGCAGTTTGAGACGACTAGCAAGCTTAACGAACAGACTCGAGCGTCAGGGTTTGACAACCAAATACGGAGATATCATTGAGGAACAAAAAGCGGAGGGGATAATCGAGAAAGCTGAACAGCCGAGCATGGGAAGAGAATTCTATATCCCCCACAACGCAGTTATTCGACCTGATGCAGAATCTACAAAACTCCTAGTCGTCTATGACGCTTCTGCAAAAGCACATAACGAAAGAGATTAATGAGAAAGCAACAAGTATTTTCGAGGATGCCTGTTTCAAGCTACAGAAATGGCACTCGAACGAGCGTGAATTAGAAACAGCTCAGCTTGAAGCCGGAGATCTTACCTATGCAAAACAACAATTAGGGACCTCAGAAGGGGGAGACTGTAGTTTACTCGGTCTTACATGGAATAAAGAACGAGATACGGTGGGTGTTACAATGCCTGCAGATAACACGGTGTTTACCAAACGGGGCATTTTGGCAAAGCTCGCCAAGGTATATGACCCCTTGGGCTTCGTATCTCCTTTAACACTCACAGGTAAACTTATCTACCGTGCGGCGTGCGACACTAAGAATGCCTGGGACGCACCACTTCCAGATGCCCTCGCAAGGTTGTGGAACAAGTGGGACGGTGAATCCCCAGCACAAGTGGAAACACGGAGATCTTTGGCGGTTTATCAAGAACCAATCGAAGCCATCCAACTGCATGCATTTGGAGATGCAAGCGGCAACGGTGTTGCGGCGTGTGTTTATGCCGTTGTTGAGCAAGAGTCGGGGACCAACCAAGGACTGGTCGCGACGAGAACAAGACTACCAAAACGAGGGTTAACGATTCCGAGAATTGAAATAGTAGCGGCGCACATGGCAGTCAACCTGGTCTCAAACGCAAAGAAAGCATTGATCGGATTTCCTGTGACAAGAGTTCAATGTTGGTCGGACAGCTCGGTAGTGTTGCATTGGATTACAGGAAACGGCGAGTACAAACAATTCGTAGCCAACCGGATTAACAAGATCAACGAGCACCAAGGAATCGTATGGCGACACGTACCCTCAGCTTCTAACCCTGCTGACCTTGCAAGTAGGGGAGGCCAAGTAGACAATGCAAAGTTGTGGTGGTATGGTCCTGAATGGCTCTCTAACATAGAACTCTGGCCACAAAACATAGTGACAGAGCCAACAACTGAGGCAACGCCGAAGCCAAAGTAGTAAAACAAGTTTTCGCAGTTGCTGTTAACGAAGAGAATGATATCGACAACGTATTGCAGAAATTTCCTTTACAGAAAGCTGTAAGAGTGTGTGGATCCGAAGGGGTGGGCAATTTGAACGGATGATTGGGCTCGTGAAAGCAGCATTAACCAAGACCATTGGAAATGGTTTTCTTCAATGGAACGAGTTGGAGGAAGTGTTATTTGACGTCGAGGTGGCGTTAAATAACCGTCCGTTATCTTACGTGGAGGAGGACTTGCAGTTCCCCGTGTTAACACCTAATTCGATGTTGTTTCTAAACAGTAATATCCTACCCGAATTGCAGCCACATAATATCGAGGACGGTGACCTTCGAAAACGAGCGAAACATTTGATGAAATGTAAAGAAGCGGTATGGAGACGGTGGACCCAAGAATATTTGAGAAGCCTTCGTGAAAGACACCGTTCGAAAGCAGGACATCGTGGAGCAGTGCCAGCGGTAGGAGATGTAGTGATTATTGCAACAGATGAGAAAAAGCGTGGACGATGGCCGCTAGGAATTGTCGAAGAATTGATTGAGGGAAAAGATGGTAAAATCAGGGGAGCCAAAGTACGCACAGAAAAGTCACAAATTGAACGTGCCGTGCAGCATCTTTACCCACTAGAGCTCTCGTGTGACAAGAAAGAACCAGTTCCAGCAACCCTCAACCCAGAAGCAGAGACATTTAGACCGAAACGGGATGCTGCAGTAGCGGCCCAATTGCGTGTCGAGGAGATAGCGGAGGATGAACAATAGACTTTTCTTCAAGTGAACATTTGAATACTGAACTGTGAACTGTCAGAACAATTTAGGATATATTGATGTTAACATTTTAGTTCTGTTGTGTCATTGGTCAATCTCCAGTTGTATCGAAGGACAACATTTATCTCAGATTATAGATAAATGAGGGGAGAGTGTTGGAGATTGCCAATAAATGGTTAATAATTAACATTCATAAATTAGTATGCATGCGTAATAGCTAGAAAATGTCAATCAATTGCATGCGGTCGAACGTTTTGGGAGAAGTTTGTTGTTGTGCGGAGAGCGAGCTTTATATCGGAATATAACATTTATAATCAACTATTTGTGAGTGTTGTGAACGTTTTGGGAGGCTATTCACGACAAGTTGTACCGCCCCACTATAGTCTTCGAAAAGAATAGGGTACATTACGTCAATATGCTTGAGGGCTTGTAAGATCAAACTACCTGAAAAATATAACAAGAACTTTGACGTTTCGACCTTCTACTAAATTGCAGACGGGCCTTCTCTAGAAACGTCGAAGTTCTTGTTATATTTTTCATGCAGATAGTTTGATCATTCAAACCATCAAGCATATCGTTTATCGCTACCTACACTAGAAAGACGCATTCAATATATTATGCCAAGTATTTTTGGGTGTTTTATATCAATGGCCTTGGGCATTTCCTTTATATACAAACTTCTCAGTACTTCGTGAAAGATATCCCTAATTATTTTGGCCACCTTTGAATCGGCGAAAAAATGAGTTAATTACCCACCCCATCTCTCTTCAGTGCTACCCTGATAATAAACGGTCCCTTGTACCGTAATATAATTTCCCCAAAATCGCATTTCCCCAAAACAGAATGTCTCCAGTTTTATTCTGCCAAAATAAAATTTTATCATACGTCGGTCATGGTGACCGGTCAGGTCATGTGTCCGGTCAAACGCGATCTCTGACCGGTCAACTCCCTCGAGCCCTTCCAAAAACAATACACGCATTGACAAATTGGCATAATATTTAACGGGTCCACAACATCTCAAAAAATCAATCTCGTTCCCAGAGCTAAAATCTGACCAGTCACTGTGACCGGCGTCACACAAATTTGACCGGTCATATAAAAAATTTGGCCGATCATCGACAGGTACGGTGACCAGCCGTTATTTTGAGCCCTGCAAACACCACAGGTTGTTCTCAGGTATTCTGATTTCATCCTTTCATCCATCTGGTATACGTTTCCTCCTATATATAGTAACACTGGAGCAATAATGGATGGCCCTTACTGGACCTCTAGGATGAAAAGTTTATAACTGATAGAGCTATCCAATGTGAATAAAGATGGTTTGGTGTAGATTTCCTCCCGTAGTGACACTTGCGCAATAAGCAATAACCCTTATACAGTACTGCATCTCTAGGTAGAACAGTTTAGAGCTGATAGAGTTATCTAATACATAAAGAGTTAGACAAGTCTAGCTTATATTCTCCCTCTCCATGCACTCATGCTTTTCGCTTTTCATTACATTCTCTATACTTTATAGCACTTGGTGAATTATTAACGCAATCACAATGTACATTAAGACTTTCTATATATTGCAGGGCGGCAGTGATTGTACGTGAAGACCAGATTACGGATGTGTACGAGATTTTGATGACCTATACTTCAGAAGAGATTACCGATATGAAAAAACAGGTTTGTTCGAGTTTTTACCGCACTGTGAGTAGTATACTAAGACAAAATTTCTCAATGCCTAAAAGCAAACACGTATTCCCACTGGATGTTAAAGTTACCAATTGCCACAAACAAATCTTTATCAAACATTTGCTGATTTTATTTTTGTTTTGCTCATGAATTATAAGCCAATTTATATGCCCAATATCAATTTAAGTTAATAGGGCAATGCTTACGTATTTGGGCAACCTGCGATTTTAACGCACACATTATCAATTCCGGTTATTGTTTTATATAAAAAATATGATCTGCGCAAGGTTCAAAGGTTGCCCACCTATGGCTGAAAGATCAAAGATCACCTTTTATTACTATCAGGTGTGCACGTGAACAGGTAATGATATATAATCTAGCAGCCAATGAGAATGCTAGTTTTCTGAGTGGCAGCAAATCTAGCAAATCAAAATTCGCGAAGGTATTACAATAGTTTTAAGCATGCTCCAAAGGGATCACTTTTTTCCTGCTAACGAGATAGTGAAGTATATTGGCAAAGCCTAAGAGAAAATTTAAAACCCACCCACCCACCTCGTATGCTCAGATGGTATTCATGGTTACAAAGAGAACAGATTATGGAACATTTATATCTTGGAAACAGTGCAAACATGGGAGAACACTTTATTAATAGGAATTAATGTTGTTATACTTAGTAGATGTTGAAGATTTTCCAAACATTCAAGAGCACTTTAATGTGCAAACATTACTAATAGTAAGAATATTATATATATGGGAAATACTTAGTGATTTTGACGTTATTTGTTGATGGTTCTTATTGAAAATAAAACATGGTTTTGGGGTTGAAGTGCTCCCAATGGTCACATTCATGCCCATAGACTCAGGTATTTGGGTGTAACTATAATCAGTCGAATCGTAAGGACTGGCCAAGGGGATTATCACCCATTGGTTCAGGTAATGTCGGAGAAGGTCTCAACCTTGAGGACAGGGCTCTATCGGGGTTTTTACCCCTAGGGCATTTAGTCTCTCCTAGCGGGTCTCATGTATACCCCCGTGGGATGAAAATTAAGGCTTTAACGAGTCTCTTGGGATGAACACACTTTTATAACAGTTGATGTATGTACATGTATAACCGGAGTACTTCACCCCCCAAAACCCATTCTCCCACATACAATTGTTTTCTGTGTTATTATTGTTCATAAGTTTGAAGAGCAATTGAACTATTAATAGGAATATGAGAAATCATGTAACATTTGCTCTTAACATTACAGGTCAACCACCTTTGGACTAACTACTTTAGTTCAATGAAAAAGATCGCTCTTACGACGATTAAGGTTATCAACGATAGAGTCTTTCCTAATGCTGCTTCGTCCTATGAGGTAAGTCAATTGTTTGGATTATTATTAGGCCATTTGGATTGTGGTAAGGGTTGGGATTAAGCTTACGCCCACAGTAACATAACCTACCCATGTGGATGGTTACACGTGCTACATGTATTCTCCACGCCTTTGTTACATGAAACCCAACCCCGGCTCCGCGCGCGCTGTTTCTTAGTTGTTAACCTTGGTTATTGCATAACCTCATTATGTAATTAGGTTTGTGTTGGTATTGAAGCTAAACTATTGATATCTTGATCTCCCATTTAGGATTGGAACACTGCAAACATACCTTCGTCTGGCCAAGCTAAGGTACGGTTAAATCAATTTAGCTATAATTCATCTATTTATTTATTTATGGTAAGGTAAAGACACTCTTGTACTCGTGTAAAAACGCACAAGTTGTAATAAACCTGCAGCAGACTTGTACCAATGCTGTTTCAGCATCTTTTTATCAGGATGTGTTCGCACTTCTCCTTTCCAGCTCGTTCACAAGATATCAACGGCTTGTTGAACACGTCTTGTTGACAATATGTGGGATGTGCGTAGTATATATATAGCTACCGTCATCCCTTTTCAAAGCATAATGATTAATATTTGTGCGTCACACTTCCAGACAACGCCTTTGACCAAAGCGATAGATGGTGGTATTAACTCGTGAGTTGTCCTTGCACGCAATCGTTTCTATGTTTTTCATATTTTGTCTTACAGAACATACTTCATCCGCCATTCATAATTCCCCTGATTTCTCCAAAACACAAAGGTTTTACAGCTGTTGTTTTGACGTATGATCGTGTGTCTATGTTGTTCCGAGTCCTGAAACAAGTTGTTCAGGCACCAAGCCTGGCGAAGGTCTGTATTGCCTTGCTTCCATTTATAGTCGTAACTGTCGTGAATATATCAGGGTGATCGATGGAATAGAGTGTTGATATATCTCAGATATCTGTTGATAGATCAGACTATTTTACATTATCGAACATGACTTGTTCATGCACATGTACTGTTAATAACAGTGTTTTATAGCGGCTCTATTATATTTGTTAACTTTGCTGTCTGTATTTCTTATGCTAAACTGAGTATTTAGTACATTTCAGTTTAAAATTAATTTGTCTTCCATGCATATATAACATTTAAATATTTGTATATAATTATTTTATTTTGGTTGGTCAAGTCTCTTGTTCAGAACAGTATCTATTCTAACAATGCTGATGAGATAACCCGGACAAAACGAATGTACTGTACTAGGTTTCCAATCCAACATCTGTCATTTCAATGGCATTTGTTTCTTTTTTAGATAGTGGTTGTTTGGAATAATGTTGACAAGCGACCACCTCCAGGTACTTTTCACTGCATTTTCTTAGCATATTGATATACTTGTGAGATAGATACGTATACCAAGCTAACTTTTGCCCTATGTATACGTTCGTGCAAGCAATCGCGGCACAATTTAGTAAGAACTACTATCTGTTAAGGTGAACTACAATGTTGGCCATGTTACACGCGAGGCAATTTTTGCTAAGCCAGGGATTATATTCTAAGAAAATGTTACAACTCCAGTTAATTAAGAAATCTCAAAACAATAAAACATTATTCTATATAGCATAAGTGTTTAGAGTTGTTGAGGCACACTCACTGAAATATAGTATTGTAGTCCGGCGGCCCCCAGGTTGACAATCTTGCCAAGATCCCATCAAGATCTTGCCAAGATCTTACCAAGATCTTTCCAAGATCTTTCCAAGATCTTACATAAATCCTGCAAGATCATGGAAAGATCTTGCCAAGATCCTGCAAGATCATGGCAAGATCTTGCAGGATCTTACCTAAATCCTGCAAGATCTTGCCATGATCCTGCAAGATCTTGCCATGTTCTTGTCAAGATCTTTCCATGATCTTGGCATGATCCTGCAAGATCTTGGCAAGATCTTGACAAGAACATGGCAAGATCTTGCAGGATCATGGCAAGATCTTGCAGGATTTTGGTAAGATCCTGCAAGATCTTGGCATGTTCTTGCAGGATCTTGGCAAGATCTTTCCATGATCTTGCAGGATTTATGTAAGATCTTGGAAAGATCTTGGTAAGATCTTGGTAAGATCTTGTCAAGATCTTGTCAAGATCTTGAAGGGTCATGCCATGATCTTGCAGGATTTAGATAAGATCTTGGCATGATCTTAAAAAGCCTTGGCAAGATCGTGTGAAAACCTTGGCAAGATCTTACAAAATCTTGGCAAGATCTTACAAAACCTTGGCAAGATCTTACAAAACCTTGGCAAGATCCTACAAAACCTTGAATCGTAAAGTTACACAAAATGAAACAAAATAATAATTGGCACAATGACCTTGATTTGATTTATCAAAATAGAAGCATATGCATTAAATGTAAATGTTACTACATTCCACATCATTATTAAGCCAAATTTGTACAACGCAAACCGCCATAAATTGTTCGATCTGAGTCAGTTTAAACCCCCAAGTTGTTGCCGCATTGAAATTATTCTGGCACATGGGGACAAGCGAACCCGGTTCAGTTTACGTAGTCTAAATTTGGCGAAAACGTTTAAACGTATAAAAATATCAATATCTACAGTTTTTTTTACTATGACTACGAGTTCGTCAATTTCGTCTTTATGTGCCTATCCCGGCACTTTAGATTACACACAATCACGGCGAGATCTTGTTATCCTTTCTTTTCCACACTTGACATTGTGGACATCTTTGGAGTAATATGTCCAGTTTTACATGATTGTTTCCATTGAGTTACCTCTAAACAAAATGGCAAAACTACTTTTAATCAAAAGAGTCAATTTTTATTACGGTATGTTTTTACCAAACAATTTTAATAGTGACCCTGACTGGATGCCTGGATCTAGTACCGGTATTGGCGATTTTTTCGATTGGAATATTAAACAGTCCATCCTCGATCGAGTTCCATTGGTGATTCAAATTAAAAATTGCTAAGCAAGACTTATGCATGGATGCATGGGTTTCTATTGACGAAGTTTAATGAATATTGTTTACCATGTGCTTTGATGTGGTTCCTCTTGCAGTTTGAGTATTTCTTCAGTAAAATACGTTTCTTTTCCCTAGAAAGAGAATGCGTGTATAAATAAAGCATTTATAACACAGGAACCAGCAGGACATGCAACGTCAACTAATTCATATATAGTATAGCAGCGCTCTTTTTACCTGTATTATTCAAAAGGCGTCCAATATATATATATCTTGGCACCATCCTAGATATGCACCGATCTTCAAATCATCATCATTACACGCGATAAATCTTCCTTGGACAATAGAGTATTTCCTTTCGTTTTCGAACTAGAATATTAAAATAGCAATCTTCTTCATATACAGTACTATATAAAATATATATAATTTTTAAGACGAAGCATTACTATTGACATATCAAATTAAAAACTTGGGGTAAAAGATTACTACGTGTCAAATTTACGTGTGGTTGTGATTTAATATTTACAATACCAGGCACTAGCAAATTTGCGAATAGTATTTTTCTTGGCCCCGTACTTATAATCGAGCACATTCTTCAGTTTGAGCGGTTGTAGCGCGCGGGAGGCTTTTACGCACATTCAAATCTGCCGTGCCTTGTTCTCCTATACTTATACAGTACGTGTTCTCTTCGCGAACAAAGCTCTATATATATATAAACTGCATGTAGCAAGATTATGAACCTATTAAGCTAAGAGAAACGCAATTGTCCGCACAATATTTTCAGGTTGGCCATATTAGTGGGAACATGCGTTTCAATTGGGTACAATATAAGTTGTAATTTTAAGCACTTACCTTCAACAGGACAGTTCGGCATACTTGTCATATTTTATCTTCTTTAGTGCAGAAACAAACTTGAGGAACAGAAGTATAAAGTGCGGTGTACGTTGTTTGACCACCTAAAACGCGCCTTAGACTGGCAATTTACCAACGGTCGCCAACAGCAAGTATGCGAATAATGCGTAGATAACAAGATTTGCGGATATTGATCTCATTTGTATCTGGCATCTGGCACGCAAAGTTGCGAGAGCATTCTGTGCAGTGTACACGCATGATATTCATAAATATTTGAGACTGTGTACATTTAGAACTTTAATTAAATACTTGCGAGACATTTGGTTTTATGAAATAATGCACCAAAATCTTATTTAATAATGATGTCACCCGTGTGCATTCGTGAAGAGAGGCCGGACATGTAATTAACGCTTGGGGCTAATCAATGTCATTTAAGTCACGAACACCTTTTTGGTATTCGCCACCTATTTTTCGCTACTGAGTTAACATGGTTTATAGACACTATAGTATATAGCGCAGATTATTGTTTCAGCCGCGGCGTAACGTCGATCTTTCACACTTGCGTGCCAGATCGAATATGCATTGCAAAATAAACAGCATGCATGCGTGCATTGTGTCCACATAGCCTATGGTATAATCATGATGGAATCTTGGCAAGATTAGTCAAGATCATGGCAAGAATATCGTAGTATCTTTGCAAGATTGTAATAAAACATTGGCACGATCATGGTGAGATCTTGACAAGATCTTCCAAGGTCATGGCAAGAATATTATAGGATCTTGGCAAGATTGTAATAGGATCTTGGTAAGATCATTGTGGGATCATGGCAAGATCTTCCATGATCATGGCAAGAAAATGATAAAATCTTGACAAGATTATTATAGAATCTTGGCAAGATCATGGTGTGATCTTGGTATGATCATGCTGGGATCTTGACAAGATCTTCCATGATCATGGCAAGAAAATTATAGAATGTTGACAAGATTGTTATAGGATCTTGGCAAGATCATGGCGGGATCTTGGTATGATCATGGTGGGATCTTGGCAAGGTTACCCAAGATCATGGCAATTTTACGATAGGATCTTGGCAAGACTGTAATAGGATCTTGGCAAGATCATTGTGGGATCATGGCAAGATCTTCCATGATCATGGCAAGAAAAGGATAGAATCTTGACAAGATTATTATAGAATCTTGGCAAGATCATGGTGTGATCTTGGCATGATCATGGTGGGATCTTGGCAAGATTACTCAAGATCATGGCAAGATTACCATAGGATCTTGCCAAGATTCTGATGGGATTTTTGGCAAGATCATGATGGGATCTTGGCAAGATCTTCCAAGATCATGACAAAAATATGATAGGATCTTGACAAGATCATGCTTGGGTCTTGACAAGATCAATTCTACTGAAAAGTTGTGTGTAAAATAATACGCAAATGCGTGGTCAATTGAGATCATGTAGCATGATATGTACTGTACAAACAAGCCTAAATTAATTTTACTTTAAGACTAAAAAAAGGATAATTTACTGTAATGATTTGTTCAAATTTGTGAATTTGAATTATGTACATGGTCCGTTTCATCGTGGTTTACTACAACTATATAAATAAAAACTGAAGATTGCAGTGGAATGAAATATATATGACTTAATATTCATGTTAGAATTTTGGCAAGATCTTGGCAGACAATTCAGGAAATCTTGCCAAGATTCTAGCTTGCATAACAAGATCCAATCATCTTGGCAAGATCTTGTTAATATCTTGGCAAGATCTTGCCAAGATCTGTGTCTTGGCAAGATCTTGCCATGATCTTCCAAGATCCTGCAAGATCTTGCAAGATCTTGCCAAGATCTTCAACCTGGGGGCCATTTCTAAGTTCAGTACATGAGAAAGTACATAACACAACACATATGCCATCCTTATCATCAAAGACCGAGTCTCGCCAAATGGTCCATACACCTTGGGTGAGACCGCTCAAAGTAGCTGTACTACAATCAGTTCAAGTAACGTAGTGGCTGAATTTCCACATCAGCCCTCAAATTACTGGAAGTGATAATTGAGTGATAAGGGGGGGGGGTTGCTTATTATCCTTACTTGCAGCTGAGAGCTAAGCTGAACTGCGAAGGACACAGCTCAACGTGACCGAGTCGAAGGCTTTCTAGGCGCATATGGCAGCCACCTTATGCTTGCCATCACGGAGCACAGCTGCGGTGGAAGGGCCAGTTAGGGGATAAACCCAACCCACCCTGTCAACATTCCCTGTGGGAGGAAACCGGCAAGTCACCTCTGCAGACAATGTTTCTAATTCCGATTTCGGTTATTCGTTTCAATATGTTTTCCGCCAAAATGGTCCTAGCTATGTCAAGGTTTATATATGTGCTATTCCTTGTGGATTACTTATTATCGTGTTGGATAAAACTATAGTATAAATAATAATATATTAATATACAGTTTTGATCTTTTGTTCAAATTGGAAATAGAAATATAACTAACAACTCCAGTAATTCGCATTTACAACTCCAGAAATATTTTTACAACTCCAAGAAGTGGTAGCAAATCCAGCTTGGAATAATCCCTGCACAGAGCAGAGCGATGTTAGATAAAGAGTATATATTTGGAGAGAAATTGTGAACATGAATCTCGTTTTGCTTTGCCGATATTTTCTTGATAAACAAGGCTAGAAGTCATGAGTATTATAATATTGGTAAACAGTGAGACGCATGCATGCCATGTTCACTGTTTTTCTATACGTACATTTCCACATAACATTGTTCTGTGCAGAAATATATTGCGTTGCAAGTTGCAGCAAAATTTGCCCCTGCTTAACACGGCCTTTAGTAATAATTTTAGAAAAATAGAATTTGGGGTATATAGAACCCTACCTTTACAAGTATAAAAACAACATATTAAACGATGATTTTATATATTTCACGTAGTGTCAGAATGGCCCAAACTTACAAAACCAGTTGAAGTGATTGAAACGAAGGCAAACAAGCTCAGTAACAGGTGCGTGCAATATTATACACCGTAATGACTTTTTCAGTTTTGGCCTGAAACGTCTCTTGTTGCATGGTATTGGGAAAATTCCAATTTACACTGTAAATTGGAGAAATGTTGTCGATCCTTACCTTGTCTTTTTCGTACGGGTATAAATTTTTAATAATAGACTTTGGTGTTACTAATATTTTTAATAATGGATTTTTTATGGTAGCTGCTTAGATCGTAAATTGTCGTTATTAAAACACAGAAGTCTATTATCATTAAAAAAGAGGCTAAGAGAAAGTTCGTTACTAAATATTTTGGTAAATTTTTTATATACAGTATCATTCAGTCAATGCAGATACGTCATTTATTCAGGATTTACTTTGTTCAGGGACCCAAAATTGAGAAAAACGAACTTCCAGATTATCATTTGTTTGTGACATTGACAATTTACTAAAATGTTGTAACAGTTGTAACAATTTCACAATTTCACAATTTTATTAAATTTAAAGAAAAAGAAAACAAATATACAGTACTACACGCAAAATAGCAAAGCTAATCGAGGCGTGTAGTTACAATATCAAAATTATATGCTCATTATATTTATTATTAATGTAACAATGTCTCATTATATTTGTCTCATTATATTATTAATGTAACAATGGCTCATTATATTTATTATTAATGTAACGCTATATCCTATTATTATTGTTCTATTTTCTCAGTGTTCTTTAAAGGATTAGTGTCACACCAGGGTATTGTGGGCTCAAATAATTGCTGGCGGACATTTTTTGGGCCGACTAGATGAGAAGATATCGAAAAATTTTGATAATCCGTCTTATATTTAAACTATCCTTTGATAATCCTTTCTTCTTTTATGTGATTTTTATTGGAAATGTACCAAACAAAGTGTTTTTAACGTTATTTGTTGCTGACATAAAAACAATAACAATGCATGACCCTGACACTAATCCTCTAACTATAATTCACTTACATTGCCTCTTACTTGTGCTACTTTGAATATACCTTTTTGGAAGATATTTATTATGTTGGGTCTTAAAATCTCAACACGGGCAATGCCAATGCTATTTCGTTTCAGATTCTTTCCGTACAATGAAATAGAGACGGAGGCAATTTTCTCACTGGATGATGATATTGTTATGTTGACGGCTGATGAAATACAGTTTGCTTTTGAGGTGGGTCTTGTTGTTTGTTGATGTAATTGTTGTTATAGTTTTTGTTGATGATATGTTTTTGTCGGTTGTTTTTGATGTTGTTGTTTCCTCTGTTGTTGTTGCTGTTGCTGTTGATGTTGCAGTTTCAGTTATTGTTGTCGTTGTCGTCGTCGTCGTCGTTGCTATTAGAGACCTTACGATTTCAAGACGGCAACGTGACGACGACGGCTATAAGTACAGTGAAATTTATAGTATTTTAGAATAGAAATGAATAATTGAAATCCCACGGGAGTTTTAGACGTCATGCTCGCTCTGTTTACAACGGTAACTACAGATTTTTAGGCCTTGTGTTCAACGTCTGCATTTCAAGCCGCGAGAAGTGGTACTCGGCAAATTGGCTCACTACTGAAGTAGAAATCTTCTAAACCAAAAAGCCCTTATCTCAACTTCCACAAACTGAAGTGAATTCATACGATTGATAATACACGACAAGTTTTATTTAATTGATTTATTTGAACGAGTTGTTTTGGCCGTCGTCGTTCGCGTTGCCGTCCTACATCGTAAGGTCTCTATTCTTGCCTCTGAGCAACACTTTTACGTTTTGCGTGTTTTCTCTCCTCAGGTTTGGTTAGAATATCCTGACAGGCTTGTCGGATTTCCTGGTCGTCTTCACACATCAAGCAATGCTTCCAGTCAACTGAAATATGAGTCAGAATGGTTGAATGATGTTTCAATGGTTCTGACCGGTGCCGCCTTTCATCACAAGGTAATATACGTGTCTCTTTTTTTTTTTATTTAGCTTCGCCAACTAGGGCAGGGTCACCACAACAGCATATGCCAATTACTGTGGGCCCTTTTACCTAACCCACCCTGTCAACTTTCCCTGTGGGAGGAAACCGGAGTACCCGGAGAAAACCCACGACTTTCGGCAGAGCGTTGACTTTACTCTTTTCACTTGAGGACTGGGTTCGAGTCGCATTGAGAAAGCTTCTCACTGAGACTTGAACCTGCGACCTTAGAGGTGAAAGGCAAGTGCGCTAACCACTTCGCCACCGAAGCCCCTGAATAATACGTAATATTGAAATCGAAAACCGGCTTCAAGTGAATCAAGTCCAGTTCACTGATCAAATCCGAATAGTTTGTTGCGGTCCGAGGCAAACCTATAGCCAAGGACTGGAGCTTAGTGCGAGGACTCTGGTCCAGTCCAAATTTGATGTTTTGAAATGACATCTCATTCTCCCAAATCATACAGTGTTAATGAATTAATTTTGATCCAATCCTGAGGTTGGATCAACATACTTTACCAGGTGTCCAGTATCATCATGTGACAAAAATAAAGCAATATGATTGGCCAATGTTCTCGTGAAATATCAAATAAAATGAGTATAAAATGGAATTGTACATGCATTATTAACAGAGAATATACAGGCTTGCTATAAACAAAATTAGTACAAGTGCTAATCGCAATTGTGTTGTGTTGTGTTGTGTTGTGTTGTGTTGTGTTGTGTTGTGTGTTGTGTTGTGTTGTGTTGTGTTGTGTTGTGTTGTGTTGTGTTGTGTTGTGTTGTGTTGTGTTGTGTTGTGTTGTGTTGTGTTGTGTTGTGTTGTGTTGTGCTGTGTTGTGCTGTGTTGTGCATGCTGTGTTGTGTTGCGCTGTTTTGTTGCAATGGTGTTGCGCTGCGATATTTTTAACCAAAGTTCAATGTTTGCGTTTATTTCATTTATTTCTTGCAGTATTTCAGTCACGTCTTCACTTACATGATGCCTGCAGCTATAAGAAACTGGGTTGACAAACATATGAACTGTGAGGATATCGCAATGAATTTCCTTGTGGCAAACTACACTGGGAAAGCACCTATAAAGGTGAGTTGTTTTGGAGGCTTCGATTTTAAGTAAAGAAAGGACAAGGCCAGTTTGGCCATGTTTTAGTTTCCAGGAAACCAGAAAGTTATAGTTATAGGTAAAGGAACAATCAAGTGTTAAACATAAAATAAGCATGTTGCACGCTTTTGAAAAAGAGCAGAAAAATTATTCGGAAACTCATTTGACCGTTTTGTATTTAGACTTTTCACTTTTTGTTTCATCTACTTCACTTTCTATTAAACCTCTTTCTATTAAACTTCTTCCTATATTAATTTCACGAAGAGCTGAGGTTGTAGACAGACCACTAATATTGCCGTGAATTTTAGTATATTGCGAGGACATAGCGGCCAACAAGCAGGTCATCGATGGCCAATGACCGCTGGATCCGCCGCTAAATTCGGACCCTCGTGGTTTAGCAGACTTTTCGAAGTTTATTAGGAGCGAGACTCTCATGTACCGAGTGACTGTTTAAAAGTGACAAATATACGGTTAACCGCTGGAAAGAGCACCTTAAAATTAGTCAGTATAGAAAGTATCTAACCTGCTCATTAGAATGAAATACATTGTTTTTGTTTAAATTTTTTGTGTGAAAAACCCAATTCACAACATTTGATAACTCAAGTATCTCATTACTATTATTTCAATAATCGAATGATGTTGTCCTTTTTTACTTTTTAATGAAAATCCCAAAAGTTCTTATTTTATTCGTTTAAATCTGCAAATTTGATGAAAGTTAAAGTCTCGCTCCTCGTTTAGAAATAATAATAATAATAATAATTACAGTTTTTATGACGCATTTTGGATCCTCAATGCGTTTACAATAATGCAGAAACGAACTAAAAAAGAAAGTACTCTACAATGTCAAAGATTGAAATGCTCTACCTAGTCCTAAAATCAAAGTTAAGACAACCTAGTTTTAAACAAATAAGTTTTCAAAAATGTCTTAAAATTGGATAATGAGTCTGCTGTTCTAACTTGCGTTGGAATTGAATTCCATAGCTTTGGTGCGGCGATAGAAAAGGCACGATCCCCATAGGTTAGTGAGTTGGATGCGGAGATAGCTAGTAAGCCTTTATTGGAGGAACGCAAACTTCGCGGAGGATTGTATTGTTGTAAAAGATTACTTATATAAGAAGGCGCAAGGCCATGTAATGCCTTAAATGTTATCAGTAATACTTTAAAAATAATCCTTTCTCTAACTGGTAACAGTGTAGGTTATGTAAAATAGGAGATATGTGATCTCTGCGCTTGGCTCCGACTATCAATCTTGCTGCTGAATTTTGTATGCGTTGTAGCTTTTGAATCTCAGTAGGGGGTAACCCATATAATAGGCTATTACAGTAATCTAGCTTTGATGTGATGAAAGCATGTACCAGGCGTTCGGTATTGTGCTGACTGAGATATTTTCGTACTCTACCAATGTTTCTGAGAGCAAGTGAGGCTGAGCGACAGATGCTATTTACATTTCTGGACATGTTGAGATGACGATCCTGGATGACACCAAGATTTCGAACTTCAGAAATAGTTTCTATCGTGTGTTGACCAAACCTGATGCTAGGTACAGAAGCCAAACGAGAAAACCGAGATGAAAAATGGATAACTTCCGTTTTGGATGGATTACAGGATAACTTATTAATCAGGAAGAAGGCATGTATATCGTCAATACATTGTTCCAGATTGATCGAGGTAGAATGTCTATCTGCAGGATTTAAGGTGATGTATAATTGAGAGTCGTCAGCGTACATCATTACATTCCAGACCGTGGGCCTTAATAACATCCTGGATAGGGCTGTGGTCTTGACTCGCTACTATAAATTACAACTTTCTGGGAGCGTTCAGAAAGATAAGATTCGAACCAGTTAAGAACCGTTCCTGTAAACCCGAACTGTTCTCTGAGTCTTTCAATAAGAATTTTATGGTCAATCGTGTCAAAGGCCGACGATAGGTCAAGTAGAACCAGAACGACTTCTTTCTTTTGGTCAATAGCACGAAGAAGGTCATTATGGACGCATAGAAGAGCGGTTTCTGTACTATAAAATTCACGATAGGCTGACTGCAGGCTAGGATAGAGATGGTTAGCAGTTTGGTAGTTCCGCGATTGAGAAGCAACTTTTGAAAAGCAAACTTCAAAGATTTTTTTGCACTTCACTTGGTTGAACTAGAATACTGGGTTTGGTGGATAATCCAAGTGAGTAGATATATACACAATTTAAGACCTAACCAGGAACGGTTGCGAAAAATGCAACACTAGGTCCTCTGGCAGGAATTGAACCCACGGCTTGAAAGTTGACAAAATCTTCACAATCCAGTGTTATCTTTTTTATTTGAGGGAGTAGACGACCTTCTTTAAAAGCAGTTGGAAATATGCCTTTCCTTAGCGAAGAATTGACCATTGCCGTAATTATTGGGAGTAGTTCATTGAGGCAAGCCTTCAGTATTCTCGTCGGTATTGGATCCAAACGACAGGACTTAGAAGGTGCATTCAGGATGGTCTTTCGTACCATCTCTATATTGACACGTCATTTGAATTCAGCTAATGAGGAGTGACAAGTTAAGTTGATACTAACAGACGTTACAGGCACGGGCACTTGGGCCAGGTTGTGGTGCAATTTCCTTATCTTCTCACTAAAGTAAGAACTAAACTTCTCAGTAAGTTCTTTCAGAGAGTCGCGAGATGGAAGGAGAGAGATAGGTCTAACTTGAAACATGCCGTCAATCATGCGGAATAAGTCCTTCTGGTCAGCGTTTTCGATCTTTGTTTTATAGTACTGGGTTGTAGCTTGATTTAACATCATGTTGTAGCTACAACATTTATCGCGGTAGATCTGCTCATGCACAACTAAACTCGATTTCCGATACGCCCGTTCACATCGACGTTTCTCACGTTTCACCTTATGAAGTTCATTTGTGAACCAGGGTGCATGCGGACGAAGGGTGATGGAGTGTGACTGCTCTGGTGCGTGCTTATCTTGAATTTCTTGCACTGAATTCAAGAGGTCTTAGGTTAAAGGCATCCATGTCTATTTCACGGAGCTTTCGCACCACGTAATGTGACTTTGTAGCTTTTGGTCTTGAGAATACTACCGAGCACAGCACAGCATCGTGATCAGATGGAAGATCTGGCAATGCAGAGAAGGTCGACAGTACATTATCATCTTGCCTGTCAATAATGAGGTCCAGTGTATGTCCACTGTGATAAGTTGGATCTGTAACGCGTTGTTTCAAACCAAACTCAAGTAAATCGCTAAATGCGGACGCAATGCCGTCGTTGAAAGACTCCATATGGAAGTTGAAATCACCATTTATCTGGATGCAGTAGCTGTATTCTTTTTATATGGCGGCGGTCTATATATGGTAATAAGTGACTTATCTTCAAATCCCCATACATTCCATAGATGAGAACGACGATATCTCATTTTTGGAAACATTAAAGCCTTTTCTCAGAAATACGCCTATTCCACCGCCAATCCTTCCAACTCTTGGAACGGAATGAAAATAAAAATCTTTAAGGGTGTTTAGTATCTCAGCGACAGTGTTGTTATTAAAATTTTCGTCAGACAACCAAGTTTCAGTAATTGCTAATATATCAAGATGCTTAGATATAATAAGATCACAAATGGGGGCTGATTTCTTATTCAGTGAGTGCGCATTCCATGTAGCAAAGTTAATATGTTGCACGCGACTTGATAATGGTTTATCAATATTTACATTGATAAGGTTCACTGAAACGGGGGGGCGAGCCGCATCGCCGCGTGAAATATAGAGAGTTACTCTCTGACCAGAATAGAACATTTTCTTGGCCTAAAATGAAACCTTCAACTGTTTCTAGGTTACTCCCAGAAAGAGATTCAAATGTCCTGAGTGTGCAAATGGCGACGCACTTAGCGCGAGCCAAGTACATTTCATGGAAAGATCTCAATGTATTCAAGAATTTGTAAAACTGTAATGATCAGCGGTTATACCTGATCACGCAGGCTCGAGTATCTAATTTATTCATTGATGTATAGTCTCTCTTAGGAAGCCATAAAACTAATAGTAATTTTACAGTTGTGTTTGTATTTGGAATCCTTATCAATCCTTGAGATATACAAGGAACATAACATGGTGTCAGGTGTAAAAGGTAGGCCTGTATATTAAACTTCGCACTAAGGAAACTTGTTAGCAAAACAAGTGAGAAGTTGCGAAAAGATTGAACACCTGCAGCAGCAAATTAGTCAGTTATTCTGGGGACGACTTAGCTGTATTGGGAACAATTCAGTTAGCGGTACAATCGAAAGACAATTTCAAGAAGAAAATGACATTTCACGTTGTCGATACTAACCAACCAGGATTACTGGGATTGAAATCATCTCAAGAACTGGGCTTAATCAAAGTGGTGATGAACACTGTGGAAACTCCTCTAAAGCCCAAGTCATCACAAGATTGGAAAGAGGAAACAACAAAGAGATACGCCAATGTATTTACAGGGTTAGGTCGCTTGGAAAAACCCTATCACATTGAGGTAGATCCAAGTGTAACACCAGTGGTTAACGCTCCAAGGACGATACCAGCTGCTCTTCGTGATAGAGTCAGAGCAAAACTAGATGAAATGGAAAGAGCAAACGTCATTCGCAAAGTGGAAAAACCAACAGACTGGGTCAGTTCGATGGTGGTTGTGGAGAAATCAAATGGTAATCTTCGTATTTGCCTAGATCCGCAACACCTCAACAAAGCTATTAAGCGTGAACACTATCAACTACCCACCATTGAGAACATCATGACACGCATGGCAAATGCTAAATGGTTCTCTAAATTAGATGCCAACCATGGTTACTGGCAAATTCCTTTGGACGTTGAAAGTCAGCTGCTAACCACTTTTAACACTCCATTTGGCAGATATTGTTATGTGTGCACTCCATTCGGGATCAAGTCCGCTCAAGAAGTTTTCCAGAAAAGAATGAGTCAGCATTTCGGTGACTTAGAAGGAGTCGAGACGGACATCGATGATATATTGGTTCATGGAGCAACTGAGGCGGAGCATGATCAACGTCTAGAGTCAGTTCTGCAGAGATGTGAGGGAATCAATCTCACACTAAACAAGAATAAGTGTGAATTCAAGGTGACTGAAGTCACGTATGTTGGCCACAAGCTCACAGAAGAAGGAATAAAACCTGATGAGGAGAAAGTAAAGGCCATCAGAGATATGCCAGCGCCAACAGATAAGAAAGGTGTGGAAAGACTTCTGGGAACTGTAAATTACCTGGGCAAGTTCATTCCAAACCTTGCAACAGTAACGCAACCAATCAGAACATTGTTGAGAAAGGATACCGATTTCCAATGGTCTTTCGAACAAGACAAAGCATTTCAAGAAATCAAGAATCTGTTGACCAAAGAAGAAGGTCCAGTATTGAAGTTTTTTATGTTACCAAGCCTGTCACAATCAGCTGCGATGCATCTCCGACTGGACTTGGTGGAGTTTTGCTACAGGGAGGAAGTCCTGTAGCATATACTTCAAGATCCTTGACAGATGCGGAATCAAGATACGCCCAGATTGAAAAGGAACTCTTGGCAGTTCAATTCAGCATCGAGCGTTTCAACCAGTACACGTATGGCAAGAAAGTGGTCATCGAATCTGATCATAAGCCGTTAGAAAGTATCGTCAAGAAGCCACTGTCAGCAGCGCCACCACGTTTGCAGCGATTACTTCTCAGAATGCAAAAATACGACTACACGATAATCTACAAACCTGGAAAAGAGCTGGTGGTTCCAGATATGCTTTCAAGAGCACCACTTCCTGAAACAGCTGACGACAGCATGGAGAAAGAGATGAACTTCCAAGTACACCTAATCACTTCTAACCTTCCAGCTACCGAGTCCAAGTTAGAGGAGATTAGGAAAGCGACCAACGAAGACAAGCAACTGAACGATCTAAAAGAAACAATCCTGTCAGGATGGCCAGAAAGAAGATCTCAAGTGAACGAAAGCATACGAGAATACTGGAACATTAGAGACGAACTGTCTGTAATAGATGATATAATTTTCAAGAGCGACCGCATAGTTGTACCATCAACACTGAGAAAAGAGATGTTAGAGAAGATACACCAAGGCCACATGGGAATAGAGAAATCCAAGAGAAGAGGCAGAGATGTACTCTATTGGCCAGGAATGAATTCTCAAATAACCGATATGGTAACAAAGTGTTCTATCTGTCAAGAACATAGAAGAGAAAACGCGAAAGAACCGATGATTCCATTCAGAGTACCGGACAACCCATGGGAGATGGTTGCGGCAGATTAGTTTACATTAGATAATTTGGATTATCTACTGATGGTTGATTATTACTCAAGATTCTTTGAAGTGTCCAAGCTACCGAACACCAAGAGTGCGACAATCATCACCCACACAAAGTCAATCTTTGCGAGACATGGGATTCCATCAGAAGTTATCAGTGACAATGGACCCCAATATGCCTCTGGTGAATTCAAACAGTTTGCCGATAAGTGGGAATTCAAGCACACTACTGTCAGTCCGCTAAATCCACAAGCAAATGGTCTAGTGGAAAGAGCTGTTCAAACCGTGAAAAATCTCTTGATCAAAGCAAAGAAGGATGGCAAAGATTCGTACATTAGTCTGCTGGAGTACAGAAACACCCCTATTGATGGTATTGCATCACCTGCTCAACTTCTGATGAACAGAAGACTTCGCACAACGATACCCACCACAGCAGCACAACTTCAACCGAGAATCATTGACCATAACAAAGTCAAGATGATGCTACATCTCAAACAAGAGAAACAAAAAATCCACTATGATCAACATACAAAGTCTCTTCCTGAGATCAAGAAAGGAGATAGAATCAGAGTCAGGATGAAAGGACTTTGGAAACCTGGTATTGTGATCGACAAGGCTGACACCCCAAGATCTTTCAGGATCAAAACTGAGGATGGAGGAGAATACCGCAGAAACAGAAGAATGTTGATCAAATCTCGAGAAAGTCCATCAAGTTCAAGTGAACTATTTGATGAGAGTCCATCCAGTTCAAGTGAACCATTTGATGATTTTCAGTCAGTCCCACAGTTACTACCTTTAGATGGTACGGTAACACTTACCACTGAAAATAACACCTCGGATACTACCTCGGATACCACCTCGGATACCACCTCCAATATCACGTCGAGATCACCAGGACTACGAACAACTTCAAGAGGACGAATAATTAGAAGACCCGCAAGATTTAATGACTATGCAATGGACTAGAACATAAGTTTTGTTTAGGACACTTAGTTGAACATTTAATTGAAACATTTCAGACTAGGAGACATTTTGTTTTGTTTTTGTTTTATAAGGAAGTTGTAATGATCAGCGGTTATACCTGATCACGCAGGCTCGAGTATCTAATTTATTCATTGATGTATAGTCTCTCTTAGGAAGCCATAAAACTAATAGTAATTTTACAGTTGTGTTTGTATTTTGAATCCTTATCAATCCTTGAGATATACAAGGAACATAACAGTATGCTTAGATATAATAAGATCACAAATGGGGGCTGATTTCTTATTCAGTGAGTGCGCATTCCATGTAGCAAAGTTAATATGTTGCACGCGACTTGATAATGGTTTATCAATATTTACATTGATAAGGTTCACTGAAACGGGAGAGGGGGAGGGGCGAGCCGCATCGCCGCGTGAAATATAGAGAGTACCCTCTGACCAGAATAGAACATTTTCTTGGCCTAAAATGAAACCTTCAACTGTGTCTAGGTTACTCCCAGAAAGAGATTCAAATGTCCTGAGTGTGCAAATGGCGACGCACTTGGCGCGAGCCAAGTACATTTCATGGAAAGATCTCAATGTATTCAAGAATTTGTAAAACGTTTTGGAAATGTACCTTTGAAGACTGCAGAATTCCGTGCAGATCCCGTTTTACACCAAGACGATGTTCCCGCGAGGGTAAAGAGGTTTAAAAACATAGGTACAATCTAACTGATTTCATTTGAATGTCTGTTTACATAGTCATTGATATGTGTTTGTCTGTTTGTCCTTTTGTTAGAGTGCATGTTAATGACATGTTTATCCTCTTGTTTGTTTGTTTGTTTATTGTGCTGTCTTTTTGTTAGCATGTCTAAAAAATGTCTATTGCAATGTATATTCAGTTTGTTCTAGCCTCTTTTAACAGATCAATGACAATCACATGTTAATGTACATGTCTGTTTGTTCATTGATCTGTTTGTTAATTGTGCTGTCTTTTTGTTATATGGGTAATTACTAAGATTTTTCTCGGCATCTCGTTCGATTGGAATAATAGTTGATGGTGTTTGTGGATGGAATATTCAAAAGAAAATTTATATACATTTTTAGACCTAGCCAGGAGCAGTTGTGAAAAATGCAACCTTAGGCCCTCTGGCAGGAATCGAACCTGCGACCCTGCGATTCCGGTGCAGCGCTCTAACCAACTGAGCAACGGAGTCCAGCTGCTGGGCATTAACCACAAGTTCGTGTATATATATTTCTCGGCATCTGGTATTTCGTTCGAATATTCCATCCACAAACACCATGAACTACTATTCCAATCGAACGAGATGCCGAGAAAAATCTTAGTATTTACCCATGCATATACCACATACTGACATCCTTCCCATATATATATTTCAAGTGCGCCCTCCCCATCAGCCCCTTCGCGCTTGTCCCATTATCGCACTACTTCATGTTAATGTGCATGTCTATTTGTTCATTGTCTGTTTGTACCTTTGTTACATGTCAATCACATGCAATCACAGCAATCACATGTTAATGTGCTGTCTATTTTTAGACTAGAGGGAATATTTGTATATAGTGTATTCTAGTGATAAGAAAATATATGTAGGTATATTATGAGGGTTTTAAGATATATTTCTCATATATTTTTATACATTTTTTATCATTAAGTGAAAATCATGAACATTCTATTAAATGACCGATAACATAATTATCGTGTATAGTGACTTGTATGTGATAAAACACTTTGTTTATTCACATAAAACACTTTGTTTATTCTAGTAAAATGTACATTATTGTAGTTTTTACATATCTTAAACACTGAAAATTTAATGAACATGGTTAACTAAACAAAACTATTTGTATACATAGATAATAGCTCTCCTCTATTCTAGTAAAATGTACATTATTATCGATGAAGCTTTTACATATCTTAAAAATTGTTGTAAAAATTTTCTAAAATACTTTAATTGTAATACCACTGTAATTCTTCTGCCAAAGGTGGTAAATAAAATATATTATTATTATAAAAAAACTCCTACTTATTGTTCTTTATATAAAAAATCTTGACGAAATCTTTTTGAATTTTTCTAATATATACCTATTAACATTTGCACCTCTAGCGCTACGCGTTGTTATTTTAATAAAATAATAACCAAACACTTTGTTTCTCATTATATAACTTTATTCGAATCACCAGCACACGACAATTAGATTAAAACTTTATTTAAAAGTCCAAGCTTTCGGACATAACGCGTCCATCGTCAGGGTAAATGATAGAGTAAAATTTCTCGTCTTTATACTGTTCAATATATAGTGTCCTGTTTGACACTTAACCTATTCAAAACAAAAACTTATTGTTCGTTAATTAATATTTAAAAACTAATTAAAACTTAACCTATTTAAAACGAATTAAGACTTATTGTTCATTAAAACTGTTTTGTATACGTCCGGAAGCGTTCCACCATTGGTAGTTTCTTCAATGATGCATGCTTCCTTCCACTTTCTTTGTGCCCACCTGTTCTCACTGCAAATCACACTTGACTCATTCCACGCAATTAAATGGCCATATTCCCCCACATGTTCAGCCAACGCCGATTTCTCGGTTTTCTCCAGGCGCACCGCCCTCTCGTGTTCAATTCGTCTAGTTCCTAATGCTCGACCTGTCTCGCCAATATACTGCATGTTGCAGTCTTTGCATGGAATTCGATAGACAACCACTGTCTCTTTTAGCGTAGGTATGGAATCTTTTGGTTTCATTAATATATCTCTTAATGTTAGTGTTGGTCTCATTGTTATCTTGAGAGATTGCATAGACGTTTAAGCACGACGGATAGTGTGACACCTCGCATATGTGGTCTCCCAAAGATTCATAAGGAAAATACACCTTTGCGACCAATCGTTAGTTTTGACGTATGAATGATCAAGTATCTACTGGATGTGTTGAACCCACTGGTGGACAATTCTGAATATCATATAAAAAATTCGTATGATTGGGTTGACAAGGCCAGAGAGTTTAGATTAAATGAGGAAGAAGAATTAGTTTCATTTGATGTAGTATCGTTGTTTACCTCGCCATTTTAAGACTTAGAAATGATAATGATTTAAGTTATAGAACACCATTATCCCCAGAAGAGGTGATTGAATACCTAGAGTTTTGCTTGCAGTCGACAGAATTCCAGTTCAGAGGGAGATTATACAAGCAGGTCCATGGGACAGCGATGGGATCTCCTGTGTCAGTAATTGTTGCCAATTTGGTTATGGAAGAGTTAGAGAGTAAGGCACTAAGTTCATTTGTACATGGACCCAGGTTGTATCATCGATTTGTTGATGAGACCATATAGCAGCATTGAAGAAAACCAAAATATCCGGATTCCATGAGCATTTGAACAGTCTGAATGAACACATCAAGTTTACGATTGAAAGGTATAATCATGAGGAGGGTATCGCGTTTTTGGACTCGCAGAATGTGGTATTAGAAGATGGTTCAATTTGTACAAAAGTTTACAGGAAGCCAGCGCATTCGGAACGTTATCTGCCATTTTCATCGCATCACCCTGTTCAACAGAAAAGCGCGGTTGCTAAATCACTTTTCACTCGTGTTCACAAGATTTGTTGCGATGATAAGTCAGTTAAAAAGGAAGAGAAACGTATTTGTGATGCATTAGAATCCAATGGCTATCCTTGTAAGTTTTTGCAGAAAATAAAGAGTGGGGTTAGAGTTAAAAACAAGAGTGAGAATAAAGACTCAAGTGTGTCGAAGGAAGTCGTTAAAAATGATGACCAGAGTAATGGTTTGATCGTACTCCCGTATGTCAAAGGAACGACAGAACAGTTAAAGCGGATTTTTCATAGACATAATTTCAAGATAGCAATGAGACCAACATATATTAACATTAAGAGATATATTAATGAAACCAAAAGATTCCATACCTACGCTAAAAAGGGGGTTGTCTATCGAATTCCATGCAAAGACTGCGACGTGCAGTATATTGGCGAGATAGGTCGAGCATTAGGAACTAGACGAACTGAACACAAGAGGGCGGTGCGCCTGGAGAAAATGGGGGAATATGGCCATTTAATTGCGTGGAATGAGTCAAGTGTGATTTGCAGTGAGAACAGGTGGGCACAAAGAAAGTGGAAGGAAGCATGCATAATTGAAGAAACTACCAATGGTATCGCCAATAGAGACAATGGTAGAACGCTTCCGGACGTATACAAAACAGTTTTAATGAACAATAAGTCTTAATTCGTTTTAAATATAGGTTAAGTTTTAATTAGTTTTTAAATAGCAATTAACGAACAATAAGTTTTTGTTTTGAATAGGTTAAGTGTCAAATAGGAATTAGTATTGTTATAGGTTAATTGGATTCATATATTCAACAGTATAAAGACGAGAAATTTTACTCTATCATTTACCCTGACGATGGACGCGTTATGTCCGAAAGCTTGGACTTTTAAATAAAGTTTTAATCTAATTGTCGTGTGCTGGTGATTCGCATAAAGTTATATAATATGAAAATACCTAGCAGCATAACTGTTTTGAAGAACTCTGTTTCTCTTTTATTAGGCGTGAAACAAACTTCATTAATTCGCGGATCTGTTTCAATATTTCATTAATTCGCGGAAATGAGTCGAGTTATCTCTGTTTCCCGCATGAAATCTCTGTCAGGAATATGATTTATATGTTCCCGGAAATTAAACGGTGGCGTATTTCACTCGTGCGTCATTTGTAAATTTCACATGCAATGTTTTGCTGTTTGTACATTACACACTAGAGAACTGTTACAAAACCATCCTAAAAGATGTGAACAAATAATCTTTTATACTTGTTCAATCTTTTCTGTGAATAGATTATCCTATATCGAGAATATTTCCGATTGGTAATTTGCGGAAATATGTTCAGTTACTCCTGTTTCGAATTCTGGAATTATATCTTTTTGACACAAATGAAGGCGATAAAAAACTTTATGCTGCTGGTTTGTAAGATCGAACTACCTGAAAAATCTAATAAGAACTTCGACGTTTCGTGTTGAGGTCCTTCTGGAAGTTATAGAAGGGCCTCAGACCAAAGGCCTTGGCTTCGCTCGAAACGTCGAAGTTATTATATTTTCCAATTATTTTGACCCTACAAACCCGCAGCATATCGTTTATCGCTACCTATATATACACTGGAACCACGCATTCAAGATAATAACTTCATTTTAATTGAACGACGTTTCGATGTCATCTTATATGATATATCATTTTCAAGTTAGTTAAAATTCGTTACCATGCGAGCGTTTATATAACGAGTCCATGACGTTAGCAAATAATTGCATCAACAATCAATCTATCTAACTATCTGTCTAGAAAATCCTTTTATGTTTTTCCGGAAATTCACAGCTTTTAACCATTTTCGCGGAATGTTTTGGTTCCCATGTAAATATTTTGATGATTCATTGGGCTTCTTTGCAGGAATAAAAATAGGTGCGATTTCTAAAAGAAAGTTAGAAACTGGTTTTGCTTCAAACTTATACGTAAACCAAACGTCGTTTGATGGTTTGCTTATTTGCAAATTGACCTACTTCGCCTATATTTTTATGACTACTGTTATAAACGACTTCAAATGATACAAACAATTAACAAGTAACTATGTCTACAGTAATCATCATGACCATGTTTGCACTATAGCTATCACAGCCTTTAATCAAAACATATTTTGATCGCAGAAACTTTCATAGTGCAAGTCTTTGAAAGAGGTTTACACTGTCACACACTTTGATCAAAGCATGCTTCGATAGTGTAAACCAGCCTTAAGTCTTTGAAAGAGTTTACACTGTCACATACTTTGATCAAAGAAGCTTCGATAGTGTAAACCAGCCTTAAGTCTTTGAAAGAGTTTACACTGTCACATACTTTGATCAAAGAAACTTTGATAGTGTAAACCAGCCTTAAGTCTTTGAAAGAGGCTTATACAGCTATACTGTCACACAGTTTGATCAAAGCATATACTTAGATAGTGTAAACCAGCCTTAAGTGTTTGAAACAGTGTCACAAACTTTGATCAAAGAAACTTTGATAGTTTAAACCAAAGAGGTTTACACTGTCATACACTTTGATCAAACCATGCTTTGATGAAAGAAGCTTCGACAGTGTAACCAGTCGTATAAAAACGCGGTGTCAGATTGTAAAACTTGAACTAATATGAAATTGATGAATTTCACTCAATTAGCTTAAATTAATTAGTTGCAACAACAGATTTCCTGTTGATTAATAAAGTCTGAGAATTGCCTGTTCTATGAATGGATAGAATTTTCTCGTTTTCCATTTGACGTATTGCTCCTGAGAAAAACGTACCGCAAAAAGTGTGAATTCGCGGATGACAGATGCGGTTAACGCGCTTACCATCATACTGATAAGTCAAGGCTGCGTGTTATATGAAGGTCGATGGTATGTAGGGTATCACTTGGGTTGTGTGACTGTCCTATTCATGTGCTTGAACAATTATGTGCAGAGTAGCTAGAGTTGTGGTTGGGTCTCTCCTGTGCCATTACGGTCGTTTTGCCCATGCGGCGAAGCGACTTATAATCGAATGGCGTGAATAATCAGTCGCGCGGGCACGCCAAGAAAGTTGCATTTAGTTCAACTTTCATGTGCATGTCCGCGAGTAGTAAAGCGGACAGAAAACTCTCACGCTAGGCACCTATATATACAGCTCAAGTATATAGTACTATACTACTATATATATAAGTCTTCTACGTAAACATCACGTTTGAGTTGCGTCCCTTGCAATGTCATGTTAACTTAGCTTTACTTTACTACCGCGCATGCATTAGATCACTTTTAAGTCCCGTAAACAGACGAGTAAGTTTTCCTTGAAAAGTTTTATTTGCTGTGTGTATAACAAAAATAGACAAGTTTTCCTTGACAAGGAGCCTTATTTAAAAGCTATAATAACACCAGCTTTTGATAAATTGATCGAAAAGACACGAACAAATAAACTCGTCAAGGAACATGTCAAGGAAAACTTACTCGTCTATACGGGGCTTTATTGTTAACACATTCTTCGCTCGTGAAATAGAGTTTTAGTATAATTACTGTTACTATAGTAGATTGCACACGGCTTAACCGCGCGCAGCGCGCGAATTGTAGAGTAAAAATATCGGAATGCGTTGGAAAACTATTTCTGCAGGTTAGCAAAAGGCAGAAATATATTTTCCCGGGCATAAATATAAACGAAAATTCCGATAAGAGACGATTTTTGCAGAAGCCCCTGGTTTGAATTATGTAGAACCAATTTTAGTTCCACATTGCTATAAATGTAGATAGTATACTAAACTTAAACGCATCCATATGGTTTTCGAAAACAGTTTTATTGGCTAGATTAATCTATGCATGCAGCTGCAATTTAGTTTAGTTATAGCTAAATTTTATTTTCATTTTCTCTAAATTGGTTCTGGAAAATTCAAAACTTTCTAGTTTTTGATCAGCGTCCTACCTTTAATTTAAGAATGATTGAATTTTGAAGATTCTGCTATATATATAGCGCAAGATATACGTCTATGAAAATAGTTCATCAGATATATATTACTGGTTGTACGATATTCAATTTGGTTTCAATTATTTGATTGACAAAACAAAGCAATTAATCACACATTTTTGACAGTGATGTACGCTCATTTTTGTCCCAAGAATTAAGATTGTCAGTTGAGCAATTTCTAATTAATTGATAGGCGCGAAACTTATTGTTACATGCGGCGATCTTGCAGTTGATACAATGCTTGTTTTAGACTGGTATCTAGCGCGTACAAAAGAGACTAGCTGGTATTCTAGACTAGGCTAGACCATGGTAGACAGTACATACCTATAGGTAGCGGATCTCATGTGCAAGCAATGCTTTAAACTATAAACCAGGTCGCAGTGTCGACTGCGTATCCAAATGACGCGTTCTGCGTCGGGACAAAAGTTGAAGTTGAACCATAACATGTAGCTAAATCTGGAAGATTTAAGATATGCATACCGAAATAATCAACGGATCAATCATCCATTCGGTGCCATTTTGCATTTACAATACATTGTTCTCTGCATGTGTAAAGTAAAATATAGGGAGTGGCATGCACTTAAGGGAATATTTTTGTGCAATATGAATTGAGTCAACCGTGCGAAAACTAATGTTCTTCGAGCAACGTTTTGCATATTCAAATCACATTTCCGTTGTATTGTGGGTATTTGTATAAAACATAAATGATGATTGAACAATTGAATAATTTCAAATGCATACGCAGAATGCGTCATTTGGACGCGCAGTCGACACTACGCACCGCATGGTCTGCTCTAATCATAAATAAGCCAGTTCAAAGCTTCGTCTTCGACCATCGAAATAATGCGAAATTATGATTTCGCCTGTGGTCAAATTGGTTTACCATATTTGCATGCAGATATACTGCCTGCATATATAGCTGGCGGTTTGAAACATTGACGCTGGCAACACTGAAATTGCTTCTGCAACCAGCCAAATGACATTTTGACACTTTGCTATTTTCCATGCATAAACACTATTTGTATATGAGGTATATTGCATTGTTATATTTGCTGAAATATTGTCAATAAAAATGTTATGCTATTTTCATATTAACCAAAAGTAGCTATACATCTATTTATGTCGCATGAAGAGATACATCAGTATTATCTATTCATCAATATTATTACATAACAAGTAACATGCATGCATGAAAATCCAGGCTTACCGATTGAATGCTTTGAAAACTAATATAAGTAGTCTTTTTCACAAACCAAATAAAAATGTTGTAACAAACACTGCAGAATGAATAACAAGTAGGTCAACAAGGCTGTTAAATTGTAACAAACAGGAAGCGCAAGTCATTGATTAAAGCACTTCGAACATTGTTCAAAGTAACGAGTTCATTGTTTTCTGTAGTTTATAGTTGGAAGAAAAACAACCGTCTTTTGTAAAACCAGCTTTTGTAAATATAATCTGTTAATTAATATTATTTATTTGCCATGTTTTTTTGCGTATAGTTGTTTGGCTCTAACAAATTCATGTAAATGTCGACCGCAATGTTTATACCAAATTGGGGCAATTAAGTGGTTTACCTTTTCTTTCTACATGTTGGAAACACGAGTTGGCAAACGAAAATAAGTTTTTGGTAGAGCTGACAAGCATGCGTATATACAGGGTGTATAGAAAAAGGTAATCCAACTTTGTCTTTGGCATGTTATTGCGCATAATATAATTATTTAGTTTATAGACTTATCTTTTTCATACAAATAGAGATCAGGCTTATAGCTGTCAAATGACACCTTTTTTGTATCTCTGCGACAATAATGGCCCAATACGATCCGAGTGGTCGAATTTTTTTGAATTAAACGTCCTTAAAATCCTTCGAATTTTCAACCATTTGCCCAAATGGTGGTTGCATATTTATGAAACGTTCAGCATTGCCAGTTCAGTCTGCAAACTTCGTGTCTCGTAAAATGTTTCAACCACCAAATTTCGTTGTTAAATGGCGATACATAATCGTATCGTATTTGCCCATTTTTTATCGTAAAGGTATTATTGGCATGAAAAAGTAAATCTATAAACTAAATAATAATGTTGTCAGTTGGTCCCTTAGCAATGGCTGACGTCCGGCTCATTTTTAGCACAATAGACACTAAATCCAGTTATATTTCCAGATCAGTGCCCATGCATTGAAATCTGCCACATTCAATATGAAATTGACTCTCTGTAACTCTGCACAATTCGTTGCCAAAATAGTCAAGGACGGTATATAGGTGTTTGAATTTTATTCAAATGAATATTAAGTTATACTTTACAGTAATATATAGTTGCATTATATAATTTATATTCCAATTATATATATATATATAATTATTGTACACCATATTACTTATATACATGTAACATATTCTGTCATTCTATTATGGATTGATAATCAATGTCAAACATTATAATTTATCCCGCATTTCGAAATCAACTTGGTATGAGGAAAGAATTTAAATGATGAAAACCAAACCGAATGAGAATATATTGCAGCCTGAAATATTTCTCTCGCTCGAGTAATTTTGAAATGTGTAAGCTTGGGAAATTTGGTCGAGAAGTACGCGTGCATGTTAAGGCTATATGTGACACGGGACAATTTTTGCTGCAACTTGCAACGCAAATTCTGCACAGAGCCATGTTATGTAGAAATGCGCGTACAGAAAAACAGTGAACATGGCCCGCGTTTCACTTCACTGATATTATAATTCCCATTCATTTATTTGTTGCCTTCTGAGCATGTTTAGCAAGAAATATATTGGCAAAGTAAATCCAGATTCATGCTCACAATTTCTCTGCGAACATGCTTTCTACCTAACATCCATCTGTGCCCGAAATTGCGTTGCGAGTTGCAGCAAAAATTGCCTCGTGTGACATGGCCTTTAAGGTATACTGACTTTTGGATTTACGTCAGTTCAGAAACAAATGCTTCATTTTTAACAAACGTTCTATATATAGTGTATTTAAGGTTCGATTTTTTAAGATCATATCAGAGAAAATTGACAAGCAAATTGGCAATTGGCAATCGCAAAAATACACTGCTATGTCATTTGTACGTGCGCGCGAGACTGGTAGTAAAAATTCATCAGTCGTGGATTATTATTTTGTTATACATTCTCATTTAGTTTGGTTTAACTTATACTTTTCAAGTAAAATCAATTTTCACTTATAGTTGAAATCTTGCAACGTTTAGTAGCCATTAGAATTTATTAAATTTTGATTTGATTAGTTCAAATCAGAATATACGCACAATCGGGCTAAAAATAAGTTCACTATAGTTTTAATCTAATCTTTCCCTATATTTCCCATTGTCATTGTTTGACGTTTTTATGCGTGAATATTCGCGTGTTTACAAAATCGTTGTCCAGACTATAGTCCAAAGTAGGTGCAGAGCTGTTTACTATAACTATTATTTCATATCTTTGAGTCGAGTATTGTTTTTATGAATTCACACAGTTGAGTGTTTGCGTCCATAATATGTTCTGGTCTTTGGTTCTTTCCCTTCGTCCATCAGCGCGCCCAAGACCACCTTCCTCTCTGGATTTCCCCAGTATATTCTTGCTATATAGTTTATTTCGAATCAGCAGCTGTTAAAGAAAATAAGATAAAAAGCCGTATAAGTTTTTGAAAAACGTCCATCTTGATAATGTTAATACGTCTATCTTATAAACATGCAGTGCGTCAAATTACTGTATTCTCCCTATAAATGTCCAATAACGGCCTTACTTTATTGGTCCAGTGCGGCCAGATACTATTGGTACACTACAGTCTGTATTACTATAGTGAAAAGCCTATAAACTAAACTATTTACACTTGATAGCTCTATCAGTTCTGAATTATTTTGTCTAGAGATTCAGTAAGGTCATGCAAGTTTTACTACAGAGTACCAGACGAAAACCTTTGGTGTTTTGTTAGAACTTAATATGATATTTTGGACTGAATTTTCATCCTGTCAAGATCAAGCGACAACGTAAAATTGTATCATACAATTTGCCCGAAGATGAAACTCAGCATAAATTCCGCACGGTCAACAAAACCAGAAATAAATAACAATACAAGGAAAATCTCTATCTTGAATTTCGAGGCATCGTTTCCTGCGCGTATCAGTAAATTATTACGCGCGCCCTCGTTACATTTCATTTTACGGAAGTAACGGACACTCAAAGCTCTTGAAACAAAATGATTTCCGAGTGGTGTGGACAGTTAATGCGGCCCATGCCAACCGATACGATAACTACAATGTTTTTATATTTGACAGCAAAAATTTATCGGTAAAAAGCAGTTTCTGGCAAGTTTGTTTTTTGGCATGTTTTCTGATTGCATGCCAGTGTTTCGACTTGGTTCTTATTATAAGTGGGCGCCGATCAATGACCGAGTTAGGTAGCTTATCATTTGAAAAAAAAAATTAAAACAGTTTTGTAAAACGAACAGCAAAAATTGAAGGAAACTTCCACCTATAGCGTATAGATGAATTCGTATAATTTCGACTGCGCATCCAAATGACGCAAAATTGCGTCGGGCCAAAATTGCAGTTGAATGATAACATGTAGCTGAGACTGAAAGAATGGAAATATGTATATCAACCGATTCAACTGTTCAATCATCATTTTTATTTTCCTATATGGCCACAAAAGACTTAAATAGTTGCAAATTTTTCTATGTACTGTGTAAAGTAAAATAAGAAAAGCACATGTCGGGGAATATTTTGTATGATTGTTCTTCGATCAACTTTTGCATATTCAAATCACATTGCAGTTCAATAACACTGCTTGAACAGTTGAATTAGCCTTGATATGCATATTTTAATTCTTCAATTCTCAGCTACATGCATGTTGTGATTCAAATGCTCTATACATGGCAGATGTGTTGCTAAACTATATTATTAGTATTAAAATGGAAGCTTACCGCTCTTTCCGGGCTTGCGCTTCTTGGAATTGCTATTGTTTTTCAAGATCTGTTTAAGATATTGGACCCTTCGGTCTCTCTTGCGAAAACCGACCTTTGGTCTTCTCACCCTAATTTGGAAACTGCGCCCTGCAATTCGCTTACCGATGATAGTGGTGACCGCGCCTGTCTCGTGCACGAACATAACCGTCAGAAACGATGAAATCAATACTATCAGTAGAATAAGAGTTGAGCGCTTCATGACGATGAGTTAGTTCGATATGTTCTCCGCGAAAATTCTCCAACTGTGCGATAAGTTCCTTAAGTTGCTCTTCCCAAATACGGTGTGCTCCAACTGTAGCAGTATAAACGCCAATATATACCTGGACTCCGCACAAATACCACAGACACCGTTGTATAATTCGTGTTTGAAGAGGAGTATACACTTCACAATGGTCAAGCTTGCTTTTGAATATATTGCGTCAAATGCGCGCCTTTTATAATGCGCTGTACCTATACCGCGGTGCATTGCGCATCGATGCGCGCAAATCACTCAGTATATTGATAACACGATCTTAATTCGTAACGAATGTTGTACGCCTTCTGCATTCCATTTTAAACTTATTTTCCGACAATGAGATGCTATATTTAACACGCGCTTCGTTTAGTTTTAGCCTATGGCTAAACGATGTTCGATACGAGATAAGAGAAATTAGTCTTCATATCTCAATCATGCATTGGGTACACTGCTTGTGTTTCGGGCTGTGGTAAGCTTTGGTCCGAACCGCCGCAAAGAATATAGGGACTTTAAGATGTCACTCTATTTTACAGTCATGTCAGTATAAATTCGTACCATAAATTCATAGTACAAACCCACTTGACTATTGTCAACATAAAGGTGACTCAAACCAGATTTAAATCTGCATATTCAGCCAACCAGACTGACGTTCTACCAGTTGAGATATCGAGTCAACGGCCAGTTAGGGAGAATACAAATTTATATTTATAGTTAAGCCATAAAAAATACATTCTGTTTCTGGTCAGCGCGCGCGTAATTTTTACCTGTGCGCATTTGTGGAATAATAATTTATGCAATAATACTGCAATAGAACAAATTCTCGCTTGCAGTGAGAATGAAGATACAATTTTACAACAAACTTACATTAATTTTAATACTTTGTATATATGTATGCATGGAAAACTTTATTTTTAAAAACGCTGACCTCGTCAACAGTTACAGGGGTGTAAAACAATTTTAATAATCGCAAAAAAAAGGAAAGCGAAAGTTAGTTGCCAAAAATATACTTAAATATATACAGTAGTAGATTAATAAATTGGCGTGGCCCATGTATTGCAAAATATTACAATGTATGTGCCCGATAAACATTCTGTTTCAAAAATACTGAAAAGAGTAAATTAATCCCGCTCTACTGACTATTCCAGAGTTTAGCCCCGCTACACTTGAATTCCTTTTGGAAATATATTTTGTTTTTGGCTTGGCAGGGGCCAAATCTGCAGTGCGAGCTAATTTTATTCAACTGTAATCGTTGTCCGTTGTCGCCATCTAAAAGCATCTAATGAAAAAGGAATTGGGGAATGAAGCATGCAAAGTTCAGGTCTCGGCAAAAGCTTGAAAATGTCTTAACTTTTGGTAAAGGTTGTCCATTTACCACCTTAATGAGTTTAGTGAAGTGTAAAGTGTGCGTATGTCAAATGTTTCAAAAGTAAACCGAAAAAGATACATTTGAAACTGTAGCAGATGAATGGAATGCGACGACATAATGTATAGGTTTATTCCGTGGGAACATCGAAAGAGATATGGCTGTAAATTTGGGTATAACTGTCTAAAAATTGCACGGTTTTTATCAAAATGATCCGCCTTTTATTGTTCCTCTTGTTAATTTATTTGCTGCGCCGCCCTAATTAATCAAGCATGTGCATTCATTTCACGTCAATGTCATTGAGGTTCGATTCCTGCAATATGAACTTGAGTTGTTAATAACACCTCAGTCGCGTGTGTGAAGAGTGCTTCGTCCATTTTGAATCTACCAAACACCGCAGGTTTTCTCCTCGTACCCGGTTTTCTCCTGCAACAACATTGGATTGGTTCTCCCCTGTGCTTCGAGAGATTTGGCTCGGGTAGTCCGGTTTTCCTCCCTGAATAAAAACGAACCCGTAGGCATTAACCATAACTGACTGACTATAACCCTCGGAACCTTTGTCAATTGGGTTGTAAAACCTGTTAAGGCTTTCCGTCCATCTCATGGTGGTAAACAATGAACTGAGCACACATCTCCAAAACGGAAAGGACGCCTCTGCCCTCTTTCCTTTGCCCCTCCTATTAAAGAATCCAAGCTGATAAACAGACTCTTTTTTTTAGTTGGAAGAGAATGCCTTTGTAATATGCATTGCATGATTAGACATATCTAATTAAATACGTTCCGCTTCACAGCTGTCGATTAAAAAGTGAAGGGACTCGTACGAATCTTTCGAGAGAACTTTCATTCAGTAGGAATGAAAGAAGATGAAAATGACGATCTGCATTGAGAATATAGACGACAGGCTGCCAGGATAATACATAAGAAATCACAACATTCTCTTTTCCAAAGTTTTTATTCATGAGCTTTCGGCTATCAGTATCAGACCTGCTGAAGGCTATAGGTCTGGTAGCCGAAAGCTCATGCATGACTAAAACTACAAGACGTTATTGGATATAGAGCGCAGCACTCAAGATGTAACATTGGACTTAGAACTATGTATTAATCTATATGATATCCCAAACATGGTCTCCAGTGTGTAGGTACTATTGTACAAAATTCGATTTGTTAGTAACCGAATTAGCGCTATTACCCTCGTAACGAAAGGCCTTCGGACTGGAAAATGTTTTCAAAATCCTTACTATGGAAATAGTATGGATATACTATGAATTTACTTTCATTGTATGGATTTCACAAAAAATTTTCCCGAGAGTCGCTCGAAATGTCCTTGTTTTTTAAAATATTTTTTCATGTAGTACAGACACAATTCAAAAACAATTAACGATAGCTCATCATATTTTTATTCCGTTTTGAAAAACGGCATAAGCTAGCACAGCGACAAAATGAAAACTTGTCCAAATTGGCAAATATGGCCCCAGGTATTCTTATTTTGGAATAAGTTAGTTGAATAACAACAGTTGCAGACTGTTTTTTTTCTCGAACTTTACAAGAGAAATGTAAACTATTTGCCCGATTTGGTAAACATTGCGCTTGTAAACATCAAATTCGACAAACCTATATATTTAACACAATCTTCGTCTATCGGCATAATAAGTTGAACAATGACACTATGCGATTGGGTCTTTTCCGTTATTAGTGCTAACTAGCAAAAAAACAAATCGCTTTTTTGAACAACCTCGTATGCCGAGCGTTTTTGATATAGTTGTTATTGATACTCTGTGTCAGTTTTGTTTATGACCAAAAAAGCAGATGGAATCGCTCAAAAGTTCCTAAACTTAACAGACACTTTAATTTGAACTGCCATTCATGGGCTTTGTTTTGGCCTAATTGTTTTCAAGTTTTCATATGTTTTGTTGCCAGGCAGGTCATTTGTTGCCAGGCAGGAACGTGAGATTGGTCACAAGGTTGACGTTGATGATTTTGCGAAAACTACTTTTGGGTAACTCTTGGTTCTCAACTTAGGACGTCATCGCCGCCTTGTTGGACAAAGGTTTTCCTTGCTTTGTCTTTTTAATCAAAGACGGAGACTTATGCAAAAATTAGAGGGCTCTCAGAGATTGAATACCTCTCCCAGCAAATTAAGTCATTACAAGTGCTCATGCATAAAAATAATTCATGCGCTTATTTACTACGCATTAATGATTTTTTTTTGGAAGCAGGACTAAAGTTGTGAATTTCTCATCTTAATTTCTGCTCTCCCTATAGAACTCCAGTAAGAGCCATGCATGCATGCATCCCCTATTATAAAATAAAATGTATATAACGCGTGCTCTGATTGGTCGACTATCGTGTTGTTGTTATTTTATAAAACAATTACTTTATGGCCTTTCCGTGTTTGGATGGTCTGATCCAAACACTTGGGAATGTTGCTCGAGTTAAGAAAAGCTCGCAAAATCACTCGCCTTCGGCTCGAGATTTCGCGCGCTTTTCTTAACTCTCGCAACATTCCCGCGTGTTTGGATCAGACCATCCAAACACGGAAACCATAAAGTAATTGTATATTGCATGCTCCTGTATTACTATATACAGGAGGAAACCAGAGTGACACGGACAAAACTTGGGTTTCTACCCGACTGACACAACATCCCTTACAAAAATTTCACACATTATTTCACATGTGAAAATGCCTTTTCACATGTGAGCTGTTCCAATTCCACATGTGAAATAGAAATTTCAATATGAAATAATTGTTCACATATGCATGAACCTTTACTTTCATATGTGAAAATATATGTGAAATTCGAATTTCACATGTGAAAATTCTGAATTTCACATGTGAAATGTGCATTTTCACATGCATGTGAAATGTTCCAATTCCACACATACTTTCACATGTGAAAATGATATGTGAGGTTTTCGTAAGGGATAATCAGGAATTTTGCCGGTATTGCAGCCCCCGACACTGGCCAGACTTGAGCTTGCATGTATATCAATTTTCTATCAATCGCCACGTGTAACGGAGGCTTCTATTATCAATTAATTAGAAATTGCTCCAATCAGATCTTTTTGCGACAAAAGGTACACAAATCATGTGTCAAGAAAGCATGAGATTAAATATTTAATTGCAAATTGGAACCAACTATTGCAAACCTTATCTCGGAACACGTCTTCTGAACTAAACTTATAAACTATATATAACCTTTTTTATACTTGAGAGCTCTATCAGTTCTAAACTGATAGTAAGGGCCATTTCTTATTGATCCAGTATTACTACAGGAGGAAGCCTAAACTAAACTAACTTTATTTACACTGGTTATAGCTCTATCCGTTCTAAATTGTTCTCCCTAGAGGTCCAGTAAGGCCCATCTCTTCATAGTCCAATATTATTATAGAAGAGAAAAACTAAACCAACTCTATATAAAGTTGAAAGAACTATACCGGTTCTAAACTGTTCTCCATAGAGTGTAGATGTAAAAAGACTTTCAAATTTATCTCTAAATTGTTCCAGATGTTGTATAGCTGCTCTGTAGCCAAATGAACATGGCCCCGCAGTGCAGACTTAGCATTTTTGAGTCGAACGATAGCGCAGTTGAATGTTTTAAGTCTAGATGTTTTTTGATATCCAAAGGAAACAACTCAAAAAGCTTAAATCTTTAATGCATGCATGGATGTCTATTGCATGCGGATTATAGAAAAAACTATATATATACCTATATATATATATAGGCATTGCATATATGGATGCAATGAACTTTGCTCTATTTTATTTAGCGCGTTTCTATCTAAAATTGGGCTCCGTATAATTCACCAAAGGCTTGGAGCTCAGAAAATCATGTCGTCTTATCAACAATCTTTTTTAAGCAAGTGAAATGTATTTCGGATTTTTCCAAACAGAAATAGCATTCTTACACGTGGTGGATTCAGCAGAGATAATAAAAGACCATTATTATATAAAATTACAAATACTCCATATGACTATATCACTCTAATTATATATATAAGCATCATAATCAGTATTATAGTAATAAAAGTAACCACAAAAAGTCTGCTGTACTTTTACCAGGAAAATCTGCGGTGTTTGACCGAGTCGATATGAAAGCACCTTTCTCGTATGCAACTGAATGAGGCCAAATAATATAATCGCGGACAGCAGCTGAACTGCATGAGATGC